>RQTK01000009.1:1052775-1142104 GCA_003991915.1 Elysia chlorotica
TCTGTCTGTCTGTCTGTCTGTCTGTCTGTCTGTCTGTCTGTCTGTCTGTCTGTCTGTATGTCTTTCTCTCTGTCTCGGTCTCTGTCTATGTCTCTGTCTGTGTATGTGTGTGTGTCTCTCTCTCTCTCTCTCTCTCTCTCTCTCTCTCTCTCTCTCTCTCTCTCTCTCTCTTATCTTCATTTCTCATCGTAAATTCCGATGTACTCTACATAAATCACAAAGTACACCACAGAAGCACATACATGTGCAAGCAAGTAACATGTTCTATCCATACCTGTCTTCTTTAAAGAATGATGACATAATCATGAACGCAGGAAATTTAAATGATTTACAAAAGACAGTCGGTGGAACTACTGACTATCCACTTGTAGTTTGTGATTCGATTCTCCAGCCAGTGCATAATTATATTTCCGTTTAGGCTTTCTCGAGAAACCCAATGGTCGATAAACCAATAAAGAATTATTGCTTGCCACAGACGGCAAACATTCTAACATTTCTCAAGCGCATCAATATGAATTGGGTAAAATACCAATCATGAACAAGTTGTAGGCTTGTTGTCATTGAAATGCGGTAATTGTTTTGAACGTGTATATTTTTGGATGACTTTTATATCGTGTTTTTTTTATCTGCTCCTAAGTTATAATCTGTGCACCTAATCATTAAAATGAACAATCATACAAATTAAATTTATGCTAGATTGTGTGTTGTATCAAATCAGAGAGCTACCAGATAGAAATCTAGCGCTGTGCCGTTAAAGCGACCCCCTTTCTCCACTCATTCCTAATTATCCGTATACAAACAATGTTTGTACATTTAAATAATACTGAAAACACATCCCAATATCATTAAAGAAGATAATACATTTAGCACAACGATCAGCAGTCCAACACATGGCGGACTCAAATTTTGAAGTGAAACAATGAGAAATAATTTAGGATTCCACTCGATCTACCCTATGGCTTGTGGCCTAGATTTCTTATTTTTAAAATATGTACATTTTGTTAACTTTCTGTTTTTGAAAAAATATATAATTGTATTTTTTATAACTTGTTACTTATCTAGCTTTTGTGTACAGTAGATTTTAGTAGTTATTTTACAATTATAAAGAGATGCATATCTTGTTTTAGCCTAACTAACATAATAGAAGACGAATGTGGTAAAATTGTCTACAGAATAATAAAAACATAAAGATTATTAAGGCCTTCAAATTTTGCGAAAAGTAAATGATGTCATATTGCCAATTTTTTAAAAGTACATGTATAATGTTCTTCTCAAGTAATTATTAAAAATAAATAGCGTTTTTTTTATTTCTTTTATAAGTACTTTTTAAAATAGGGACAGGAAAAGTTAAACAGCAGACAGAATCTTATAAAATTGTCAACTTTTACTGCAATAAATTCATGAATTGTGTTTTCAAAGTCCAGAGGTTAGTTTCGCGTTCCTAACTTTTTTATAGCTTTTTGTTGTTGTTTTTTTGTTTTGTTTTGTTTTTTAACCTTGAACTTCCAAAAAAAAAAAAACGACAAGAATTTCTATTTCGGTTACAAAACTTTGACAAGGGACATAATCTCTTTAAATAACCCAAGTGGCCAAAAAAATTAGTTATGCCCTTCTAGCTTTGAACATCTACATAAGATCATCGACTCACCCACAGAAACAATCGTCTTTAAAAATAATCTTAACACAATTATTAGCATAGTGAGTGAGAGCCTTGATTTCTTGGTTAATTGGTTGAGCTTCGGTCTTCCAAACGGAAGCTCAACCTGTCCGGTAACATTTTTGCTTAGCGTACAAGGTAAGCACTACCTAGGTTCGAAACCCACGATCGGTCAAAGTTTTTAAATTTCGATTTCGTCCCCTGCAGGTTTGATTGGTGTCAATATAATATGACCTGCTGTGTTACCCCCTCAATGTCACAACGTGATAAGAGATAAATTGTCAGACGTAAATCCTGGGCCCGTATACAATAAAGCCTAGGTAGTGCTGACGTTGCACGCTAAGCAACAATGCTACCGGACAGAAACAGGGGTCATGGTATCTGCGCACTGTCAGTGTGGCAACACGTAAAATTGTTAGACTTTTATCTTAGGATTCGTCCACAGTCTATATTTTGAACACTAGGCAGCAAAACAGGCAATTAAACTTCCAAGATTGGCGTCTGCATTTCTAGTCTGTTTAGATTTATACATTTTATGAAGTTACGACCTTGTTTCCCTAGATTTATACATTTTATGAAGTTACGACCTTGTTTCCCCCCAAACAGATAAAAAACAAACATACAAAAAAAAAAAAAGAAAAACGATTTTGTCATAATTATTTATTCCCTCCAAATTCATAGAGTTATCTGTAAAGAAATAAAATTTATGTTGGTGCAATGACTATCTGAAAAATGTAACATTTTTATATTGTTGATTGTGTGATCGTTTGCAGTTTGGTTTGGTTTAGTGTGTAGTTTTCTCGATCTTCACCGTCGACAACTAGATCTAGGTTAAAATGCGGACTGGCCCGGCTTCAGTGCCTCACAGTTGTACGTGTTGTCATACAGAAGCAGAGCTTGTATTCGCCGACTTATGTCTCAGCCCGAATCTCATGAAACAGTTCACAACTCTTACCTTTTTAGTACTCTAATTCAAGTGCCTTTTTAATGTCGTTACAAAATGTATCACGTTCCACAGCTCTCTAACATTTCTCAATAATAAACAAAAGAGATTAAGGAAAGATAAAATTATAGTTTACAACAAACTTACATTTAAATTAGCCAACGTGTTTTGCAGTCAACACTACTTTTCACCCCAACTTTGGTATTTTGTCTAAAAGTAAAGAACTTCGTATTTTATTTATATTTATGAAGGAAAACTCTAAGGAAGAATAAAAAATAAAGATACTATAAATTTCTAAAACGTGCACTTAAAAAAGATAGAATTTTTCCATAACGTAGTTTGGGAGCAAATTCAGTTTTAAAATAGCAAGAGAGAGAGAGAGAGAGAGAGAGAGAGAGAGAGAGAGAGAGAGAGATAGATAGATAAATAGATAGATAGATAGATAGATAGATAGATAGATAGATAGATAGATAGATAGATAGATAGATAGATAGATAGATAGATAGATAGATAGATAGATAGATAGATAGATAGATAGATAGATAGATAGATAGATAGATAGATAGATAGATGCGCAATAAGGTTAGGCATTTATAAAAGCATATTTTTACCATTGAGTGTCTCCCATTTTTTTTTATAAGTATGAACATTATCCGAAAGTCTCAGAATAAAAAAGGGAGTTTATAATACGATGATATCTGTTCAGACATAAAATAATAAATGTCGAAATCTCCATTGCACACTGTTCTCGGGGTTTTGATTTTTCACGTCTGGTAAAAATAATCTTTTTTTTAATATGCAGATTTCGCAAGTTACCTAGACCACGCAAATATCAGGTCGATCTAAACACAATAATTTATTTCTATACAGTTCTCAAAAGAGAGAGAGAGAGAGAGAGAGAGAGAGAGAGAGAGAAAAAGAGAGAGAGAGAGAGAGAGAGAGAGAGATAGACAGAAAGAGAGAGAGAAAAGAAAGAGAGAGAGAGAGAGAGAGAGAGAGAGAGAGAGAGAGAGAGAGAGAGAGAGAGAGAGAGAGATGTCTCTGCGCAGTAAGGTTAGGCAAAAAAAAAGCAGATTTGTTTCCATTGATTGTCTTCCGTTCTAAAGGGGACTTTTGTTTTATTCAACCATTTGCGCGCATTGCGTTATTTGATTCTCTTGTGGTTGTGGCTAGGTAACAATAACCATGCTTTTGTTTCACGAGTCATGTGACTTTTTTAATAGTGGGTTGTGTTCTTAGATGCAATGACACTAATCTTTGTGAAACTTGATCACGCAATCAATTAATGGAGCTTGACTGGTGTTGGAGCTTTTGTAATACTTTCTGTTTGGGCAGCTAAAAGATCAATTGACCATGATTAATTATTCAAGAGTTTAATTCTAAAAGCATCTATGGTAGAATTATTTTTCTTTCTACTGACTTAACGACGTAACGTTAAATTGTTAGAAACATACTGATTATGTTGCAACAAACAAAATGAATGGTTCTTATGATATATTGGCAGAGCCCTCTGTCTATAGACAAAAAACTAATATTTTAATACACGGATAGATGTAAGATACATACATACAAACATATACACAAAAGATTAAGCATAATTATAATATATCTGTAATGTAGTATATAGACATAAGCATATAGTACAAGATGGTAACACATGATAGATTTAGGATACATACATACAAACAGAAGATTATATATAGAAATGTGAAGCATTTAAACATCAGTTTATAGTATAAGATGGTAACACGTGAAAGGGTAAGTGCTGCATTCTCTGCTTTCTCTGATACCTTCAGCTGAGAATGGCGAACTATGCATTACACTTTTTTAAACGTGTTTACTTCAAAATTGAATTTTTAAAATCCACTGATGCTTGGTGCAAAACTTAAAAAAAAAATTAATTTAATACTCGAAATGCATTAAAATTTTGGTTTTCTTTTTTTCTGTTTGATTATAAATGCAAAGATCTTTATCGGGCTCAAAGATGCACCCTCAAGCTATGACATTAATTCTGAATGCCATGTAGCCCTGAAGCTCTTAATTCTTATCTTGATTTCTCTTCCTTTGCCTTTAAACTGTTTTTGTTACATACTTCCTCATACATTGAAACCGGCTGCTTTTGATTTGTACATGTTCCTGTTGTTGTTGAGTTGGTTTAACGTCCAACATCAGCACTATATAAGCTATATTGTGGACGGGCCCGAAGACTAACGTATGGCAATTTTTATGTGCTGCCACACACGAGACAGGGCGGGGATGCCATGACGCCTGTCTCAGCCCGTCACATTATACTGACACTGACCCAACCAGTAGGGAGCGCAACCGCCAAGGCTCAAACCCAGATCTTTTGCGTCGGAAGCCGATGTTCTACCCCAGGACCACCGCGCGCCCCCGTACATGAGTACCGGTACTGACTTTTAGAAAAGAAGATTTGGAATTCGATTCTAGGGAAAATCTCAATTTTGCATTGGCAGAGAGTGACCGTCTCCGTATAATGATTATCAGGGTAAACTCCTAAATGCAAAAATGACATTTTTAATTGACTGCAATGAACAGAAAAAGAGGTTCGTACTTAAAAGGTCTCCATTAAAAAAATATTGTATGCGTTTTAATCAGAAACAACATGATTACTAAAAAAAAATTTATTTCAGTTTCTAATCAATGCACTATTAAACCTTAGGTAAATGTCTGTCTTTGTGTTGGTTTTCAAAGATAACTAGTAGGATGTGCTGAGTGTTTGTTCCTTAGTGAAATTGTTTTTGCTGGAGAAAACGGCTGATGACCCAGTGCTCGTTGTCTTCTCGCTGCTCTTCCCACAACGGAGTCCAAGACGGCCGAACAGCTCCACATAAGGTGGCGAACTCCTCTTCTCTCTGGGCCAGAAGAACTGCGGATCACACTGTTCCAGCTCTGGTAAATCTTCTGGCGCCAACAATTTTACATCACACACAGTAACCTGTTCACTAGCTTTCCTCAAAAAATCATCTTCAGTCGTAACAAAATATAAACTCTGATAATGTTCGCATGAAATTTTTAAGACCCATTTATGAATGGACTTTAATACCTCTTCTGGCACGCGCAAAGGCTTGGAATATTGTTCGTCATCTTCAATAGTGTTTACGTATTTTTCTTTCTCTAGGGAACACTGCAGACAAAATATATTTCTATAAGTTACGCCCGTTTTCTCGTTTGATACCGGAGTGTATCTGTCTACAGCGAACGTCAAATCAGCCTCGCAAAGATCGATGAGACTATTATTTACCTCACTGAAAGGGCAGCGGCTCACCATCAAAATGGAATACGAAAACAAATCCTCTTCGCAAACAATCTGTTCTCTCTGTATTTTTCGGAATCCTACAGAGCTTTCCGGATTTATATTTGAACTCGTCGCGAGGTTTGTTGATGCCTTTGAATCTGAGATGTTTGCAAAAACTCTCCTTGTCTCTAACAGACTTTGTTTGGTTCGCGTCAAAATGGGACCGGTTAGCTTTTTGTACAGAGAGGTACACAATTGCATTTCCCCTTTTACCACGGCGACCTTTTGATCACTGCGGACTTTGACAATCTCTCCCATAAACAAAAATCTCATCTCTGGAACATTGCTTATGTTACTGGTGTGATCTGTGATATTTACAGGAACGTAAGGGCATACAAGGCTGTGGGTTACGTCGATAAATTCGTCTTTTAAAGACCATTGAGCTGTTCGACTAATTTTTGTGGTATGACTATTTGTGTAGATAGTCTTCCTTGAGATGGGGTTATCCTCTGAAGAAGAAGATTGTGGTGGGGACGTGTTAATGCCGTTTTCTAGGCTGGATCTACCACTTGGCGTAGAAAATGGTGTTGATGGCCCGGCCTTAAGTGGCGGAAAACTTATCGGCAGTGGCATGGTCGACGAGAAAAAACGACGTAGTGGCGGAGTAGTGAATCCAACAACGGCTCTGAAGGGGGAATTATCATCTTTGTGGTATTCATGCTTCTCGGAACCTTGACCAGTTTTCTCTTTCTGAGGTAGCTCTGTGATTTCTTGTACGTCTCCAATATCAATCTCTTCAAATCTTCTTAACTCTTCGCCTAACAAAACTGGCTTTAATGTCATGCTATCATCGGTTCCATTGGCTTTCGGAACGATCCAGGTTTGTGAAAAAAATGAAAGCAGCTGATCTTCATATTCGTCTCTTCCGATGGTGTCATTTCCTATAAAGTAGGAAAATACAGTAATCCTACTTAACTTGAAAGATCCATTGCAATTATCGTGACACACGACTGTAATGTTGATTTCTGACATGGACTCTATAGACATATCTGCAATAGAACTAGAAATATAGTTTGATAGGCTCTTTATATCCTGGATTGTCACCATCTCTTGCTTGCGCGGTTGAAAGACGATAGAGAGTTTGTAGCCAAGCCCTCGAATCTGTTCAATCGCACTGAGACACTTGCCGCTCTCGTCTATCAGCTTACCCGGAGAGCAGTGGGCAGGTCGACACTCTCTCTGTGAAATAAAAACCAACAACAGCCATGACAACATTGCATTATATTAATTTGGAAATAAGGCAATACAGACGCCCAAAGTTTTCTTCTACAATTTGAGTGTGCCTAAGTCTACCACATTAATATCTACTTATAATAAATTAACATAGTGTCAGTGTATTGATAATTGAAAAGAACATGGTAAGAATATTATTGTATAGGTGAAAAAAGGCTCTATATTTTAGGTGCCAATTGTTATTGGGATACGATAAGTTGCTTTATTCCAAATGAATAAAATGTAGTTTTCTACATGTCCATATTCATAATATCATAAAATGTCCCATCATGACGCCTTGTTGAAAAATCAACGTTTTTAATTGTTTTTTTTTAAGTTTTGAAACAAACTGAAATTCTATGCCACCAGCAGCAAACCTTTAAAATATGATGGGCTAAATCGAAGGAATACATTTTTTCATATTACGATTAAATACTCAATGCAATGTTGTTTATAGCCAGGCATCATTGTGACTAAAATCGTATATAGTATTTAATTTTATGGAATTGGTGGGTTATTTTTTTGTGTGCAAATTGTGTTTAAAAAGCTATAAAACGTGTTCTGTATAAGTTGAATTTCCTGCAGTCTCTGTTCTACGAGGCGAGACATTATTTCCTTAAATAGCAAAGTAACTTTAACATAACATTTCTAAATTTTTATCTTTAGGCGACGGTCTGTAGGAAATTGAAGTCTTTTATAACGCTTAGGACTAGAAGGAAAATAAATCGCTATCTACTTACAGAATCGTCCCACCAAGTGATGTTGGAGCATTTTGGAAGCTGAGGCTGGCCTTTGCCTGAAACTCCCAACAACAAGGACAGGGGTGGGATTATTACAGGACCATCGGTTTTGGATGTTGTGCTGATCCCGAATGTAGGTGCAGGAGTGGGAAAGGTTGTCATGGTCGTTCCTAGAGCAGTGAACTTGTAAGGCGTCTCGCCGTCACATAGCATACAGAAAAGGTTTTGACCTTTGTGAGATGTGCTGAAAGCAAGTTGGTCCACTGCTGAGCATAGATGGGTCAGTCTATTGTCTGAATGATGACATTCTGTGGATTCTCGCTTCTCTCTGGGCCAGAAGAACTGCGGATCACACTGTTCCAGCTCTGGTAAATCTTCTGGCGCCAACAATTTTACATCACACACAGTGACCTGTTCACTAGCTTTCCTCAAAAAATCATCTTCAGTCGTAACAAAATATAAACTCTGATAATGTTCGCATGAAATTTTTAAGACCCATTTTTGAATGGACTTTAACACCTCTTCTGGTACACGCAAAGGCTTGGAATATTGTTTGTCATCTTCAATAGTGTTTACTTGTTTATCTTTCTCTAGGGAACACTGCAGACAAAATATATTTCTATAAGTTACGCCCGTTTTCTCGTTTGATACCGGAGTGTATCTGTCTACAGCGAACGTCAAATCAGCCTCGCAAAGATCGATGAGACTATTATTTACCTCACTGAAAGGGCAGCGGCTCACCATCAAAATGGAATACGAAAACAAATCCTCTTCGCAAACAATCTGTTCTCTCTGTATTTTTCGGAATCCTACAGAGCTTTCCGGATTTATATTTGAACTCGTCGCGAGGTTTGTTGATGCCTTTGAATCTGAGATGTTTGCAAAAACTCTCTTTGCCCATTCAGGATAATTCTCTGGACAACATGTACCATATGCCTGGCACGCAGCAGTGCACGAACAAGGGTAACAATCCGGGTTCCATGTTACACCTTCTGTCGAGGTTCCAAAGCATGTCCAGCTGCAATACTTTATGTAGTAATCCAAAGGATCATCGCCGGCTTGCCAGGGAAAGCTGACCTCTCCATACTGTGTAGTGCTCGGAGAAAACGAAGTTGGAGGGGTATCAGTCGTTTTTGGTCTAGGGGGAGGACGAGTGTGTGTTTCCGCAGCATCGTTTGTCCACACCAAAAAAGTTACTGCGAGAAATGAAATCTTTAAAATCATATCGAAGCTAGGTCTATTCGAAATTGAATCATAAAATGGTTAAGAGTCTCTGATTAGCTATAAATATGTAAAAAAATAATCTGCTTTAAAAACTAATGAACACTTCGAGTCACTGAATCACACATTTTCAGTATATAATTACAATAAATCTGTACTAAAAAGAATACTTTCATAAATATCCATAACTTAGTCACTTGACTTTGTCTACCACTTGGCTTCAGATTGCTTAAGAAGTACCTATAGTTACACTATTTTCGCATTTGAATGAAGTAAGTGAAGTTCTAGCACGCAGTTTGTCACTCAACCTACTAATGGGGAGGGATTCCAATTAGGTGTGGCCACAAGCAGCATTCGGTAGCATACACAATAATGGCATGATCAAAAGCTGCAACGGACCAATCACTCACACAGGGACATCTATTCCAACGGTGGTCGCGGGCAGGATCGATTCTATTCCATTACACCGGATTCACACGTTGTCACCATTCAATAATACATGATCCATGAAGCGGCCCTGAAACCTCTTCCTGGTTCCCCCTTTCCTATTACTTTTGTTATCGCGCTGGCGTTGGGTTCTGATGTTTTTTCATTGTCTTTATATTCACTTTCTGATATTAACAAAAATGTAGCGCCGTTTCCGGCGGGGCTTTAAATTTTTAAGGGTTTATCATGTTTCACAAAAATTTATAATTTACGGCCGCGAATCGGACACGTGCATTTTTAAAGTCTTATGTTCCTAGAATAAAAGGCCAGGTATATCGGCACCACTACGGTTCTTATTACTTTGGAATGAAATAATTATACATATATACTTTTTTTTTAATATTTAAAGCACATTGATAATGAAATAAATGGACAAACAAAAAAATCATTACCTTCTGTGTTTTGTTAATGTCAAAGATCTAAACAGGATGACTTTTATTGAAGATTGGTTTATACGAAGAGTATGATGAGAATCTTATTAAAAATAATAAGTTTAAAAGCAGCAGCATTTGCAAAAAAATTTCTGTATAAAAAAATTCAGTTGGCAGCTTTTCTTGTTATCAGCTAGTTTTTTCCGTTAATTCCGATTTCAGCTTTACGTCTCCTGTTCGTTATCGTCATTCAATTAATATTTTGAGCATTATTTTTGCTCTTCTGACAATATATTTGGCGACGAAGGGAACAATGTGTTTTTTTAAGTGCTTATGGAAGGATTTGCACGCACTCACAGTTTTTCTTTCTAAACCCTGGTTAATATTAATTTTGTACATTTCTTATTTTCTTATATACGTATCTGATCAAAAGACTTTGTATCGTATACTGTTTGCTGAATTTCTTTTTTAGCCTATGAGTTAGTGTCTGTGGCAAAACGGTTACTACGTTGTTGAAATTAAAATCTGCACCAAGCTACACGACAATACCATGAATCTTTAAAAGGTTTATGAAAAAGATTCTGATTAAAAAGATGAACTTCAATTGATTTGTTGGGTGGTTTAGAGCATCAATATTAAATAGATCAATCCTAATTGTTTACAATGATTTTTATCGAAACGCCCCCCTGCATTTAGTTTTAACGACAATAATGGAATCATGACTGGTATTAACAGGCTTGTGAGAGTTTCCAATCAGCAAACAGTACTTAACCTCAACTACTCTTTAGTGTCAAAGCCGCGTAACTCTATAGCTATGTCGCTCTTTTACTGGCCTCACATAGCTTGCGCCGTGCTTTCTAAATTAATGATAATTATTGGTTTTGTGACAGCGTTGCTCTGTTGCGTGCTTAATGTGAGGTTTATTACAGTAACTGAAGTCAGAATACTTGAAAAGATACAATACAAATAACCTCTGTTGGATTATCCAGTTTTTTTTTATATATATGTATATATATATATATAGCCAGAGAAGTGGTAAAATATGTGATGACGCAACCGTTATTGTCCGTAATAGTTGAACCAAAATCTAAGTCGTATTTTTTATATTTTTGTTGTAACGGTACTAATTTGCATTACATGTAGGCTATATTTAATAACTCTATATAATCTTTATTCATAAATTGTTAGTTTAGTGTTGATAAAATCAATAATGCTCAATATACATTGGTTATAAACTTTGAAATATCAACATAATTTTACCGAGACTTTTGTTACTTAGTTGGAAGACACCACTTCTACAACATTTGTGTGATTTGTCAGCTCATCAAGCAATAATGTCCGCAGAGACGGGAGTCCTCCTAATGCTAAACGTGCTACTTATTGGTGTCTTCAAGGAACAACATAACGCACACACGGACAACAATAATTATTTCCATAACATGACATTATGACGCTTTGTTTTCTGATGAGCATAACTTATTTCTTCCGACAAAGTAGAATTAATATTGGGGATATCCCATTCTTTACAGAAGATGTTTGGTTTTGGGAGAAAAAAAAAAGATAGAAAACGTACGATGTTAATATTATGACAAATTTCGAAGAAAATGCACCAACTCTTGAACATGTTATGGTTATTAAAAATTATGTTTATACAAACTTAATATTTAGGAAGATTTTTTGCAACTCTAGAAAAAAAAAATAAAGTTGATGATTTACACAAACATGTTGGAGATCATGCCACACTTCAGAAAAACAAACAAACCAGGCATCATTTTTTTTCAAAATTGTATTTCTTTTGAAAGAACAACAATAAAAATGAGAGTAAAGAGGTGAAATCAAAGAGAACAAACGACAGTATATCAATATAATCTTTACGACATACAAAAATTGTGTTTCTTTTTCATGAATCAAAAGAGGTCTGTGAACGTGTCCAGTTAATCAACTTTTTTATCCTGAGCCCTCCTAGTCTTTCCGGGAACCGTTGTTTTCTTACTGGCAGAGTCGCTACAAACTCTAAATCAACGAGTACAAGTAGACTCCCTTCGGACCAATCAAAGGACTCAAAGATTTGCAAGAATCGTTGTATCTCAAAACAAGGATGTGTATCCTTTATCTACACATTGCCAAAACAAAGCAGCCAACTAGGTTGATTAGCTAGAATTGCGGTAAAATATCATCGTATTTATAAACTCGTTTTTTTTAATACAAAAATTACTGAAAAGTTGAAACACTTTTTAACAGGAAATATTAACAACACAAAGTCAATTATTTTACCACTCATTCAGTCCGCTTTTACATTTTGTGCTGTGATTTTTATGACTATTTTGATCTGCATTTACTTAATTTGGGCATCTTGGAAATGCAACATCTTATGCGTACGATTCGACATTAAAGATATTGGCATTGATCTCTCGAAAGAATTTAAGGAAGCATTAATAGTTCAACAAATAATTGAAATACTAGCCCAATATGTTTTTGTCTCGACTTATAATTAATAAAAACTGTTTGGTACCAATGCCTACATTCACTAAGTTTTTAAGTCTTCGTATATAAAGCTCAGAGAAACCTTGATGACATTAATCGAACTTAATTTAAAACAAGAAAAAACTTCCACAGATTGATATACTTTCCTAGTTACAGCTTACAGGAGAGTGCCTTCATTGCAAGTGCATGATATGCGTTTAATTTCTACCAAACTAGGTCATAATTTCTGTTTAGTTTTACGAGCTACGTTAAATATACTTGAACTAAAATGGTCACCGCCTAAGAACCCACCCATTAAAATACAAAAAAAATGTATCTTAGAGGGATAAGCTTTTCATGTAAACAAAATAAATGAGCAAGTGAGTCGACAAAGATAGAATAGTTATTTTTGGTTTGTAATTGTTCTACGAAAAGGAGGGCACAAGCTAAAGCTGAAACCACACATCTCAGCTCGAAAAAAACTGCATTCTCACCCAACTAATGCCAAGATCTTAACATAAACGTTTTCTTTACTAGATCTAGGAATCCAAAGGTCTATCCTAACGTGAATTAGTAGAAAGGAGAGAGATCAGCCCCGCACGCTTTACAATTATATAGATCATGCCTTCTTAAAACGGGTTTCTAAGCATTGTTGAAGGCAAATAGAACCAAAATTTTAATATGTTTTCAGGGAAAATCGGGTTCTAATCTTATAAAGGACAAGACGATGGTTGTTTCAGTTAAGTTATAGATAATTAAAATGATGTTCTCCTGGTAGGATTGTTACTGCTTGATCGAACAGTTGACGACCCAGTGCTCGTTGTCTTCTCGCTGCTCTTCCCACGGCCGAACAGCTCCACATAGAGGTGGCGAACTCTTTGGTTGCAGGTGAAGGAGACGAAGATGAAGACTCCCTGTAGTGCCATCAGAGGAGACGTGAGCAGGCTCAGAACTGAGCTGTTCAGCTGAACGGCGACCACGACAACTGCCCCGAGAAGTCCAGTCAAGGTGGACAGCTTCACGTAGGTGATCACGCCCTGACGGTCCCGACTCCGTCTCTGTTCCTGGAGGTTTGTGACCTGGACGATTTGTCTCACTGTCAACACGAACATGACGCTGTTGGTGAGGATGACCAGAACCAGGGGAGCCAGCAGGGATAGAACCAAAGTCCAAATAGAGTGACGGGTGTCCAGAAAGCAAATGTCATCGTTGTAGCCGCTGCTGTTCCCAGACGTCACACCTGCATTGATAGCGTAGGTAGCAATCACTAGGATGGTGGGCACACCGAAGCCGTACATACAGTAGTGGAGGTAGCGCTTCTTGTCAGACCTATTGTCCGTGAACTTGGTGCTCTGGGCTGTGAACACTCTGAACATGTGTATGCAGCAAACACTCATCCAGGCGAAGGAAGCCAGCCAGGAGAAGTGAAGCAGCACCGCGTGCATCGTGCAGTATCCCCGGGGCAAGAGATTGTTCACTCCCCAACGTGCAGTGATGAGCAGGCACACCTGGGCCACAGCAAGACTCACACAGAGACTCAGGTTGTTCAGACCAGGCAGAGACCGCAGACTGGGAAACAGGCAGTATGTTAGAGCTGAGAGGAAAAGACAGACCACTGATAAAATGACGCAAAACATTTCTGTATAATATTGTATTAGTCCCATCACACTCTGCTTGGTTCGAGTCAAGACCCGGCCTGTAAGCTTTTTGTAAAGAGAAGTACACATCTGCATTTCGCCGTTCACAATGGAGATCTTTTGTTTACTATTTACGTGCAAAGACTCCCCCATAAACAAAAAGCTTATCTTTGGTAACTTGTTTGAGGTGGTTATGTTTGTGATATTTATAGGTACGTAAGGGCATGCGAGGCTGTAGGTGACGTCAATGAATTCGTCTTTCAAATTCCATTGCTGTGTTCGGAGAATTTGAGTGGCATGACTGTGTGTAAAGATGATCTTCAGTGGGCTGCGTTTAACAGCCGGTGTAGAATATGGAGGTGGAGACGTTGTTGGCATGGTCAACCAGGACAACTCCTGAATATTACTTGAAAGAAAAATCTCATCATTGTTTGATTCGTGCATCTCGTTTTCCTGGGTGGTTTCCCACATTGGCTCCTGTAAGTCTCTAACTTCGTGCTCATCTTCAACACTAGTCTGCTCAAATCCTCTTAGCTCCTCGCCCAACAACACTGGCTTTATTTCTATTCCATCATGGGTTAAATTGGCTCTTGGAACAATCCAGACTTGTGAGACAAATGCTACGAGCTGCTCTTCATACTCGTCTCTTCCGATAGTGTTGTTTCCCACAAAAAAAGAAGATACAGTAACCCGCTCTAGTTTGTAATATGCATTATCATAATCAAACGTGACAGCAATACTGATGTCTGACATGGACTCTATAGACACATCTGCGATAGAACTAGAGACATAGTTAGATAGGCTCTTTATATCCTGGATTGTCACCAATTCTTGTTTCCGTGGTTGAAAGACGATAGAGAGTTTGTAGCCAAGCCCTCGAATCTGTTCAATTGCACTGAGACACTTGCCGCTTTCGTCTATCAGCTTACCCGCAGAGCAGTGGGCAGGTCGACACTCTCTCTGTGAAATAAAAAGCCAACCAATTCAAGATCAAGAGATGCAAAGTCAAAAATGTGAATTATGATATCAAAACAAACAACAGAGACAAACTCACATTAAAAATACAGATAACATATAAAAAAATTTTGTCCTGTAAAGGCACAATTGGTGGTCCTTTATGCAGCAAAACAAAAGAATAGACAATAATAACAA
Organism: Elysia chlorotica; assembly: GCA_003991915.1. Taxonomy (NCBI): domain Eukaryota; kingdom Metazoa; phylum Mollusca; class Gastropoda; family Plakobranchidae; genus Elysia; species Elysia chlorotica. The sequence continues at coordinate 1,067,974 of RQTK01000009.1, forward strand.
GAGTAGTTATGCTGATGATGACAAAACATATAATAATAATAATGATAATAATAATAATAATAATAATAATAATAAAAAGAAGAAGAAGAAGAAGAAGAAGAAGAAGAAGAAGAAGAAGAAGAAGAAGAAGAAGAAGAAGAAGAAGAAGAAGAAGAAGAAGAAGAAGAAGAAGAAGAAGAAGAAGAAGAAGAAGAAAAAGAATGATGATGATGATGATGATGATGATGATGATGATGATGATGATGATGATGATGATGATGATGATGATGATGATGATGATGATGATGATAGAAGGAGGAGGCGCAGAGGAAGGATGAGGCGGTTCGGTTCGGTTCGGTTGGTTGGGTTTTAACGTCCAACGATCACCAACTTATAGGCTATATGTGGACGGGCCCCAAGACGGACGTCTGACAATTTTATGTGCTGCCACACACGAGACAGGGTGGGGATACCATAACTCCTGTCTCAGCCGGTCACGAAGGATGAGGCGCAGAGGAAGGAGAAGGAAAAAATCCATAGCACTAGAGATTTATTTTATGCACTTCTGGGTGGGTTTCTTTTGCTTGTTTTCAGTTTACTTAAGTTTTGCGTCCTCGTGAGCGATTTGTTTTTGTTTGTTTGTTGCTTTTTAAGACAATCGAAGATTACAATAAAACTTTGTTTGTACCAAAATCTTTTTTTTTTTGCCCTGAGATTTTCTTCAATCTTTACTTGAGCTGTCAGCTTTTTCCGAGAGGCTATTTCGACGAAATTAAGACGGCACCATACTCCGGGTTATTTTTAGACAGCCGCGGGTATGGGCCATGAGAAAGGGAAGCTGGGGCTTGTCGTGTATTTTGTGGATACAGATTGATAAGTATAATAGTATAATATAAAGATACAAATACATGGAAATATTTTACTGAGATTCCTTGTGTATTTTACTTTGGCTTTATGAGAGACGGGTCCTAGGACTTATGTCTTACAATGCTACCATCTTCCACACAGAGACAGTGTAGGGATACCCATCAGATATTACACCGTGCACTGTTTTTCTGGAAATGTTTAACAGCAACGGACTTTGTGAAAAACTGTACATTGTATTAACAGATTGATATTATTTTTTTTTAGATATTATTTATCTAACCATATGAAACAAAAATGAAAATGGACAAAAATACAGAAGAAAACATAATATGAAACTAATTTTAATAGCGGGACTTTTCATTCCGTTTATCAATCAGCAATATCCCTCGCTAATTTTTTTTTATGCATACTGCTAAAAACACGTATTTATGGTGGCGGTTTACAGGCGAAAACCGGTTTAAGGACGTAAAGGTAGGATGGTGAGTTTTCATTCCCTAGATACTAAGCAACCGTATTACCACTGTTGCCATAAAAATGAAGTTTTTTGAAGTTGGTGGAATTGTTACTGTCCATTGCAATACTTAAAATAGTATAGAATGTTTTTGCTCTTTGTATAAATAATACGCTCTGTGAAACAACGTAAATTGTGCCTTGCTTTTTTTTTTAGTATTAAACACTCGGACCTATAGTGTTAGATCACTAAAACACAAATTGGTCACTGAAACCACGCCAAGCTCTTTGCGATTGTAAAAGATGACAAAGCAAGGTAGTGGAGTTTAACTTGCGGAAGAAAAGCTCTCTGTAATGAATTTCTGGACTTAGGGAGAGAGCAAGACTTCACTCACAAAAATTCTATTTCGAGTGTGCTCGAGGCTTTACGTGTATAATACTACATAATCTCTAACGTGATTTACTTCACCGCGCGACTTGTCTCCTTAATACATTATTGTGTAGTAGTAGATATGAATGCAGCTCAAGATGAAGTATTTGTGCTGAATGCTTTCCGTAGGCATAACATTCGTAGGCAACCACGAAATGGCGTGAAATCAACAATTTCTCTAATAATAAAAGATATCGTTTTTGCGTTGTTTTCTGTGAAAACTTATTATTCAGACTTTATGTATGCACGTGTTGCCATTTTATTTTTCTCGCTGCCATACACTCCCTATCTTTCGCGGTACATATCCTCGTGCCATTTAATTACAAAAGTTGTAAAGCACAATCATACAACGTAGGCTACTATCGTATAATAGTTCACAATCTCTGAAAGCAGAGTGACCTTTCTATGCTTTATTGGGGTAAAAGTTACGAGTCTCCATAGATTAAGGTTGATTATGATGAAAATATCCTATCTGTCTACTTTATGTTGCTGTAAATGCCAATGTGGGATAATAGCCTCTGCAGCACAGTAGCAGTAGATTGTCACTTTACTGCTAAAACTGCCCCTCTCTTTTCCGTGCGGTCCATAATGTAGACTTCTATTTAATACGTCCATGGTGCGCTCGTAGTTACTACCGCATCTTTCCACACTTTTTCAGCTGGTTTGAGATTTGTATGCACCCTAATCAGACTACATCCTGAATTTTCTGTCATGTCAAAATGCCATCCCGATTCGGGTTTGGTGTACCACAGATTTCCAAGCCAAACGGTCTTGCGCTAGTCTGTGCTTCTGGGGCAGCTAGTTCCCTGTCCATTCTTTTATGTAGTACCAATTACTGCTGGGCCTGCCCTTTCCTCTTCTTCCTTCCATTCTCCCAGATAGGATTGTTTGTTGTAGGCTAGCCTGCCTTACTATGTGACCAAAATATGTGACATCATCAATATCATAGTTTAATCTGAAATTCCTTTTACATTTTCTTTAACGGTGGTTTTTTTCTTCTCTTGGGCTGCAATTTTCATCATAATTTGCTTGCGATATACCTCTTTTGTTGTACGTTTGGGGAAAAAAAGCAATACACACATCACTTTATGCTTCCTGTGCACCTGAGGACACATCATCAAACTTGCGAACGTGCTATTGATTGCCTGACCCCCTTGGGGCATTACGGCTTCATTGTTCAGACAGTGCAACTTGTGTAATAAACTCTTTTTGCTATCGTTGCAGCAATAATGGTACTCTGCAAACAAATTAATTTCTTCACTTAATTGTTTTTGTTTGTATACTTTCCTGTGTCCTTTCGTTTCAAAACCAATATAGAGCATCCGTGTTGGTGGAAGCTGTGTATTATAGGCAGTCGCTTGGGTAGTATTTACAAAGAATCGATTACAAACTACTTTGAAAATATCATATGACAAAACGTTCAAAAGAGATGACCGACAAGAGTCAGTAACATCAAGGTCCATGGCACCTTCTGTGAGATTGAAACAAGTAACATCCAATGTATTTTCTCCATGAGAAGTTAGCCATGTTCTCTCACTTTGTTTGCTCCTGTTTTCGTGTATTTTCGCTGAACATGGTATTTTTAATCTGGCTGGCAAATTCGTGTACTCCGGATTCGATTTAGCCATTCCATACTGTAACAGTAGAGCAGTATAATGACTTTACTAAAATGGCATACATTAATTAATCCGGTATTGCCTCTATGCCGCATAATTGTTGTAGTTTCCTATTACAATGTACAATTTTCCGTAACCCATAAAACTAAATGTAAACGACTTTATACATCCTCGACATGAGGTTCAAACAGCCTTTTAGAATGATTTTGTGAATTAATGTAATTTTTCGGCAGTAACTTCTGTTGGCAGTTTTGAGTATCGCTCCGAGTATTATGATAGGACTAACTATCGTGAATAAAAGGATACGCTTTTAGAGATTGTAATATATAATACGTAAAATTAATTTCTACGCTCGTCAAAAACGGATAATGTTGTGTTTTTATAATAATACAGAGAATACAAATTGATACTTGTACGGTATGAAACTCATCCTCCCATAATGTTTTGCCCTTTCAAATGTGAAAATTAAAGCGCAAGGTAAGTTATATAGATGCATTGCATAAGTTTGATTCAATCGAAGAAAGTCCAATATTAACTCACCCTCCCCTTATTTTTCGCATCCACAGAAAACGGGCCCTTCTTGTTTACGTGATGTAAAAAAGAATATATTGTCTTCACCATACGATCGAAACAGTGATATTGAACACCAATTCAACTTTTTCTGTCCCAGTTTCACTCTCCTATTGCTCAATAGTATGTCGCGATGAATAATTATCCTTTGCATCATTACCACCTTTGTTGTGTAGAAGAAAGGTGTCAATTGTGTTTATTTCTTGTGATCACGTGTTTTAATAAGTTATGTACATAAATGATTTTTATTCTCCAAAAGTGTTTAATTCATTCATAAAAAAATTGCGAATTTTTGGAACTTTTTAGTATGCTTTCCTCTTCATGCCTACATTATTTATTAAAATTTAAATTTATTTAAAGTGTCAGTTTTAAACGAGATCATTCACAAAATTATTTGGAATTCATCTGTGATAAAAATTTAAGTATATATCCCTTATTTTTAGTTGCGGATGTAATTTACACTCACAGATTCGTCCAACCAGCGCTCTCCAGAGCTGCAACTGAGCCAATCTGCGAATACAGATTTCGTTTTCATCTCCGAAACTCCTAATAATAGTTTGAATGGGGCAATTCTCAGAGGGTCAATTCTCAGAGGGGCTCTTACCCTCGACTGCATAGTGTCAGACGATTGCCCTATGTAGCCGTCATAAAAAAGACACCGTTCATGACGAGGATGTTCGCCTGCACACATAGAACAAAATATGTTCTTGTATCCATCTACAGAAAGATAGGTGTTGTTTAAATAAAGGCACAACCTTTTAGTGTTATCATCGCAAGTTTCAGCCAAACTGTCATATTTTGTTGGAAATTGTAAGCATTGTTTTGGCTTTCGTTCAGTGTTAAGTTCGCCATAGTACACTGAGCACGTCAGCGTGTCAGCAGCTTTGTCTACAAATTGTCTAAATGATGTTACACTAAAAACATCTTGATAGTGGAGACAGGTTGCTTCAAGCTGCCAAAGAACCGCCACTCTTGTATCTTTTGCCTCTGATGATCTGTTACTGACATTGGTGGAGTATCCATTACAGAGCGCACAGAATCTGTTCCTGAACAGCAGGCCGGTTTTAGCGTCGACGTAAGGAAGGATAGAATCTAGATCCAGCTCCGCTGTGTATTCTCGGGTACAGAGATTCTTTAGATTAGAAATTTCGCCCTCTTTGAGAGCATCTGAATTGACATGAGTCTCTCCATTTGACGGGCATTCGAGCACTTGAAGGTATGGTTCTGGGTTATAAGGAACAGATGAGCATCTAATTTGGTTTGGGTATGGGGGAAATACACTGTCTCGAGATGGCTGCTTTTTGTTTCGCTTAAAAGATCCATCGGGTTCTATGATTCCATGAGGACAGCATGTATCCAAGAAGGAACAAGTCTGGTGACAGTCGCACTCAAAACATTTTGGCCAAATGCAAACATTGATGCCATGTAAGTGCGTCAAGAAACCGTTGACACAAACCCTACCACAGTGTCGAATATGAAAATCCTTCCAATGTTCTGTAGCATTATCCCATTGTAAAAATATGTTTCGCGAAGCCAGTGTTGATTGGCCATATAAAAGGATTAACTGGAAGACCAAATTAATCGTTAGCTTTGATATGATAACACTATGACGCGCTCCTAACTGATCGGACATGACTGTGAGAGCCATAATAGAGCATTATAGAATGTTGCGCTTGTCAATGTTACGAACTTGGATATTTCAAAATTTTGAAAAAAGCTCTTTATGTCAACGTGACAGTTGAATATATTAAATATTTAACGCCAAGAAAAAGTTTGCATTTAGAAGTTTAAAGTAAAAATTCATTCCAGCGCCAAAATGCACACACAGGTTACATTTTACAAATTGTATTTTGATTCAAACGATAAACGGTCTATTCTGTAGTCCACTGAATGCTATCTGGCTGTATGATAGTTTACACTCGCATTTATACAACTGGGGCAATATTTCTAAAAGAACATAATCCAAACGGATACTGTCGGGCATCGCAACAACAAATTGAGCTAATTAAGCAAGTAGTTGGCCCTGCGTTGGCGCTACATGTTGGGCGTTTGACCTTTCCTCTATAAGAGAAAGCCGGTATAAAATTGTCCTAAATTACTGTTATCTCCTGCAAATTGTGCTTGGTATCAATGGAATAACAAGGAAACGTAGTGTGCAACTCATTTGGGAAAGGCTCTCTATGCTGAGAACACAAAGACAGTTAATTTGAACAAGTGGGTCCTTGTTAGTAAATATTCAAAGAATGATTTTAAAACACGCCAAAAAACGCTATATGTATTGACATTACAATAACTTTAATCCATATGAAGCCATTCGTTATATATACTAATGTATGTCTATCTTGCTGTTCAGTAAATTCTTCATAGATATTTCATTACAAATGTATTTCTTTACAATCAAATACAGACTTACCTCACCTTCTGCTAATCATGGATATAACTCATACATCGAATTTCATGATGTTAGATCTCTGTACGTCAAGCTCTCTCCTTGTTTAAAGTTTCATAGGTCTCACCGAAGATTATTTATTGTAAAAGGACCTTAGAGAGGGATTTTATTATAGCGTTATACTGACACCGATCCAAACAAAAGGCTTAATCGGCGATCGAACTCGCAACCTTCTGATTAAAAGCTGCTCGTTCTACTGTTGGACACCCACACCCCCATCGCAACTCTTTAGTAAAGAAATGTGAATTTTCAACAGTAGTTACAAAAGAGTAATCTATGAAAGAGTAATAGTAACTAAATGAATTATAAATCGAGCAAAAATTTCCAGATTGATCTTTATTTGAAATAGAAAATCCTAGTTTTCAACAATAAAGAGTGGGTAGGTTTCAAGATTAAACTTGCCTCACAAATCCCCTTCATTATAAGGGAAGATGAAACAAACGCGGCGACAAAGCTTTTCGTTGGGGACAACCGTATAAGCTTTAGTACCGAAACACTTGACAAAAATCTACCCAAGCAAAGAAGGAATAAAAATCCGATCCATGTTGTCGATGGACAGTATGTGACACCCAAACGGAAAACTGACAAACTGGCTGACTGGGCGGAGGTTTGTCTGAAAAAAGTATACCACCAATCCCACTGGAGACCACCCTCGCCATAGACCCTTTCAGAGCTTCGCTATAAATTATCAAAAAAGGCAACAAACATAGCTTGCCGAAGGTGCCTGAAAAAAAAAGGCCATTGCACACATGAATGCAAAAACAAAAAGTGTTCTTAATGTGTGGTGTGGCAGGACACCGTAAAGATGAAGGCAAATGTACATGTATTAACACATTGGAGGCAGGCGGTTGCGTGAGTCAAACAAATGAGTCTTACGGGGAGAAAGAAGAGTTGGAGGTTATTTGATGAAGAAGAGACAATAATGACCCCGAAAATATATATCTGAGGATGTGCTGGTAGAAACAGAAGAAAGGAAGGGATATGGTGAATACGAAAATAAACAAGTGGAAGAATCCAGGGAGATAACAGAGAGGGAAGTGAGCTTGACAGGGTTGAGAGGGGGGAAGTTGATCCCATAGGAAGGAAGCAAAGTAAGAGAGATAAAGCCGGCTCTAATGGGAACCACACACACTGCCATTCTTTCTTGGAGGGGCGCGAGAAGCGTAGTTGGCCTGATTCCCCTGTGCTGGAAGGATCCCCCACACAGAGGGCGAAAACAAGACCAACACAATTCTGAACAATATACACTTTTGCTTATATATCTATAATTATGTTTTAATAAACATTAAAAAAAAAAGTTACACTTTAGAAAATGATTGCTATACGCTGAGAGCAAGTGAAGAGGGGAGGCTAAGAGATAGAAAAAAAGAGTCAGAGAGAAAGAGAGAGTGAGAGAGAGAGAGAGAGAGAGAGAGAGAGTAGAAGACAGAGAGCGAGAGCTGTAATCGACACACATATAATTATTTAAACTAAAGTTACTTTATTGGTTCAGCTGGTCTCACTGTTGTAATACATGCCGGCACTGATTTATTATGCCACTGTTATAACGATAACGATAACGATAACGATAACAATAACAATAACAATAACAATAACAATAACAATAACAATAACAATAACAATAACAATAATAATAATAATAATAATAACAATAACAATAATAATAATAATAATAATAATAATAATAATAATAAAACATATAAACGTTTCGCCTTTAAAGGCTTCATCAAACAAAAGTAGAAAGCACAGTCTATCATACTAAATAGCGTAGTCCTACATAGTGCATGCAGTGACAAGTGGTGTGTGTGTGTGTGGAAGGGGGGAGGGGGTTAGGGTGCCTCAAATGTGGTTGTGAGCGAGTGTGCAGAGAGAGGGTGATTGTAGGAGAAGGGGGAGGATACCAGATAACCCCTGGCAATGATGTTATTTTTACTTTGATAATACATTGTATGGTGACTTAACACTCTACGTCAGGAGGTACTAGGCTTTTTTATATAATGCTTACAGTAAACTCTTACTCCATCTTTCTTTCTCTCTCACCCTCACCCTCTCTCTGTCCTTTATTTTCTGTTTCTTCCTCTCTATATCAGAAACAGTTCGTTGATCAAGTGCTATTACAAGAGACGTGTCAAGGTTAGCTAAATATATATTATCATTACAAGTGTCTTATAAAGTAAAGAATGCTAAAACTAGTAACAGTGGCATAATAAATCAGTGCCGGCATGTATTACAACAGTGAGACCAGCTGAACCAATAAAGTAACTTTAGTTTAAATAATTATTTGTGTGTCGATTACAGCTCTCGCTCTCTGTCTTCTACTCTTTCTCTCTCTTTCTCTCTCTCTCTCTCTCTCTCTCTCTCGCACTCTCTCTTTCTCTCTGACTCTTTTTTTCTATCTCTTAGCCTCCCCTCTTCACTTGCTCTCAGCGTATAGCAATCATTTTCTAAAGTGTAACTGTTTTTTTTTTTAATGTTTATTAAAACATAATTATAGATATATAAGCAAAAGTGTATATTGTTCAGAATGGTGTTGGTCTTGTTTTCGCCCTCTGTGTGGGGGATCCTTCCAGCACAGGGGAATCAGGCCTACTACGCTTCTCGCGCCCCTCCAAGAAAGAATGGCAGTGTGTGTGGTTCCCATTAGAGCCGGCTTTATCTCTCTTACTACTACTACTACTACTACTACTACTACTACTACTACTACTACTACTACTACTACTACTACTACTACTACTACTACTACTACTACTACTACTACTACTACTACTACTACTACTACTACTACTACTACTACTACTACATACTACATACTACTACTACAACTACCTACTACTACAACTACAACAACCACCACCACCTTGAATTATTACTTCTTAGACCTCGATTTCCACTTTACTTTTCCGCGAAAAAAAAAAGAAAAAATAAACAAACACATAATTATTCTAGTCCAGGAGAACAAGAATTAAACCTACAACTAATTGTTTCCTATTATTTCATTTTTTTTTCTTGTTGTTGGGTATGGTCTAGAGTACCTCCTTGCGAAAGTTTAACAAAATCGTATTGGCGGAATATACCTAAATTAACATTTAAATTGCGATTTTTTTTTCACGAAAGAGTGTGCACAGCTCATACTTGGTAGCGTCTAATAGGCTTTTGTCAGATTCAAGGGAATTAACTCTTTTAAATTTGTTTTAAAAAATCTTTTCTATGGCTGACGGGCCCTAGAACTACACACTACTTGCTTCACGCTGCACGCTACACGTTTCACACACTGGGCTATATAACTAAAAAAAAAAAAATTCAAACAGCGATATACAAAATACTTTATGAACGAATTTTAATGAAAAATAACATGAATTAGGCTGTACGTTCACAGTGGATTGAACTGAATATAAGAATTCCTTGATACAGGAGCGCTCTCGCCAAACTGTGAACTTTGGGATCACATGGAACTCTGAGAACATTTTTTTTACTGAAAGGATCTTTGCCAGGAACGCAAGGGGGACTGTTGGGCTTGCCCAGACCTTTGACTTTGTGGCAGATTTTGAAAAGGATTTAGAGTTGTACTACAAGTAGGATGGTTTTGAATTCCTGAGGGGTTATGTAATTGGAGTAAAGAAATTATACGATGTAGAATTGTCTCTGATGATTTTAGTGAGCTCTCTTTCTCGATCTCTATATATCTATCGATCGATCGATCGATCTCTCTCCCTCTCTCTCTCTCTCTCTCTCTCTCTCTCTCTCTCTCTCTCTCTCTCTCTCTCTCTCTTTACACACGGCTTGCCTCTGCTTGTAAAGCCCTCTGACAGGAGCTTTCATTTTTGTGAAAGCCGATGGCAGAGTGGTTAAGCACACTGGTCTTCGCCTTGGCAAGGCGATGGGTGCCGAGTAGAAGGTGCGGGTTCGATCCCCGTCCATGTCATCAGTCTAAAAATGTGTCTTTGTCTACTTGTCTTATCTGTTGGTCTCAGCTAGACCTAGGTTTGTGGCTGTCCCTTCTAACCTATTTTCACCTTATTCCCTCAGTCGCGAGCATCATTATTTGGTCCCTAGGTCTAGCTCCGTCTGTTAAAGCCTCTATAGTTGTTGGCCTGCTTCTCTGTATCATAGGCTAGAAGTAGAACGACTTTCATCATCTCTTATTAAAAGTCCCCACCAGGTCTGGAAATCGGGAAAAATCGGGAATTTTGTGATAGGCCGGCAATAGTGGTAAAAAAAAGTTATAAATGCTTAAAAATTTCACGAAAATACATTTCTCTATCTCTATGTAATAAACCAAACGTTAAAGCCTCCTGTCGTGTAAACCTAGCTTGCTATGAGCTTAAAACTTTGTAATAGAGTCGTCTATAGGCATATTAGATGGTTTGGGATTTATTCAGAAAATAGTATGTTTTTGAAAACTTGTAAATTGTGACTTTTGATCTCTCAAAAAACATATTCCGCCACACTTACGACAGTCCACTTATAGTATGTTTAACAACGATTTGTAGATAAGGCCTTTTTTCGCTTATTTTCCTGAACTAATCATGAAGAATCTATCATTTGCATAAGTGATTCTTTTAGTTAACTTGCCTTCCTTTAGATACGATTTTTGTCTTGTTGTTTTTGTTTTTTTGTTGTTGTTTTTTATTTGAAAATCTCTTCCTATTTGTAATACAGTTAGTTAATTCGATGACCAAAATGTTGAGATCTTCTTTATACCAATTGGTCTGTAAAGGAATATGGCAAACTTAACATTAATTGATTGTTCAAATTATATCATATCGGAATCGTCCGATTTAAACTCATGACTGTAGATACCATTCTAATAATTATACCCTCCAAAAAGCGATGAAAGTAAGATAAAACATATATGAATCAAAGACAAAAGAAATTTAAAATGTATCATCAACAAAATTATGCGTTTGGTCTGAAGTGAAAAATGAAGACTTTAATACTTTCTTAATGAATGTCTCAGATTAAATCTGAATTAATTTAGTTGAGATGGATAAAGGTAACGATACTACTTCTGTGAAAAAATAGACATTGCTGTCCAAAATGATAGCTATGGAGGAATTTTAGACTCACCTAGAGGTGATGCTGTCAATGTCGCATCCAACCAATTTCATTTTCAGTGACACAAATTAATCATAAAACTAGCTTTTGTGACATGCCTGGTTTAAGCCTTTATACTTATCAAACTAGTAACATTCTTTATAATGTATTTTATTGCTCTCAAATAAAACAATAGCATATGTTGTCAACATGAACAAGTTAACACAAATCAAATTTGCTCTTTTTTCCTTAGAGACCAAAACGATTTTAATATATTCTTCTAATCGTCGTTGAAATTGGTGTCCAAAAGCAATACACCAACTACTACTTAATTAAATTTGTGTCAGATTCAGGGTTATAGATTTTATGACCAGAATGTAGGTTGACACTTTTTTTTTGCCTATCAAAAAGTAATTTCCAAGCAAATTAAGTATCAAAATGAAACTGTCATAAAAATCTCCAGAACAAACGTTGACTCCGCTTCATTTCTGACAGATTTTAATATCCTACCACACTTCGTCCGAATTGTCATTCGTGAGTGATTTTCGCCGCACTCATATGATTCTGAGAACGTGGTAGTACCAGGTAGAATTTAAGTGCAACCACACTTTTTTTCAATCAAAGACAATTGTTGTTAATTTAATATTTTGTTAAAAATGCCAATCCAAGAAGTTTGTATTTTGTAGGCATGTCATCAAATTAATCATTGTCACACAATCTTAAGGGAATTGAAAAGGAGCATTGAGTTTAAGATTAGTTTCTTGTTCTTGTAGTAGCTTTTTCACTTCGTTCCTCCTTATTAGCTCAATAATAAAAAATAAGGGCCTTACGTACAACGTCGCGGTAGCTTGCGACGAGTCTCAAGCCTTCTTATTCGCAAATTCTGATGACATACTGAAGAAAAAAACCCATGGATAGTTGCGTTGACAAATAGCCTGTTTGTTCTGTATCTGACTATCCTGCTTGAAGTCAACTGTCCAAGGACAGTCAGATTTAAATTTTGTATGCGGCTGTGTCCGAATGAGGAGGCCAATGCCTTGCTGTACATGTAATCAGAGTTTACTCATAACATTATGAAAGCGTTGCACACATAGAGTCGCTGTAAAATCTCGAGTCGGGACGCTCGGCAATTCGGGTTACCGAACAGCGGCAATCGGGATGCTGGGAGGCGGCATTCAGTTTGCTGAGCGGCGGCAAAGTCGCGCTGAAAGTCCGATGAACATAGACACGCGGCACTACCGTACCATTTTGTCACCCATTTAGCAATATGGTTTCTTCACTTGAAGAAGACGTTGTGGTGGCAGAAAGTAGCTTTACCAGGTTTCTTATACACTGAGACAAAGAGCACAAACAGCGTTCACGAAATAAACAAAAGTAGAAGACTTGACGGAGAATATCACCATCTTTTCTTGCAATTGAAAACTTACCCAGAGATATTTCATTCATACACACGCATGTTCAATCACATTTTAGATAAGATTAAATGCAGGTTGAACAATGCCTGTTGTAACTTTCACAACCCGATTTTACCCGAGGAACGCCTGATTGTCGAGCTGAGTTGTATTATTGCACATATATCATGTCATGGTCATTTTCGATTAAATTAATCTTGAATCCGTTTTCACGTAATCCTCCCTAATGATGCTATTGTAACTGTTATTGACCTTTGAATTAAATTTCACTGAGCGTGACTAGCTTGATGACCTTCGCATTGGCCTATCAAAGCAAAGTGCCCGAGTTCGAAACGCCGACGGTTTGATTTTCGTACTTTTTCACCCCTCTCCGTCGCTAAGATGACATTTGATATTGAAAGGTCACGTTAAACTCCATAGTTTTAATCTAAAACAAAACAAAACCTTTGAAGCTCAGAAAGCCACGTATTGGCCTATCAAACCAATGGTCTCTCGTTCAAACCCAGGTGTTGCAAGTTCAATTTTGGACTTTGTTTCGCGCTTCTCATCACTGTGATGTACAGTACTTGGAAGAGTATAGCTCAGTGGTTACAGATTTGTGTCCATTAAACCAAAGACCAGGGTTCGAATCCTAGTCAGTGCAGGTTTGATTTTCGCACCTTCTTTCTCATCACCGTCGATGACATTAATTTGACATGACTTTCAATGTTGAAAAGCGACGTTAAACTGCCATTTGAGCTTTTTTGTACCGCGTTTTGATGTTAAAGAATGAGTTAAACTTCATAAGTTACAAAATCAGAAAAAATAATCTCAGGACGTTGTATAAAATAGGTAGGATAGGTACAACTTCTACACTGACAAATCCCCAAACATCCACGTACCCTCACACCAACGAATCCTATCATACCACCATCCTTGTTATAAAACCACTTTTTATGATCCTAAGGTTGGTTTTATTCAGTGGGTTGACTATACACACATTATAATTATGAGGAAAAGTATGCCATCGACAACACTTCCGGGCGCGAGTCGAGCGGGAATAAGTAGGCCTAAAATTGGGTTTGGCTAGATGTACCCGACGCTAGGCACTTTGCCAAGAGGCGGGAACATTTTGCCGAGTCCCGACTCGGGATTTTACAGCGACTCTATGTGTACCACAATACGGATGTGTACTGACACACAATGTGTCCCTAATATCTTGCGCGTTACGGCGTGACAATACTCGCGCGTGTAATTTGCTGAGTCTTTATGTTCTTACACTAAGTAATACGGGCAAAGTGCCAGGCCGTGCGGGCTGAGGAGGGAGGGGTGACTGACAGTGACAGCGACAAAAGCACAGCACGTACAGTCCAATACGGCAATCATGCATCATTATTCTTATCATCCTCATACCAGTACTGTTTTCATCGCCATCACCTCCATAGCAATCGTAAACATCATTGTCATCACCATAACTGGCAATACTCTGATTATCACCGGTGTCAGCGCCCTTATTATCACCACATAACACACATCATTTCTGTTTTTATTTGACCCCAATACTGGGGGCAAGGTAACTCATTGGTTAGAAGGTCCACCTAAATAATATGTCTCAGGACTTCTTCTTCTTCTTCTCGTTCTCCAACACTCTCTTCAAATTCTGATCCCAGCCTGGGCAATGAAGGTTATCGTTTTCTCTAGCTCAGGAAGGGGCCCGTATAGCTTCGTGTGCATGTCTATTCTCTCCCTCCAAATGGACTGTCTAACATTGCTGTATATCCTGCAATCCACAGTCACATAACAAATATCGAAAGCAAATCCAAGTGTTCAGACTTAGAACTGAAAGAACTAACATGCGCTTACCTCGACAAAAACTTTCCCGCAAAAGAATGGGTAAGATCCCAGGACTAACGCCTAACATTTTTACTTCCATGTGCTGTCATTACCAAGACAGCTATCTCAGCCGATCACATTATACATGTACACGTACTTACACTACCAAACCAGTAGGAGACAAAATTGGACTAATAGTAATAGTAATACTGTTTGTTACCGATCGTGGGGTTCGAACCAGGAATCTCCCAATTGGGGGACAAAACCTCTACAACTTGTGCCTGTTCCCGATGTTTGCCTCCGCTGAGCGAGATCTCAATTGAGAAAGAGAGAAGAAAAAACAGAGAGATATAGAGAAAGAGAGAAGAAAAAACAGAGGAGATATGGAGAGAGAGAGAGAGAGAGAGAGAGAGAGAGAGAGAGAGAGAGAGAGAGAGAGAGAGACAGACAGACAGACAGACAGACACGAACAAATACTATGGGGTAGAAAACGACCCTCGACATACGATTAGGAACAATTAATATTTTACTTTTTTGAAGAGTAGGGATAAAAAACGACCCCCATTTGTAAATAAATACATGTGTAGAAAATGACCCATGGTCAATGTGGTATTTAGCCTTTTGCTGCCGGTCAGAATCATTTGGAGGAATGAATGACTGAGGATACATAAAGTTTCAAAAATGAATTTCTACTACAAGTAAAGTAAAACAGAGAATAACTGACCCCTAGGGTCGAGAACTACCCCCAACCTACAATTAGAGTTATTGGAAAATCGAATTCTAAGATAAGATATTTTAAGAGTGTCAAAGCTGGAGTGGCTTGGCTGCAGGCCTAGATAGGAAACTACATGCTGGTATTCTTTGTGCACCATGACTTGTCTTGTTTAGCCTAAAAAAGTTTATTGATTTTTGCAAGGTCATTATTATTCTAAAACAGACTCAGCCAAATTTTTAACTATCAGCTGTGGGATTAAGTGGAATGCACTGTATCCCATTAGTTACCAGCAATTTAGGTACTATAACATGGTAGACAGCTATTAAATTAACATTGATTGTCCGAATAGTTATTGTGTTTCTTTTTCGTTTTAATTCTGATTTTGCAAGGTGAACAAATTCTGTTGTGCTGTATAGTAGATTACAGAAGCAGACAAATTAAAATCTTTTCATTAACAATTTTAAAAATTAAACAATACTGTAAGACACAATAGTAAAGATCCAAGAACAAAGACAGCTAAGCCACTAATGGAATAGTAATTCTTGTATTAGCTATAAAAGTATAATAAACACTTGGAAAAAAAAACTCCCAGCAAAAACAATTTTTAAACAAATTTCTCTAATTCATGTCCTGTGTTTGGACGTCCAGAAATCTTCATTTTATTCTATCCCGAAAGCCAAGTTATTCTCTTGTTTTTTTTTTTTACAAAAATGTATGAAACTAGAGGAGATCAAACACTCGAGGTTCGATTAACTTGAATAAATTTAAATATGAATCAATCCTTACTAAAAATATAATTATTATGTAGCAGCAGCAGCTATAAGTGTACAAGATAAACATCTGTAGTTTGATACAACCTCAAACACACTTACATCCAACCGAACTTAAAGATTTGTTAGATTGTTATCTCACATTAGGAGATACAGTTTAAATACCAGACTTTGGAGGGTACAAATTGATGGTATCAATATAGAAATAATGGGCAAAGGATTATACTGTTTCTCCTGTGTTTCTAACACAGGCACAGAGGTAACTCATGTGGTGAATGAATATTGTCTTATGTCTTACAATGTTCAATTCTACTAAACTCCCCAGGTTAACAGTGTCAAACTATATGAAAGCAAAAGCGATAAAAAGTTGCATAGTCATAAACAATGTGGCTGGCCAGAAAAGCTGAAGCTTTTTTTACATGGCTGCTCTCCCAATTGAAGACAAAAGGAATGGACATTTTTTATGCTAAAGGATGAAGAAAAGATTGCTGTAAAGAATAAAACCAAGGTATGTATTCCTCTGTAAGCTCTAAATTTACTATATTCATAAATACTAATTTCATATATTATACTTAACTTGAGCAACCATGTACACATTCATTACAAACAGTGCACTTTAATGTATTCCTCTGTAAGCTCTAAATTTACTTGAATTTTGATTTTATATATTATACTTAACTTGAGCAACCATGTACACATTCATTACAAACAGTGCACTTTATAATCTTTACATCAGATGGAAAATATTGGACGGTTAAGTTCTGTAAAGTATATTTAAACCAATCATTGATTAAATAATAAATCACAGGTGCTAGTATTCCACTTTTTCCAGCCTGGGGCATGAAGATATGATGAAAAAATGGCTACAGAATTATGATCTTTAATTAACAATTTCTTAAGACATTCTTTGCTCAAAAGTAAAATTATATTCATTAATGTTTAGATGACATGTCCCAACCACTTGCTCTAACACTTTATATCAGACCTGCCAACTTAACTTTTGTTTAGTAATATCAACTGCCACTTGGGGTAATTTTTGGAAGTTTGTAGTAATAAAATGCAGGAATCATGCACAAGCAGTGTGAGACTTAAAAAAGAAATTGAATATGTTGTCTCCTTGACAAAATACCACTGCTTTTCAAAAAGATATAAAGAAGAAAAAATTGAAATGAATTATCTTGACGGTTATAACTAGGGATGGTCACATGTCTCCAAGTCCAAAGAGGTTTGGAGGAGTGTAGATAATGAATTTAGTAAAACTAATTAAATAAAAACCACCAGATAAAAACTGCAAATGAAATAAGGTTATCGGTAGGCAAATTGTGAAACATTTTTTTTTAATAGAAAGATTTAATGCAGAAAAAAAAATCTTGGATACCATGAGATACATGTATAAGAAAGGAAACTCTTTTTACAAACACTATTTTAATGGTATCTGTCATTGAGAGCCAAAGAAAAATTATACAGCTAACCATAGAGAGCCTAATAAATCTATGATTTGTAAACTGAACTATACAGTAGTGGATTTATGCCTCAATGATCAAATTTTAATCTAGAGTAAATGTCGAGTAGAAAATCTAAATCTAGATCTTGGTAATTATATCAGATGACCTTCTATTACACTAAGTGTGAATCATTGAATGGCTGTCAGTGCTACATGCCAAAGCCTTGAGAATGTCATCAAAGTTAATTCCTCATTAGATTCTAAAAAGACACATTGTTTAAGTATATGACTGTGTACCTGTTCCATGTGAACGATATAATACTTGGGTTTTATTTAGAATCAAACGATCCACAGTAGAACCCCCTGCTTCCTCCCTATTTCTTGTGACATTATACTATGTACTAGTCTTAACAATTACGATTCTGTATTTTCGGTTTTGTTTTCATCATGATTTTACTGATTCCAAGAGAATAAAATGGCCTTGGGGTTTATTAACGAAGCAAATATAATATCCCTATTTAAAAACAAATTGAAGGAATAATATGATGGTGAGAAAAGAATTTCTCCTATAATACAATTTTCTGGACCACGTATCCCAGTTAAATGAAAAGTTTAGGTTTTATGGGGAAAGGTCTAGATCTATCCATCAGCAACTAGCCGATGGCATTAGCAAGCACTGTACATGTAGCATATTATATGCGGACTATGGCGTGTGAAGTTCATCCTGCCATGTGTCATCAAGTGATGGATTAACAAGAAAGGCAACCTTCGATGCAGATTGGTGGCTCTGCATCCCTACCTCAGATTATTGCGAGCACAAAAGGGCCACTCTAAATTGTCTGTGTCTGACTGGGATGGATGTAAAAATTGGTATAGTCTCTCCCTTAAAACAACAGGTGGCAGCACCTACTGATCAACAAACACAACCACGAGTAAGACAACTCTTTGGGCCGATCTGATATTGTGCAGAGCCTGAAACTAAAATAAAAAAAGTAGAATCACAAGCATCACTGGTTTATGAGGGCTGAGATGTAGTTCTGTAACAAAATGTCCAAAACTGATAGTCGTACACACTGGTATCCTTGCAATAGTTGCTGAGTGAATTAAGAAAAAAAATATAGCTCCTTTGAGGACTGAAAGTGTTAAAATATGAACTGAATATACCTGACTCTTACAATATACAAAAAATGAACAACCAAGGAATGCTTACAAGGAGTGATACAAAAATATATCCAGATCTATATTAGTTTTATGAAGCTTTTTTATGTCGAACCCTGCATTGATGTTATGTTTAATTAGGTTCATCATAATATACGATGATACTCTACATATAAAACAAAAATATAATAATTTATAAAAAGACTACCTAGCATTGACATGTCAACAAGCTATAGTATAAGAACAAACCAGAAAAATTTGTGAGATTTTCCTGGATCAAAATGGATCGACACGGACCAAGCACCCCAAGCACTGCTGCTAACGTTTCTGATAACACAAGCACTGAGGTGACAAGCTTCTTGCCCCACAGAGACCCATTGCCAGCGCTAAGGATAATGTCCCTTGTCGGCTCACTCAGCTGTTAACCTGTGTACAGGCTGTCACCCTGACTCACAAATTGCTGAGAGCATGGACAAGAGAGAGGAGGACGAGGATGAAGACGAGAAAGAGGAGAGGAAAGAAGATAAAACATATCTTAAGAGAAGGAAAAATTCTCACGTCTTGAATTACATATTTAAAACTAAATAAAAATAAATGTAAGATGAAAAAAAAGTGTCTTAAATAAGTCCTTTGATAAAGGAAGGAAGGAAAAAAAAAAACTTGCATGTAAAAGCACAACTTTCTGATGATCCCTTTATTAATATAAAAACAATATTTTAAAAAAAAAAGTAAAGAATAAAAGTAATTCTGTAAAAGGCTGATGTATTAAAAAAATCACACATGTTAGTATACATTTTTGCTTTAAAAGAATTGTTTAAATAAAAACCAATAGATGTAATTGATGTTGTTTTACACAATTGACAGTAGGACAAAGCAATATAAATTTTTTACTGCTATGATATGCCGAATCGTAGATTGATAACTTTGGGTTGACTTTTTTCAAAAGGTATCTGACTAATATTACTCCTTTTGTACTATGAAAGCTGAAAGAAAAAACAGTGTTTTTATCTAGAGGTGTTTTAGAATCTAACTCTAAAAAACAACATTAAGCTCATTGCACTCTGTAATATGAGATAAAATTGAAAGAAAAGATTAATGATATCTTGTTCTCGCTCATTATTTTCGTAGGCAAAAAGAAAACAATAAAATAAATATTTTTTACTGCAGTATATATGGCAAA
The DNA here is from genome assembly GCA_003991915.1 of Elysia chlorotica. Classification (NCBI taxonomy): domain Eukaryota; kingdom Metazoa; phylum Mollusca; class Gastropoda; family Plakobranchidae; genus Elysia; species Elysia chlorotica. The sequence continues at coordinate 1,087,860 of RQTK01000009.1, forward strand.
CTTTTCTCTCTGAATTGAGATCTATTGCTCAGCGTAGAAATGTTCGTTTTGCTTAAAACAGACCTCCGCACACAGAGCAATATACCATAGGAAGATTCGAGAAGAAAGGACAACTCCTGTTTACAGCGTGGGTTTGAGCGAGGTGTCAGGCTTGACCTTGTAGTGCTTGTCGAATTCCTCCACCTCCTTCTTGATCTCCTGCTCCGTGTAGGGGGGAGGGTGCAAGATCGGATGCGCTTTTGGGAAGTTCTCCGGGTGCTGGTGGAGCTCAGCGTCCACAAGAGCTGGCGTGGTACTTTTTCCGATAGATGACATTTGATATTGAAAGGTCATGTTAAACTTCATAATTTTAATCTTAAACAAAACAAAACCTTTTAAGCTCAGAAAGCTACTTATTGGTCTTTCAAACCAATTGTCTTTTTTTCAAATCCGGGTGTTGCAAGTTCAATTTTGGACTTTGTTTCGCGCTTCTCATCACTGTGATGTACAGTACTTGGAAGAGTATAGCTCAGTGGTTACAGATTTGTGTCCATTAAACCAAAGACCAGGGTTCGAATACTGGTCAGTGCAGGTTTGATTTTCGCTCTTTTCTTTCTCATCACCGTCGATTATATTGTTTGACATGACTTTCAAAGTTGAAAAGCGACGTTAAACTGCCATTTGAGCTTTTCTGTACCGCGTTTTTTTATGTTGAAAATTAAGTTAAACTTCATAAGTTACAAAATTAGGAAAAAAATAATCTCAGGACTTTGTATCAAATAGGTAGGATACATAAAACTTACACACTGACATATCCCTAAACATTCACGTAACCTCACACCCACGAATCCTATCATACCACCATTCTTGTCATAAAACAACTCTTTTGTGATTCGAGGGTTGGTTTTACAAAGAGGGTTGACTGTTTACACATTAAAATTATGATTTAAAGTATGCATCGACAATACATCTCAGCGTGAGTCGAGCAGCAATAAGTAAAATTGGGTTTTGTTAGATTTACCCGCCGCTCGGCAGACTTTGCCAACCAGAACCAGACTATCGCAGGTGGCTGGGAGGCGCTGTGGCTGAGTGGGGCTGTGGCTGGACAAAAGAAATTTAAAATGTATCATCAACAAAATTATGCGTTTGGTCTGAAGTGAAAAATGAAGACTTTAATACTTTCTTAATGAATGTCTCAGATTAAATCTGAATTAATTTAGTTGAGATGGATAAAGGTAACGATACAGGGAGGCGCTGTGGCTAAGTGGGGCTGTGGCTGGCCTGGTGTTTGTTTTGTTTTAAACACACATGTATTTACTGCGCAGTCCAGCCACAGCCCCACCCCAGCCACCAACGACAGTCTGGTTTTGGCCTCAGACCCATGATAAGCTAAGGTGCATGACGTCATTAGTTATAGTTTGTACTTAGGCCCTACTTTCCGAGGCCTTTAATAGGACTTGGCCATGTTCATTATTATTTATACCAAAAATCTTATCTCATTTTATGTTTGTTTCTTGTTTTTGTTTTTTTTAATCGAGGGGTCCTCTTTAATTCAGATTGGATGTAACAAATAAACTGACTGTAATGATCCATCATGCTTAGTCGTGATTTACATTGTTCCACAAGTTCAACTCCGCAGAGCATGACGTCATCGGCTTTGTGACAGGCCGAAAAACTTTCTTGGTCTTGCATAGTTTATGGTAATGATAAGATAACTCCACTTTATTTATTGCCCTTTATACCAGCCATTGTTGTTATCCAGAGTTCGTCAACCGATTTATAATGGAAAAATAAATCAGAACAAAAAAATTCTCTGTCTCTCTGCTCGCACACACTCTCCCCCCCCTCTCTCTCTCTCTCTCTCTCTCTCTCTCTCTCTCTCTCTCTCTCTCTCTCTCTCTCTCTCTCTCTCTCTCTCTCTCTCTCTCTCTCTCTCTCTCTCTCTCTCTCTCTCTCTCTCTCTCTCTCTTTCTCTTTGTCCCTGTCTGTATCACGTTATTTTGTGTAAGTTGATAATGATACTGTATGCCATTGTTTTGATCATGTAACAAATTTTTTTTTAAACTGCGGCCAACCTTTAGACTAATTGTTATACATGCACAATATGATACCATTCAATGAAGACAGATACACTAAAGGCGCACTGGCACGTGCAAAAGACTTGAATCTAGGTAGCCTGCATTTGGAAGCTCGTTAGAAACGTCCATTCCAAAACTATGTGGAGTTTTACATTATGGCACCGGTTTACTTACTACCCTATATGACATGGGCGCGGGTCGAACCTGCACTCTCTATGCAGCACATAATTATTCGCCTTGCACAGACAGATAGTTCACTTCGACTCTTTAACAAAAATTAATTTTTGTTTTTGTCTACTTCGATGGCTTTGCCTGTAGCAACTTCGCTACTGACCTTTGCTTTATTAAGTATGCCAAGCCTATTTATATATCGTAGTTATATATCGTAGGCAACGAGAGTAAACGAATTTTCGATAGAAATTTTTCTTAGCCATCTATTGCTAATTATGACGTCATGTTTACTGATTTATTGACAAAACCATTCGTGATAACGAAAATGCCTTTTGCGTTTCATACACTTGTTTTCTCTGCGCCATATGCTTTGAGTTAAATTAGTGACTGTTTAATTATATTATGAGAATAGTCTTTTACGTTTCCCCTATCTCATTCTCTCTGTGTTTTAATAAGGAATCAAACACCAGATTTTCTACTTTTTAGTATAGAGCTCCACTGACTAAATTGTGTGGCATCCTGTATGCACAGCTTGATCATAAACTATTTTTACATAACACATGGGCTATCTCGCAAAATTAAATTAGAGTAGAGTATAATTATGATGTGGTCGGAACACACAAGAGGTTGACAGTAAAAATACTGAAAGTAGAGACAAATATCAAGATATCGGCATTTTTGTTGTATCAGCAGCCTTTGACACAATCAACAGATGTCATCATCTTGAAATAGTCAAGTCAAATGTCGACGAAAATGAATACAGACTGAGACAGTTCCTTTTGCGTAATACAAATATTGAAAAACGAGTAAATGGTGCTACATCTACAGTATTTACAAGTAATGTCGGCACTCCACAATGGTACAGATAAAGCCCAGTTCCTTTTCAACCTCTATTTAGAACACGCACTTAATAAGTTTGACTACATTGCCAGAGCCAACATCCTCATAATCGAAAAGAAATCCCAAAAGGAAGTAGCATAGCCGACGACGTAGATTTTATTCGGCAAGATTACATCGATATCAACAAAATTCAAGAAACCTTGAGAAAAAAAAACATGAGAAAATACCAGTTGAAACTCAACACACAAAAACAGTAATTCACACCAATACAAAAAGGAGAAGAAGGGGATGGAGAGAGTAAGAAAGTGGGATGACTTATAGACGACAGGAAAGATGTAGAAAGAAAAAAGCAATTTTAGACTGTGGTCCTTAACAAATTAAGCAATGTAATGATGGTTAGAAGGAAGCAAGATAAAAACACCAAAAATAAAACTTATATCAGTCCCTCCTGAAATCAATAATCCTCTACAACTGCGGAACCTGGGGGCTCACTTTAACGAAGAAAGAGAGCTGAAAACAGCTGAAAAAGATACAGAACATTGGACGCCCCTCTTAAATAAACAAATCTCATCAGGCAAGAAAAACCCTTGTCACTGCAGATTCTATCGGCTCGTTGGAGCCTCTTTGGTCACATGCTACGAAGAGAAGAGGATATTCCCGCTAATGGAGCAAAAAGAGCCTATTTTTACCCCCCGCAGAGACAACTTAAGTCTATTACACACCTACAAGCTGATCCACGGATCTGCATGACAAACTGATTTATCAAACAGATCCATGGATTTGTTTGAGCTAGGTGTGTATCCACACCACGCAAGTAAATACGCAGCAAAACAACTGTCATGGTGGAAAACATGAATACCGACGATTTGCTGGTTATGTTGTGCTTTCTTTAAAAAAAAAAGGACAAAATAGACAAAAGAAAGATTGGTTGAAAAGGGAGCAGCTAGGACACACGAATGTTCTGTGTGAGCCTTTGCCTTATCTAGAAGATGTCCATACATTCCTTCGAATGGATGAGAATTCTTATTTGGAATTACTTAATCTAGTGCAAACAAGTATTGAAAAACAAACAACGGTGCTTCGCTCGCCTATTTATCCACACCAAAGACTAACGGCAACGTTTAGATATTTGGCCACTGGAGCTACATACCAAGACATCAAGTTTTTAACTCGTATCTGGCACATTCATTGGGCAATATCACTGCCCAAAACGTGCAATGCAATAATAATATGAAGCTCTGTCAGCTGAGTACTTGAAGTTAAGCGCTTCTATATTATACTGTTTTTCGCCGGTATTCATGTTTTCCACAATGGCAGTTGTTTTGCTGTGTATTTACTTGCGTGGTGTGGATACACATCTAGCTAAAAAAATCCATGGATCTGCTTGACAAATCAGTTTCACATGCAGATCCGTAGATCAACTTGTAGGTGTGTAGCAGACTAGGTCGTCCTAAAACAACCCTGCCAACGGTGCTTAACAGATATCCAACACAAATACAATATCCAAGTCAACTAAACACGGATGACGAACCGGTCAAGATTGCAGATTATAGCAGATGGAAAACAGAAATGGAGAGAGCTCACATCATGGACCGAGAAAGCTCCCGACGGAGAAATGGGACGCGCCAGGACCATAAGTCAGTTAATTCATAACAGGCCTTAAAAAGTTACACCTGATTTACAGGTAATTGTATGGAAAAAATGCAGATCTTACCTCCTGATCAAGCCACTGTGTAACCAATGTGCAGTTTCTTCTCTTCCAGATATCAAAAGCTGGCATTCGAGACATCACGCCTAATAGCAATGTTATTGGAGGGACTGTAAATCTAATATTGTTAGTAGAGTCGTAAAAGCACGTAGGTTGTATGCGACGAGAGAGTTCTTCGCCTTTACAAATATAACAGAAAATATTCATGTACCCCTTTATATTCAAATACGTGTTGTTGAGCTGTAGACAAAGATCTATCATCTCTGCTTGACAATTAAGATCATCATAGTTCTCGGGCTGATTCCGATAACATGTTGTTGGTGTCCTCCTTGAGAGAGAATCTTCGTAGATCACAATGCAGGTGCGAATAAGTCGGGCAGCTATGTCCAGAAACTGTTTAAACGATGTCAAGGTGTACATTTCCTGGTAATGTTGGCAAATGATTTTTATACTCCAAGGTGAGGCTACTCTGTTGTGATACTCACTTAACGTGGCTTCAGATTCCAAATCTAACCCATTTGAATTGATATCATAACCATTACATATGGCACAGAATCTGTTTTTAAATACGAGACCAGTGTGAACATCTACAAAAGGGAAGATTGACTCCGTAGCGGAATCATCACCGATTTCGTCTTCACAAAGTTGTTTAGTTTCTAAGAAGGCAGACTGGACGGAACTATCAGCGAAGTATTGAGAATCATACGAAGGTGGGCAGCTTGCAATTTGTAGATAATCTTTGCGATGGTAAGGTATGGGTCCGCATCGGATTTGCTCTTGGAGTGATAGAAAACTTGGCTTTTTGTATGATGGAAAACTTAGTGGCGACCCCAACTCTGTCAGCTCGAAGGATCCGTTGGGGTGCACGATTCCTTCAGGGCAGCACGTATCTAGTAAAGAACAAGTTGGATCGCAGTCACACTGGAAACAGGGTGGTCTCTCGCAGTCATTTTCCGCATACAGGCGGACTCTGGAGCCATTGGCACACAGCAGCCCACAATGGTGGACGTGTTGATATTTCCAGTTCTCCTTTTGCTCAAAAGGGTTGCTTTGTGCTGTGCAATGTGCTGGAAAGGACCAAAGAACCGCGAAGAAAAACACGGCTACTTTTTGCTTTTTTTTCATTGTCATTTTTTAAATTATAATTTCAGTTCAAATCATTAGTGCAACTTCTGTCGAAAAAAAGAACATCTATTGCACAATTAAAAGAGGCTAAAATTCCAATTCAAATTATTATTATTTTTTTTTTCAAATATGGGAGTGATTATACTGATGCAAAATGTATAATAAAAATTCTTTTTTGTGGCGAAAGAGAATTTTTCGAGATAGACTCAATACTGTTACATTTTTCCCCTGAAAAATAATTTGATTTCAATTAAAAGGCTCAAGTAAATCGAAACTTAAAACAAACCACAACAAAATACTGTTCTGAAAGGTAATGTAATAATACGTCTATTAGTATTGTTCTAAAATCCAGTTTCATCAGCTCTCATAGATCAATATGACTGAGAAAATCTTTTGATCAAACATCTGAAACTGCCGTGGTGCGGTGTGGTTTCTCTAAGGCGCCATGCGAGAAAGCTTTTTTACTGCATGATAGAATACGCCCGACAAAATTAGCTCGATTATTGTTTAAGCAAGCAAGGAAAAGGACAAAAATAGCATCTCAACATGATCACATTACTATAATCTTATTCTGTTGCTATGATTGCATTTCAAGTCAAAACTGCAATATTAGTTTCAATGAAACTTTAGCAATCAAAGCAGCCAATTTTTCACTGAAAACTTTGTCCATCTAGATCTTTGTAGATGCGTGACATATATCGAATTACCAACTAATCAGACAAAATGCATACTCTGAGGCCGTCAGAAGCAATTGTGATAACCTAAAACTTCAAATTACTTGGGGGAGGGGGGGGGGAGATAAAAATGTATGAAAATTCCTATCTTGGTGCGACATTTTTAACCAACATTTATGGTCAAGAAGAATTTTTGCGCTTAAAAAAGCTTTACGCTTCATTGAGACTAGATCATTTCAATGATAGAGCTACGTTTCATATTACGGTATAACTGTAAAGAGATAGGCAAAGATGCCTAATTATGGGTTTTTAAATATAACAAAACAAGTGGCAAGTCTCGGGTATTTTAAAATTATGAAGTGATGATGGAGTTGATCATAACTGTTTTATACACAAATGCACTTTTCTAAATTGTAATATTATAATCCATGTTTCGCGTTATCATATCAAAGAGCAGGCAATATAAATGCCGACAATCTTCACAAGTTTGAAAAATATTTCATGTTCCACGTGTGTTTCTTCAACTTAGTCGTTTTTACGCTAAAGCGACGTCTTCACATTTTAAATTTTGTTTGTTGCAATATATTGGAAATCCTGATCAGCCAGACTTTTATATAAAAGAGATCTATAATGACGCGAGCATGCGCTGTAGCCTGTGAGAACCACCACTCGTGTTAGCACTCACTCTCGTGTTTTCTCGCTCGCTCTCGCTCTCTCTCGTTCTCTCTATCTGTTGCTCCCTACCCCCTCTCTCTATCTCTCTCTTCATTTCTCTATTATCCTTACTTATCTCTCGCTCGATCTCGTTCTCTCTCTCTCTCTCTCTCTCTCTCTCTCTCTCTCTCTCTCTCTCTCATTAGCTCTCACTCTTTGGCTCACTCTCACCCTCTTCTCCATCGATTCCATCTCGCCCCTCCCCCCCAATACTGAAAGCAAAATAAGGAAGATACATTCCCGTAAGATAAAAGTAGTTATGTACAGTATTTATTGAAAAACAAATAAGAACATACAACAACAATAACTACAAAGAATTAACTCACCCCCAAACACTGAAAGCAAAAGAAGGAAGATACATTCCCGTAAGATAAAAGTAGTTATGTACAGCATTTATTGAAAAGCAAAAAAGAACATACAACAACTATAACTACAAAGAATTAGAACATTGAACAATGATGTCTGCTACGTTCTTTTTAAGACGTAGAAATGCACAGTGTTTGTATCCAACTTTAAGAAAGAAAAATAGCACAATATAGCGAAGAAGGCAGGAGCTTAATTTGTAATAATGCTCTTTTCTGGACATGATACTACTGGTAACTTTTGTTTTTCAACCCACTCAACATTCCATAAGCACTGATAATTTAAGTAGCACTAGTCTTGCTATGCTTAGCCGGCCAAAGATTCGGTTAGCAATCGTTATTTTTTATCAAAGGTGAAGATGGTAACGAGAAAAAAATTCCATCCTGAACTCCTTGAATATTTTGGGGAAGATTGTGTTGAGATTGTAGAATGCGAGAACATTCAGAACACGTATGTACTTTTAAAATGGTAAAGTATTTTTCTTCAAACAATGAACACAATTTAACACTAATAAATAACAGTAATGTGTGTTCCTTTCTGCAACAATACAGAGTTTATCTCAACTTTCCAAACTTGAAGGACTTTGTTGTTTTGAAGTCACAATAATATTCCGTGAGAAAACAAATACATTTTGTTCGCAAAATGTATGAAAAGTCATTTATTCATCTTTTTTAATACTATAATGTTGATTATGTAAATTACACTGTGGTTTGAAGTAAACAGTTACATTTGTGAAGAAGGTGACGCACCTGAATATTCAAAAAGGACAGGTTTTCTATTTTAGTGTATTTATGACTTTACCACATGATAAAGCAATAAATTAAAAATCCCACTTTAGATTTGAAGAGTTAAATGGCAGAAATTGATTTAAAAAAACAAAATAATGCAAATTATAAGAAATCACTTGCAGTGCTCCTCACAAGGACGTCTTACATGCTCAAGCTCAAAGTTCTTTTTTCTTTGCTTATTTAAGTAAACTTAGGAGTTAAACATTGTTTATCTTATTCTTTGAGATATTAGCCAATATAATTTCATTATACGTCATGCTCTATTTGTGTGAGTTGAGATACTCTATTTAATCGTTTGAACAGTTACTGACGTGACACCACCTTTTAGATAATAAAGTATCACAATAATCATGGAATGGATCAATCAGGTTTAGGCCTATAGTTTGTCTATATTTAGCTTGTTTTTTAGTAAAGCTCTGTCGACGAAATAAGGCACTTGATAAGACTTTGCTGCTGATTAATCACTCCCTAATTATAATGCGAGACTGTAGAGTTAGAAAGTCTCTATTATAATTAAGGATGACATAATGCTCCTCTGTTATCTTGGCTGGGTAAGGCTTCTAGGAGGCAGCTAGTCAACGTTAGAAACTGATGTAATATTGTAGCAGTGTGTGCAGGCAACGTATCGGCCATGCTAGAGACGCGCTCGACACATCGGTGAAGAGAATGGGGCAGGCTTGGTGGACTCAGCCCGAAGTTCAAGAGCCGCTCTCGTCTGCAGCTCAGCATGTTATCTGGAGATAGGATGCCAGCAGTACCAACGTCAGAAATGAGAACTTTACACGGGACGTTTAATTTTACAAAATTAATGAGGATTGGAAAAAAAATTTTCATTGTTGTTATTGTTATCATTAGAAATGGTATTGATGACTAATATAAGTAGCCACAGTGAAATATTGAAACGACATTATTATTAAAACGCATGTAAGCCTAAATTAATGTATTGTGTCACGGTACAGGTTTGTATATCATTAAAATAGGATCAGAAATTGTTTAGAATACTTCAATGCAGCATATACACGTTATTATCTATTTAAAATGTAAATAACATTAAATGTAACGACCATTGCTACTCACATTTTGAGGCTTCAAGAACTCCCCATACAGTGTAATAGAAAAGCATAGCGAATTCTTCCTGTTGTTCAGATGAATAAAGCTTGAGAAACTGGAGATATGATAGAAAGACATATATCTTATTTATACATCAGGAGCCTACAACCAAGCCTATTTGGGTAATCCCAGCTTATTTATCAATCTAACCTGACACCAGACTTTATATAGTACTTAGTAGTGGATGGTCAAAAGACTGAATATAAACAAGTTTTTCGAGCCCTGGATCGTCTCTCTTGTGTCACGCTATCTAAATGGAATGAATGTACTGGTTGTAAAAAGGTGAATAATCCAAATCCGACTCTATGGTGAATTCAATCTGTGGAGAAGCCCCTCTCGGATCATTGCCAATTTTTCTGCCTTTCTCATCCACTTCACTCCGAACTGATGTGCAATGCTATCTCTACCATAATTTTAACAATTAATGGCTGAACTTTGTTTCAGTCCACCAGTGTAAAAACTTACACAACCCATGGCCTACCAACATAATTACAGTTCCCACTAAAGGCCAATTTAGTCTAAAGAAGCAAAGAAAACAGACAGGAATTTAAATGGCTACTATTTTCGTATCTCGTTCTTGCAGGTAATTTTAGTATAACAAATAAAAAGTACATTATTACTTTTCATTATAGTTAATGCAATATATTAATACCTCCGATTCATTCTCAAAGTTTAAGTTCCATGACGTGTCTTTATTCCATGAGCCTCGTCCAGCCTCCCCTGGAACAAAAGCCCCGTGTGGATGAGCGAGGATGTATCCCTGGTCCACGAGCAGGCGCTCAGCGAGAACGTGCGTGAGGAGAGGCGAAGCCAGGCTGCCCAGGAGGAGTCGCCGCTTGTGTGTACCATGGACGCGCATGTAGGCCTGGGCCAGCAGCTCTGCTATCTGGCTCGCGACCATTACCTGATGGAGAGAGAACAATAATTGTCTTCGATCGGTTGATTTATTAACCCAAGTCTCAAATTGAGCAATAGAATAGGCTGACTGTTATGATAAGTCATTCATTCCCCCTTTCTGGTTAATAAGCTTTATTCCAATAAGAGGAACTAACATTGTTCTCAGTGATGGTGAAACGAGTGTTTAATTAAAGTTACAACAGTTCTTTTCCCATTTTTTTAACCATTTAGATTTAGAAGCTGATATTGTTTCTTCTTTCTGAGCATTATCTCACTACACTTTTTATCATTCTCTTGTGTGCTCTACGTTGCATAATTTTCCTTTTTTTTCTTTGTCAATAGTAAAGGATCTGATTTAAAAAAATTATGGATGACATGTTTCAGTGAATAAAGTAACGAAAATGAGTAACAAAAAACAATGAGTGCAGATAGTCACCAGTACCTCTTCCGAGATGCTGCTCTCTGCCGCCAGTGCCAAAAGTCGCTGGTGAAAGAAGACTTTGGATACACCCTGATCTTCTACCCTTGGCATGCTTCCATATGACGTGTGTTTTTCTGGCGTATTACTTGCAGGGTAACGAAAGTCATCGAGGAAATCGAGGTTTTGCTTGGGATCGTCTACCTGCATGTCAATTTCGCCATCTTCAGCATGTGTGTTTGTTGAATTAGTATAAACACAAACATCGCTATCCATGTTGCAGGATACCAGGTCTGCGCCTCTAGCAGTTTCATCGATAACCAAGTAATTGTTGTTCTTTCCATCAATGTCCCTTAATTCCGTGGTACTGTTGGGAAGGACGCCATCAGAGTGAGCCTGTGGAAAGTCCATTTCTATCTTTTCTAGTATAGAAATACTGTCAGGAAAATCAAAGTTTGTACAAGACTCGATATGTTCGTTTTCTTTTTCGTTTTCTGGGTAACTGTCTCTTATCATTTTTAATGCATTGCTATCAATCAAAGCCGCCTTCGTATCAACCTTGGACATGCTGTAACTCTTCAAAAGCATTGCTTTGTATCTTGCAGAGGACGAGTCAGTGTAAGCATGGGCATGTTCTCCCTTGGTACTAACATATTGTGGTATAAGAGCAGCTGCTACTGCTGCCCTCGATGAAGGAAGTGTGGTGATTGCTGCTGAACTTGCAAGCTCATTCTGCTTCTGAGAGACATTAGTATCATAGTTAAGATTCTTTTTAATCGTGTTTTTCGAAATACATTTAAGTCCTCTTACTGCTTCATCGATATTTTCAATTGTTCTTTTACAGTCTTCGGGTCTCCTGGAAAGGGCGTTAGTCGGACTTAGCATGTTCACGCTTAGCTGTTCCAGCAGAGAAACACGAGGAGAGCATTGTAGTTTACTTTGAACATCTCTTGTTGGGTTCTTAATTGTGTTAAGTACTGGGACTTGTTCATTGTCATCTTTATCTGCTGCTACATCTGTGAAATTTTGAACATTGATTCTGATTAGCTCTACAATCCCTTCAACTTGTTTCTGATTCTTACTAAAAGATAACAAAGAGAAAAGAAGGGAGCGTCTGAAAGAGATAGTGTCGCAAAGTGTTCTTGTGTAGAAGTCAAGCTCAAGTGCCGCCATAAGCAGAATACACTCTGGCTGGTCAAAGTTGTTCTTTGAGATGTGAGTCAATATATTGTCCTCGATGTAGGATTTAGCCATTTCAGGGTAATTCTTCAAGATTGTTACCAGCGTACAAACAAAGAGTATGTCTTTTTCTTTAGATGGAGTGGTCTTTTCTTTCCAAGCAGTGATTATCTTTGATATTGACTGGTGTGTTGGGCAACGTTTTGATTGGAAGTCCTTCAAAAACGAAAGAGCTTCTCCTATGGGGTTTTCATCATCCTCGAGGGCTGCCTCAATAAAAGCTTCATGGTACTCTGTAAACTTTTTCTTTGTTCTTTCAAAATGACAATTTGGCACATAGACATGCCAGCAACAACCAAAAATGGTGTTTCTCTCTAAATTCATCACCTGATTTAGAAAAACTATGTTGTTACATTCCTCGATATAAATATCTAATTCAGTCTTTCTCTTGACTGTTCTATGAAATATTTGAACAATATTTTCTGGTTCGTGGTCTAAAGTGTCATTAGGGAGGCAATGCTCCGAAAGTTTCATCGGCGAGGCATTATTAACAATCAGCTTTTTGTGTGTAGGATTTATTAAAGGAGATGAAAATGCCTGTCTGTGGTAGCTAATTCGTGAAGTCGGTAAGTTCTTGCGAGTCGGAGAAGGTTGGTGAAAACTGACGAGAGGAGTTTCACATTGAGCAGGGGATGAAACCGCATGCTGTTCTTCAGATATTCTTTTTCGTGGTGGAACTTGCCAATCGGAGCAAGTTACAGAATACACATTTCCTCTTGCTACTTTTCTAATAAAGTCGTTGCTGTCCTGGATTTGCCTCTTCGTTCCTTTCCCCTTTAAAGCAGTTTCATCAGTTTGCCCATCTTTTCTGGTAGCTTTCTTTTTGTTATCATTAGAGCTGGTGTCTCTAACGTGGGTTTCTTCTTGCAAAAATTTCGAAGGCGTCCTTACGTTTTGTGAAGAAACGCTCTGATCACATTTTACTAGTGGAATGCTTAAACGCTTTAGCATGGGAAAGTCTCTACTGATCTTGCCCATCCTTTTTGTGTCTAGACGTCCACTTCCCCGCTGCGTCGCCACATTGGTTTCATGATCAGACACGGGGGAGAGGTCTGGAAGCTCATTGGGTGAATGAAGAGAACTAGTCTCCTTGCGATGTGGAGTGGGGGACAAACAGAAAGACAGACGGGGAACCTTTGTGAATAAATCCAGAGTGTGTCGTTGTGAAACCTGAAAAAGGGTGGGTTTTTTTTTTAATTAATGGTGATCTAAGAATTGTTTTACCAGTAGGTCTTTACATGTATTGGTTACATATGTCGAGTTTTTAATTATTGTTTGCCATATGAAAATATGAACAGTGTTTTGGGGGGTGGTATAGGCAACACAGATAATCAGCCGTTGTTTTTCTGTTTGTTTTTTTAATTTAAATATTTGTTGTCTCGTTTTCATTTCACTCATCCCAGTCGCGTCCCACTATTTTACTTTCTTCATCTTTCAAAATGGGAAGTTGTTTATCTTTATAATTTCATTGTTGTAATGTTTTGTAATGTAAAATAAATGTATTCTACTGACTTAAGATAACCTTTGGAAAAGCATTGTGCTCCATTCGCATTGAAAGAAAAGAAGACTTATTTCGAAACACCAATATTAATAATTTTCTCTTTCTCTACAGAATATAAATTTTAATAACTGTTCATTAAGAGAAAGTTTAAAGTGTGTGCACCTGTTGTTGGGTCAAAGACAATTTTATTTTGCTTCCTTTTTCATTTTCTGATATATGTTACAGAAGGTACTTTAACAACTTAAAGAATAGCAGTTGTTTCCTTGAGCGGGCGTAGAAACAGAGGTATGTCGTGAAACGAAATGAAACCGAGAATGCACAAACTGCAGATATCGTCTTAGTTAATTTGGTACTAAGCAACGATGGTTTTCAAATATGAAAACAGCATAACATTATTATTGGGCCATTCGCGCAGCCTAATATGAATATTTAGTCTTTAGTTTAATTTCTTTTGAAAATCACAGCATTTTCTGTATGTATACTAGATCAGTACAATGTTATCATAACCTTGAACTTACAACAACAACAAAATCGTGTCTCTTATCATACAAACTACGTAATTACTAAGAATAGAAAAGTAATGCTTCAAAAGATAACGCATTTAAACAAAATTAGTCTTTTATCTATGCTTAGCTTCGCCAGTTGAGCAGATTTATATTTCATAAAATTCCTTTGTCTCGCTTAATGTCTCAATCTATAGTTATTGTAATGACCAAATTCACACCGGGTTTAACGGCACACAAATGGGTATTAGCCAAAATAATTAGCGCTACCAACCATGCTGTGGAAGTTGTCTTCACTATCACTGTCCTCGCTTATTGTCAAGATATCGTCATTTTTCTGATCTGACATGGTTCGTAGCAGGGCAGCAATAACTCCTGTGATGTCTTACATCAGCTAACAGATAAAGAAACCAAATCAATACAATTATAGAATAATAGTAATGAAACAAAAGATGGTAGTCTAACAAAATATATTATAGTCGTATCATCACTAAATAATATAACAATATGACATAATATGACATAATATGACAATAAGAAAGATACTATGTTGGTTTGACACAACAGCCCCAAATCCGCAACTTGAAATCACTGGCTCATTAGAAGAAACAACATGAATATCATCATTATCATCGTCATCACCATGAGCATCAGCAGCAGCAGCAACAGCATGATGGTGATGATGATGATGATGATGATGATGATGATGATGATGATGATAATAAAAATAATAATAATGATAGTAACAACAACAACAACAACAACAACAACAATAATAATGCCCGACTCACCATTTCAAGTAGTCTACATCTAGTATAAGTGCCAGTAATGTGCGCAGACTTTCAGAACGAACTCGAAATTCATCACACTTTACTTTGGATAGAAAGCATGTCAGTTACACACTTGTTAATTTTGTCGAATTTCACATAATAGGCCTAGGTAAGGTGTGAGTAAGGAGAATGTCTATTTGCAAACCCTTGATCAAAGACACTAGACAATATCCATATAACAATAGCAACAAACGTGTGCTTAGTTGAACGCATAGTCGTGACTTCTTTTTTGTGTCCACCCCACCCCCCCTCCTACTCTCCCACTCACATTTGAACTACATGTGTTACAGTGGTTATAATGTGCCCAAGATTTGCTGTGTGTGCCACAATGCGACACATACTTATTTCCAAAAGGCACTGTCACACTTTCTGGTGAAGTTCGCTCACAAACTTGGACTTCTTGAACCTTTTGCCGAATGCTCAGAGGTCCACGAACCCTGAATTCATTCAATAAAAAAATTAAACATGTTTGGGACGAGGAAGAAAGATAGAGAGACGGAGTAAACGAGAAAGGAGTAGTTGTAGTTGAGTTGGTTTAACGTCCAACGCCAGCCTCATATAGATTATTTTATTGTGAACGGGATCCAAGACTGACGTCTGACAATTTTATGTGCTGCTGTACACACGAAACAGATCGGGCATACCATGACTGTCTCAGTCTGTTATTTAAACTGACAGAGACCCAATCAGTATAGGGCGAAATCGCCAGGGTTCGAACCACGGGCCTGCTGGCTACCGCACCCTCAAAGGGAAATAAGAACAGGGAGAGAGAGAGAGAGAGAGAGAGAGAGAGGGAGAGAAGAGAGAGAGAGAGAGAGAGAGAGAGAGAGAGAGAGAGAGAGAGGGAGAGAGAGTGAGAGATGGGGATGAGTTGTAGAGAGAGTGAGAGAAGGAGAGTATGAGGGAGGGGGGGGGGAGGGGGGGAGGAGGGGGGGAGGGGGGGGGGAGGAGGGGGGGAGGGGGAGGGGGGGGGGGGGGGGGGGAGAAGAGAGTGAGAGATGGGGTGAGTTAGGAGGGGGAGGAAGAGAGAATGCTGGGCATAGATAAAAAACGAGATAAAAAAGAAGGCAGACATGGAGAGAGAGAGAGAGAGAGAGAGAGAGAGAGAGAGAGAGAGAGAGAGAGGGGGAGGGGAGAGGGGGGGGGGAGGGGGGGGGGGGGGGGAGGGGCAGGGAAGAGTATGGAAAGTTTGGAAACTTCGCACTCTATGAAAGGGTAGCTTACAACAGTCCAAGGGCCTTCGTCTTACTTAGCGTGAAACAATCTAGTACAGTAGTTATGAGATAGGCTTATAAAATCCATGGCTAAATGTGTTTTTTTTTTTGCCATTGTTTTGTCGTTGCTGTTTTTGTTTATTTTTTCATTTTTTTTACTTTATCGCTGTATTGTGAGTGTGATGCAGACGTGGACATATAATTATACATAAGTATAATTATAATTATCCATTACATTTTTCAGCACTTTGGAATTTCAGGATAGGCGATATAAAAAAAACTAAAAGGCCTCTTGTTATCAAGGACTCAAGTCAAAGTCCAACACCAGTTACCAGTTACGTCAGATGAAAGAATAGATCTAAACGTATGACTGTTTTTGTTTTCCGACTTCATATGGGTCCAAAGTCCACGTCTGCAAGTTGAATACATCACGAAATCTTCGAGGTTGTACGATATCCATTAGTTCACCTAAAGTCTAAAAATAGACCAGAGCTTCGTTTCAGAACAACATAGAAATATCCATCCCAGTAGGCCTAGCGCACGATCGCATCCAGCTGTCAATAAAAGCCAACAGTTCTTCTAGCAAAATCTAATCTACTTATTTCCGAGTTCCTGATCCACGATTATCTAGAATCTACAGATCTAAGCACTGGGAAGTAACAAATCGAACGGTCACATCTAATTTACACACCTTGGAGTTTTTCTACGGTAAAGAACGATGTTGTTTGTGTCTATCTAGAATCTAGATTTAGATATATACGGTAAAGAATGATTTTGTCTAGAGATCTAGATCTAGACTAGATTCTATTTAATCTAGATTGACTCTTGAGATCTGAATAGATTCTATTATATTCGAATTAATCTAGATCTAGAGGTCTAGATTAAGTCTAGATCTAGATCCAGATTTGAAGATTTAGATGCTGCACCCGGGCGTCTCTAGCCTCTAGTGTAGGTCTTGAATCTAGACCTATTCTAGAGTAATATATCGAGTGCTTGGCACTCCTTGAGTTTTGTGGTCCCTAGCTTGTAAGTTGTAGGTGATCAAATGGGTAGGCAGGCAAATTCGAGGGTCCAGTGGGTAGGATTCGAAGTCAGTCAACCTGTGGAGATGGAGAGAGGGACAGACAGAGCAAGCGAGTGTGAGAAACAGAGAAACACTCAAAGTCCAAATAGCATTCTTTTATATCTAAATAGAGAACAGATTTGTTACTTAATTTTAAACACACTTTTTGTCATTATTTTTTACTTATAACTGTTCATGTGCACTTCTTTATGCTGTGTTGTCAGTTTTGTGTAAAAATATATTTAAACTTTAAAGTTGGTGCTTCAGATACTTCACAAGGTAAATGAAAAATGACACTATGAGTTTCCTTTTATGGTGTATTTGGTGACCCTAGTCAAACATCGGTAATTGCCGTAAAGCAGAAATATTTAAATCAAACTTCCGTTAATTTCCGGTGATGAGTAGTAAATCTGTCTCATTATAAATAATTATAGGTATTTCTGACAGTTTGTTTGGTTGGATTTTGCCAAGTTTGGGACATTCTCGATATTTTGCGTCGCTCATTTTCATGACCATAGAGAAAAATAGGAAGGATTTCACAAAATGGGTACACTGAGGTGGTGCTAACTTTCAAGTTGTATTTGAGTTATGTTGATGAATTCTTTTATAAAGTGTTTTATATACAGGTATTGTTTGTGTGTAAGCTAGAAAAGTACCCAAATCCTGATGAGTTTAAAAGTATTTTTCTATATTTTTTTTTAATTTAAAATGTGTCGCCCTTGTCGATTTACAGATGAACCAAAAATCTAATTTTTAGAGACCTTATTGTTGTTGACAAATATTTATAAGGCCTAAATTGAACAATTCTTTCTATAAATTCGATTATTCTGCATTAAAAGCAAGTATTTAAAAATTTTAAGGCTTTGAAAAAATGTCTAGAACTCCAGTTCCTTTAGAATCTAAGAGCTATTAAAAATGCCCTTTGTTGTCCCCACGTGTGCATCTAATCTTCTACTCTAGATCTAGGCTTCTTTTTTAAGGAAAGACGTCATAGATACTCTTCTCTTTTGAAAAACAGAAATGCCTATAGAATGCGCATAAATCCAGAAATCAAGGTTTTGCACTGAAGACAAAGAATTTAACAAGATTTTACATTTCAAGGGGGCGCCTGTTTTCCGGACTTTCGTTTTCGTTACTCTGTGACTTTGTGCCCAGGACCAAGCATATATATATATTAATTTTTATAAAATACATATATATAGTTCTGTATCAAACACAGATGTCTATTAATAGCACTAGATCGCCCAGAAAAATGGCGACCCCTCTTTGTGGCATATCATCGCATGAGCTGGCGTTATCTGTGGATCGGAGAGGGGGGGCGGGGGGTGAAAGAGGAACTACCTATTCTGAGTTTAGGGCAATAGATTTATAAATAATAGTTGCTCTCTGGAGTGATTTATGAAGATAAATGGTGACTTTATAAGTATCATTATTATTATTATTATTGTTATTATTATTATTATTATTATTATTATTATTATTATTATTATTATTATTATTATTATTATTATTATTATTATTATTATTATTATTATTATTATTATTATTATTGTTATTATGTGAACAACTTGCACTAAAACATCTAGGCAGTCAGTAGCACCAAGTGGATGTGTTCTTTGATTGACTGCTGAATAACCCCCATCCCCCCCCCTAAAAAAAAAAAATTGCGATCTAGCTGTAACAACAATGTTTGGAAGTTGCCTCTTTAAGCTGTGATCGATTACATACATAGATGTGTTCATTATGTAACATTGTTTTGTAACATTAGTATAGGCATATAGGTCCGCTAGGCCTAGCCTAATGCATCGTGCCTTAGCGTATCACAGGCGTGATTTGCGGCTGCCTGCGCCCTCTTGCCCTCTCCTCAGTAACATTTAGGTTCCGCCGTACAGTGACATCACTGAGCTATCTATTGCTATTAATAGAAATTTGTAATATCAACCTCCTTGTAAACATCGGAGCTCTTCTTATTTTGGGGTATTTCGAGTGCTATTAGTAATTTTAAACCTATACATCGTATCGACAAGGAGGACGACAGGGGCCTTAGATCTACGGGCCGATCAAGTTTCCTTTTTTAGCTCTTTAGGACATTTTAATTGCAAGTAACTTGAAGAAACGTAAAATTGTGCGCATATTATAACTGAATGAATAAAAAAAAAATTTAATAAAAAAAATACACATGATTAGCTCGGTGTTAACAAACAAAACAAAAATGTTGAGATCACTCACATTTCTGGGGAGAATATTAATTTTTAAGGGTCAATGGAAATAACTTTACTTTTGAAGATATCTCTTTTTACGCATTAGTTTTGAGGTCTTTAACAATGTTTTAATGTTGAAAATGTATTTATTAATTTTAAGAGGCCTCCACCCTTGAAGTTAAAATGTTTATAACAAATTTTTATCTAGGTTTAAAAAAAAATAACTTGTAATATATGCAACAGCACTTCACTTACCTTCCTAAAATCCAGGACTAAAATTATTGATGTTAAATAGCAAACATCAAATTCACATTTTTCGAAAAGTAAAAATGTGTAGCTAAAGTTAAGAATAGTGAAAGAACCAGGGTTCAAAGGCCTTTAATTTGATGTATAATGTAACTATATTGCTGAATCCCCTATCCAAAATTGGGATATTTCTGGGTTCATTTTGTGAAATCTGTCATAGCAACAAAAAGACAGGGAGTACAGCTGGCAGATATTTTATTGAATTTTAATAATCGAAGTCCGCCCGCCCATCCATTTGTTCGCTCATAGGCTAGGGACCACAAAACTCAAGGAGTGTCTAGTTCTTAATTAATCAACCCGTTCTAAGCACGGCTTGCCAGTTGAATGCCTCGCTGTGAAAGAAAAATCCACTGGGTCTGCTCGTGGCAATTTCGCTGAAGCACCTCCCTACTAGGCACTGCATGGTGCCGAGTAACTGCCCCTGGTAGTGGGCCTTCATTCATCCATTCATCCTCTTTTTTCTATCACACGAGAATCTTGTGAATGGGTAGGCTCTTAAAATGTCAACCAATGAAATTGAGTAGTTTGGAGGATTCTCAGCCTCCCAGTCACATTATGGTGATTATAAAAATCCCTGATGACAGCCTGGATCTCCAAGAAAGGAAAAGACTGAGGAAGTAACAAGATACACCTGTAGAGATCTTTTGTATCAAGACGGGTGCACTTGGACCATTGATGTAGGGGAAAATGGTGATGAAAGCCATGCTTGTTTTTAAGTGGCGAATTCCTAGAATGAGGTTATCACCATCCACAGGTGATCTTTTTTAGTTGATCCTGAGAAATTCTGAAAAGGTTTCTCAATGTAACATTTACAATTGCATTTTCAAGCATTATTTTTTCTTTCAACTTGCAATAAATTTAATGGCTGTAACATTTCTTAAAGCATAATATCAATATCATGCACATTTAAAATATAAAATCGTATACTTGTAAGGTAAAAATGCTTTTTTCTTTCGGAAAAATTGTGAGCGTTTCAACACATTTTTTCCAATATATATGGTAGTGTTTTTAATTTTATATATATATAAAAAATCTGTTCACTTTTGGATTGGCTAGATCAGAGACTTATTATCACTATATTTTACATGACAATATTAAGTTCAAGTTACAAGAGTTTCTGTTCAAAACAATCTTTCCGCAATTGGTAACACATAAGTGTCTTTTTCTATTTTGCCTCACATAAAAATTACTTTTTGTGCCTTCTTTCAGTGTACCACATAAACACAAGCCGCTATAGCCATGCCTTCTGAAGATCAGTTTATCATCAACAAGTTGGGTGAAATTCCCATTGTTAACGATAGTTGGAATGCTGCAATGGGTTACTACACCAAAGTAAAGGGCTACAACAGTCTAACAATGCTCACTTTGGGGGCTGCTGAGTGCAGCCTGAAGAAGGCAGCTCAGATGTCAACACCAGTTTTGAACCGCTACCAACCACAGAGTGAGTCTAGAGCTCTTGAAGAACAAACATTTTCTTAAAACCAAGAGTCATTTTGATTTATGATTATTTTTAGTGATAGTATGAAATCCAAACTTCACTCACTGTAGGAAACATTGATCATTTTTTTTTTTTTCTAATTCAAAGATTAAGTAATGGCTGAGGATTGATCATGCAATTTGTTTTTTGTTTTTTTTAGTAAATGGTGTAGTTATTTTAGTATTAATTTTGGGGGTTTTGTTGTGCATAGCTAACACATAGTTTTTCTTTAGAGCCTAGGCCAATGAAAACATGGTCATCTTATTCTTTACAAAACTGTTTGTTACAGCAGAAAAATGAGGAATTGATTTTTCTTTCTTTCAGTTGATACTGTGAATACTTTTGCTTGCAACAAACTTGACGAGATAGAGACCAAGTACCCTCTCATCAAGCAGTCCACAGAGGAGGTTTGTACTGGTTTACCAAGTGTCTTTTGGCTAGTGAAACACAGTCAATGCATAGTGCTATTTGGGCTATATTGAAACAAAAAAAAAGCAGGAAAAAAGTAATGTAAAATTAGTTGTAGAAATGCATACTAGGTAATAGCATCCTTCAAATAATTTTGTTTAAAAAAATGAATCAAGCTATGATTTTTTCATGTCAATATTTATTAGATTGGATTACTTTTAATAACAATAATGTCATTATGTCTTTAAATATTTAAAATTTGTAAACCTAAAGTTATCTTCATTTTATAAAATGTTTTCGCTTGTAAGATATTGTTTTCACCTCAATATTGTTCACTTCTGGATAGGTAAAGGATGCCTGTGTTGAGTATGTGCAACCTGTGTTTGATCAGGTCAAACCAGTGGCGTCATTTGTAAATGGAGTTGTTGACAATACACAGAAAAAGGTAGGGTTTCTATCTCAATGTAAGGAAAAATGAGTTATAAATGAATGTCTTTCTATCCTAATCATTAGGTTATTGGTTATGAATGGAAAACAAAGGATGTGTGGGAGAAGTTACTTTTCCATTATATTGTATCTATGGATCTGCATTTATAGCATTTACCAAGGTGTTTAATTTATAATTGCTGCTAGATGTACAACATCATTACATGTCACGGGCACAAGTTACTTATATAAGTTTAAGCCAGAGTCCTTTAATTCTAAACATAGAAAAACTTACTCTCTAAATATTGAGATTTTAAAATTTTGAATAAAAAAGGTAATTCCTGGTTCTAAAAATGAAATAGTTATAACTAAAACTCAAAAACCAAAAGTTCTCACTTGTACCTAATTCTGGTTGGTATATATACCATTATAGTTGGAGTTATTTTAGAGATAAGTTTGAAATAAATGTACAGTTTATGCTAGATTTTTTTTTTAAATACTTCTCTTCAGATCTGAAGCAATAATTGTGAAACAGCCTGAATCAAAAGGTCCTGGACAAAAGACTAAATGAGAGGTTGTGGCAGTATTTTCTAGTTACAGAATCATATTTTCATTTCTCCTTAGGTGGACCAGATCAAGACGACTAGCACCAACTTGGTGGTTGGAGCTAAAGACCTTGGGGTGAACACTGTAACTCAAGCTGTCGTCATGTCTCTTGAGACTCCACCAGGCCGTCTGGTGACCCGCACTGTGGACTTTGCTTTAGTCCAGGCGGATAACTTAATCGACAAGTATATACCCGAAGAGGAGCAGGATGCAGGTGAGTTTGTATCTTAAATTCCTTTTGTTGTTTTGTTTTGCACAATTTTTTATTTGTATTTGTGTTTGTAAATGCATTTGAGCTTATGTGGAGATATCCTTTTGTTAGAAATAGTCAGTAAGACAGCATCAAGCTTTTTTTTTTCCTGCAACTTTGTTATTTAAGCATCACTTGACCAAAAAAAACCCTACAAAAAACAACTACGGTAGTTATTACAGAATGAATGAATAAACTACTTAATTTCAACTATTTGGAATCAACTTGAATTCTAAATTTGAAATAAAATATTGCATGATTAGCTAAAAGATATCTTTTAATAAACTTGATAAAATTATGTTTGAAAGATCTATTGTATATTTCGTAGATACTTTTTCTATCACTTACACAAAAAGAACTTAGAAGTGCATGTTTTGCTAATCATATTCCTGTATTAATTATTTGTATTTGTTTCTGCAATTTTCAGAGGATGATGAAGATGAAACTGAAGGGGATGAAGAAGAAAACGGTGCTGGCGTTCAAGAAATGGAGCAGATGCAGGAGATGCCCCCATCGCCTGCTCGGGTGGCCATTCATCTGCAGCTTGTCAGTTCCAAACTTCGCAGGCGCCTTCATCGCCGTGCAAGACAAGACTTTCAGAATGCTAAGAAACGCACCATGGATTCCCTCTCACAACTGCAACACACTTTGGATATTGTAAGTACTAACCTGTTAAGTGTGACATAATTGTAATGATATGACAAATTTAAAGTACTTAAAAGAAAATTGCAAAGCAAAAGAGTTAATTTTCATTTTGATTTTCCAAGTTGTGTTGTTTGCTCCTTTTCCACTTTTGCAAGTCAATCATCATTGCCTAAAGTTAAAGATGTTCTTTAAGGAAGGAGAACCAGATAAAAGGAATAAATACACAGACACCTAGAACACTGAAAAAGAAAGGAAAAGACAAAAAAAACCCAACCTAAATACTAAAATCTTATGCAGCAAATGTAATGTTGGGGTGTTGTTTTTTTTTTAAACACAAATTCAAAACTCAGTTTCTCTTAAAATATATATGTGAAGAGCCATAACAATTTTATCTCATCAGCGTGAGTTTGCGACAACCAACTTGAAAGGTGCTTATCAGAAAGCTCAGGATATTTGGGGTGAGATGAATGAGACCGATCCTGAGAATCAAGAGCAAGGGGCTGACCTTGATGCTGCCAAAATCACTTATGCTCAGGTAATTGTGTTGCTTTTGCATTTCAAAAGTATCAACAAACACACAACAGAAAAATTTCATCTTTTGTTCGAAGGTCGTCCGTCTTCTGTCAGTCCTCTACCTTTCCCTCCCTGCTTGTCATATTTCATTGGGACCCACCCCTTTGATTGTAGGCTACACTATGATGTCAGTCCTGGCTTATGGGATAATTTTTATTTAGCGACGACCTAGGGGTTCTTGGATTGTCTAATTTTAAACTAGATTTAGAGCGTTGGATATGCCTTTTGTAAGCCTCAGACACTTATGGTTCGTTGGATCCAGGATGGGTATGGTACATATAATCCCTGATAATTTTTTTTCTTTGTCAAGATCAGGGATTATATCAGTTTGTTGAATGTAGGGCGTTCTTTGAGTCCAAGAGTTCTACTCTAATCCTTATCAGTATTGAAATGCATTTTGTGCAGCAACCCATTCATAATATGCTTCTTTAAATATAATCCTAATTTTTTTTTTTTTTCCTCAATGCTCAGTCAAGTCCTATGTGAAGTTTAAATCAGTGAAATAAACACTGTACATATTTTTCAGGCCTTGGAGAGAAAAATTGTTGCCATGGGTCGTGTACTTACAAGACAAATTCGTTCAGGAGTGAGTCTTCTTGAGAAGGCATCTGCCGAGGCTGGTTTATTTGTGAAAGCCCCCATCTCCAAGTCACATGAATACAAGGACCTCATTTACCAATTCAGCAGTGTGAGTGATTACTTAAACATTTTAACACTGGTCTTACTTAGATAAAAGTAAAAAGAACGATCGAAACAAACTTTGAAATAGTTTGCCATAATTGCAGTCTGTGCTTAATTATTAGTTAAAAGTAGTTGGTTATGATGAGGCTGATTTTATTTCTGCTGAAAGTGTGGGTCTGTCTAAATATTGAAAAAGTTTGTAGAAGAACATGACTTTTGAGTGAAAAAAAGCCATTTTTTTCTGCCCTTTAACAATAAAAAGTGAACATGGTCTATGAAAGAACTCAGACCAGAGACCATCATAATTGTCAATGAATCATGTCTTTTGTCTTTTTTTAGATTTGAACAATTGACTTTGACACCAGTAGTCTACATCCATTATGTAACAAATCCATTTGTACTTTGATTTAATCACCCTCTTGTTGAGAAATAGGTAAATTAAATCTGATAAACTTTATTAGTCAGGCTTAGAAAGCTCCAACTTGCCAATAATTAGTAGCGTCTGTGTGATTAATCTAAAGTCATGTTTTTTTTTACCCAACAGGAAAACTTAAACATTGAAAAAGCCCGTGCTGCCCTCACTTTTTTCCAACAGAGACTGCAGGCTCTGATTGATAACATTGAATCTCCAGAATGGCTGGTGAGTTAGGTTTATTTTTTTTAATTATACAGCAATATAATTATATTGGTTGCACATATTTGCATCTGCGTAAGTATTTCAGCAAGTTTAAAGAAAGTTATTGGTGATGTTCAAAATGTGTAAAATTCATCTACTTAAATTAAAAATAATAATATTAAAATAGGAACAAAACAAAGTGGAAATACAGAAATTAAAGATTTTCTATCTTAAACCTTTGCATTAACTGAATATTATTGGGTAATTATCAAGCATGCTACAGAAAGTATTTTTTAAATCTATTTGCAAGTGCTTATAGCTTTTGCCTTTATTGGATTATAGTTTTTAAAGATAATTTTCAATATTTTCATAATGTCATAGTCAAACCAACTGAAAATCTTTATCTCTAAAAGCTTTGGGTGGAAGTGGATTCTGGTTTTTCTGTATTGTTTCCCATAATATAATCCATTCCCTTTAATTTTCATTTGAGAATGCATTTTAATACATAAATCTTTAACTCTTGCCTGAACCAAAAAAAAATCACTTTTCTTTGTTTGCACTCGATGTAAAGTTATGTGTTGTAAAATTGTTCATTTTGTTGTCTAATGGCTTGCTATTTTGCCAGATGAAAAAAGTTTGTTTGGCGTTTTTTTAGTGTGGACGAAAGCAGTTATTTTTTGTATGTTAAACTTTATTAATACATGGGACAAGTTAAAATTTAAATTCTACTTTAAATTGATGTTTCATTAGACAGTAATACCCCCCTGTTTCCCAAGTCACATCCAATACTGTCACCTTTTATTTCATTTCAAGCACTGCCTTATAGGAGTTAGTATGCAACATTATTAAATATTTTGTCCTGGTTTAAGACACACTGTCTAGAACAATCACTAAGTTTAATATACAGATGCAGAAAAAATCCTTTGTTTTCTGATACTTTTAAAAATATAGATTTAGTGCCATAAATAACCACACTGTCAATGTTTTATCTAGATGTTAGCTTCTTTATAGTTCCCTATGTTAAAAAAAAAAAAAATCAGTACTGACTAATGAGTCATTTTCTATATTCAAATAAAAAAGTCTTTTTGTTGAGAACAAGTAATACTCAAGTGTGTTTGCATTGCAATCACATTTTGATTCATGTTTATTGCTATAGTTTTAGATTATTTTTGATTTTTCTTTACTTTTACACACAAGCCAATGTGTGAAGAATTAGTAGTAAAAAGTATTATTGCTTGATTGCCTTCTTTTTTCTTTGCTCGAGATTCTTAAAAAATTTACATGTATTTGTAAAGCTGATACATTATGCTCTCAAAGAAAATCCTAAAACATAGGGATATAGTATTTATTGAAGTGTATAATCCAAAATATTTTTCTAACAAGCAAAAGACGATTATTGGGCAGGGCAAAAATATGATTATATTAATTTTTATTTTTTTTAGTTAACTTGTTTCCCCCTTCATACAGTCCATGTAGCTAAAAGCTGAAAGAAACAAAACAATGAAAACTCCGGAAAAGTTCAGCACTTGAAGGTTCCTTAAACTTTATTTTATTTTCAGCTCCAGAAAAAAGGAATTAAGGAAATGAATGATGTTTCAACAAAATGATGTTCTTCTTAATACTTTAGGTATGTGTCCTATAAGGAAAATATAACTTTTTTCTTCTTTTTTTATCTAATAGATGTGTAATAACATATTTGGTTTACTTGAAACTTTTAGTAGATCCCATGCCCAAACAATGTTAGTTGAGACTGCACATTTTAATGCTAACAAGAGATCAGTTTCCAAGAGTTGTCCTTCTGGATACAAGAAAACAGTATTTTGAAGTGGCCTTTAAAAGTTTGATATAATATATATAAATTTTTTTTGAAAGAACTAAATAGTGAAACAAGTTATTCTATTTAACTTCTGCTCTTATCCTTTACTCGTGTATAAGTGGATATCCACAACTATAATGGTTTGATCTTGTGCATCCATGTAACATTTTGTAACTATTCTTATCCTTTTTCTTTTCTTTCCTTTTTGTTGTTGTTGTTGCCTAGTTTTATTGGAAATCTTAAGCCTTTTCTTTTATAGATCTTCAGTAATGCTGTACATGTGTTTTGTAAATGTATTAATTTGCATGGAGTTAAAACAAAGAAAATTAAAAAAATATAAAAGAGAAACAAATTTTAATTAATCTTTGACAATTCAAATTAAAAGGAAAAAAAAGACCATCCTTGTCGCTGACTATTCATTCCATCTTTTGTTTTGAAAGTAAACGAAATATATTTATTTATGTGTATATATATACACTTTACATTTAAACTATTTTTTAAGTAACTAATATCATGCTCTTTCTCCCATTTTTATCGTTACCTCTCAAATGGCACGAGATTTATTTCACTATGCACAAAGCTCAATTTCCCTTACATATTTCAAACCATAAATTCACTTGGTGTTTTCGGAAAAGTCAATAAAGTATTGAACTTTTTCTCAGTACTTTTTAAGTTTACTCTTTGTTTATTTTTACGTGGACTTTTTTATAAACCAAACTAAATTCAATGCTGTAATTTAAGTTTTTGTTTGTGATCTAAGTTATTGAAAATTAGATAAAGAATATTATTTAAAAAAACACTCAATGCTAACAAGCACAAGGTTGTGTAAAGAGCAAGAGTTCTTGTAACATGTGTTGAATGTTTATTAACACTGATGCATGGAGATTATTCTGCATGTACATACATGTGCGAGTGGGATCTTGGTCAGTACTCAACGGAAAAATGTAGTTAATAAAGTTTACTAAATTGGGTAAAAATTTAAAAAACCAATGGGGCCAAAAAGTCACACCCAAAATATTTATATAAATGGCAATAGGTTTTTGTGTTGTTGTTGTTGTTGGTTTAGTTTTGTGTATGGCAATATTCAGACAGAAACATGATACATCAATAGGGTGTATAGATACCCCCTATGCACATGTACTGAGTACAAGTATCATGATTAACACAGAGCCAGCTAATAGAGAAAATCTGCATGTGTACCTATTTTTCCTGAAAAATACCTACAATGTATTTTTTGCTATGGGTGTACCAAAGGGGGCTTTTTCAAGTAGGTAGGCCTGAGAAAGATTAACAACTGACAAATGATATATCTGTGTGAAAATAATCTAACATGTTACTCACACAGGAAGGAAGAAAGAAATTTAGAATATAGATAAATTATCAACCGAAAGTGCAACTTGTAATGAAAGACTCCACTTACATGAGTCTTTTATTGTTACTATTCACGCTTTAGTTTATATACCTTTTGAAGTTCTCTGAACCTGAGCACCTTCAAACTTTGTCTTTGAAATTCAAATGTTTTGCTCCTGTTTCTAACTTTTCAGGCAATGGATATTAACATGGAAGGGGTCCATATGGGTGAGGATGAACCTGAGGAAGAGGAAGTTTCTAACAACAACCCTATCGAAGTTTGGCCTGTAAACCATATTTGATTTGATGAAGTCTATTTCTGACTATATATACATGTGCTATTTTTTTTCTATTATGAAATTTGAAACAGCAAAGATATTTTGTTTATATTTCGAGAACAGATCAAGGGCGCATGTCAAAATTGTAATTGTATTGATTTGCATTAAATTATGTATCATTTTACTGGGGTTTTTTTTCCTTTCCTAATTCTTCTAACTCTACTTGAGACTCTGTAAAAGCAGTCACAATTAAGCTAGAAATATGGACTAATGCATTCATTATTATTATTTGTAGAAAGAAAAAAATGCTAATAGAACAAAGTGAGAAATGAAGCTGAGTTGTGTTGGTTAAACGTCTAACGGGAAAAATCGCCAGGGCTAAAACCAATGTTCTAACCAGGGCTACCACACCCTCGAGGAATGAAGAGATGTCGGTGAAGTTTGTAGGTCTTCAGTATTAAATAAGTACTTCAAGTACACTTTGCAGTATATATTATAACTGATAGATTGACTTAACTTTTCAAAAAAGCCATGTAATGTTTTCTGGGGAGCCTCAATTTAATTTTTGTAGCTGCTATAATATTGGTCAGTTGCAGCATTCAGTATATATATTTGGGCTTTTCTAAGGTAAACTTTTAAATTTGATTGGATATATAAATATGCAAATTAACTTGTCAATCAATTAAACTTTCTTTATGCAATATTCATAAAAAATTTAAGTATCTGAAGTTGATGTATTTTGCTAGGATTTGAAATTTTGGACTACTCTATGCTTATCGTGTAACCCTTTTGTGACAATAAAATCTACTTTATCAATATTATCAAAGCCTGTGTTTTTATTGCTGTAATTGTGTAAATAAAATTACCAAGTGTGTATGAAAGTATGAAATTTTGTAGTATGAATCACCAAAGAACAAGGGGAAAAACTGTGCTTTTCATGAATGTAAATATCAGTTGGAGACCCCCCCCCCCCCCCCCCCCCCCCCCTCACTCTCATCCACGTTAGAAGAATTTGCAAATTATTGTGGACTAAAAATGAACACTGAAAAAACTGAAAAAAAAAGCTATAACTGGCTATATGGTTCAGCTGTCTAAGGCCACCAGAAGAAATCCAATTTGCATATGTGATAATTTGGAATTGAACCGACATGCAGCCGCACGGGAAAGACACCTCCATGCCACATTGGTCTCGGCGCGTAAACCGGTACTCTGGCGCCTGGGAATTTCCATAGCGACAGTCAACAGGAGCCACTTGTGTAGAGAGCATTAGATCTACCCGGACTGAATCTTCTCGCACCACATGCTGATCAAATCTGCGCCCCGTGAACACACTAGTGGCTGTTGCAATCTGGGTCGATATTTTCTCTATGGTTATGTTTCAATCTGGCAAGTTTGAGCTTTCATCATCATAGATTTCAGAGTCGCTCCTTTGGAACAATGTAGATATGATTATAGCGTTATCATCAGTGTTACGCTTCTGATGATGTAGATCTCGTTCGAGAAGTTCAGTTGAGGTTGATGTCTCACTGGTATTCGGAATCGAATTAATCATCTCCTGGCTATCTGGTGATCTCACGACTCTCATGTGAATGCTGGCCAATATGGGGAGGCTGCCCGAGGCTGGGGTGTAATCCTCTTTCTCTTTGTCGAATGGTGTGATCGAAAGGGTGAGTGGCGCATCGTGGGCCGTGACGAAATGCGTAAATTCATCCGTGATTAATAAAACGATTAAAGCTACATATAAAGCAGCACGTGCACGATTTATTTTAATAGCCATTTTAAAGAGTTCAAATTTTACATGTCTTCGTTTACTGCTTTTAATAGAACATTCGTCAAGGTTTAATAATTTGTCAATGAGACTCTTTCGAGTTTCCTGAAAAGAAAAAAATATCTGCACGCAATGAACGTCAGGAAATCATCCATCAGAAAATGGTTTTAGGGATGGGGAGTGGCGGAGGAGAATCAATCAAAAAGCTAAATAAATAAAATGTTACACAGTTGACTGTTTTTAAAAGAGGTTATTCTACTTACACTCTCAAAGGAAGTACCGTAACTCTGTATAAAAGATGACAATTGAAATATGTAGTGGTGAAAGGTGTTAGCTTTCACCCTCCGACATAAAGTCACTCTCACTCTCAGGACAGCCGACCCACTGACACTACAACATTGACGAACTACCTAGCTAATGCGGGCATTTTACTTAGTATTCTTTACTGTATATACTCCCGACAAAGATTACTTGTCACCATCCACCCATTGCAGCAAGCAAGTATTTCATATGTGGTGTATTGCGAAGAGCGCAAGCCGTCCTAGGACTAGAGCATAAAGAACGCGGATGAGCTGATGTTTGCGTTTTTCTACTTGTTCGGTCGATGTGAATCTTCCTGTTCTTCTTCAAAGTACAAACATCTTATTTAAGTGATGGCACTAAGAAAAACATTTAATTTTTTGGAAATTAAACGGGTGTTAGCAAGCAAAAATAAAAAACACACACACCAAAATTACAACCAACATAAGTAACATGATTGTTTTCGTTTGTCAAATCTCACAATTTGAGCAAAATATTAAGACACAATAATCTCCAATGCTTCTCCAAATTAATCGCCTTAAAAAATACAAGAAACAAACACACACAGTTTTTGAAAGAATACTGTGCTGAGGTGATGGTTATCTCCTCTTCGGGTTCAGATCTATAGCATTCATTTTATATGGATGGCGAGGGTGGTGCTGAGGAAAGCCAGCGGAACTTAATGACGACATATCGTTAAGAATGACCATCAAAGATAGTATAACTTATACTATCTTTGATGGTCATTCTTAACAACAATTGAGAGAGAGAGAAAGGATGACAGACAGTGGCAAGATGGAGAATGAGGGGGGTGGGAGAGAAAAGATAAGAAGGGGGAAGGGGATAAAGAAAAATGACAATAGGTAAAGCGAGTGAGAAAGAGAAAAGGACAAAGGTGATATAAAAAGACTGATCTAGAAAGAGAGAAAGAGAGGAGAAATATTGGTAGAGATGATGATGAGAGTGAGAAAGAAAGACGGGACAGATAGAAGACCAAACTATAGCCTGCCACAGCCGCAAGAAATTATGACTGAATAAAAAACAGCAAGAAAGTGAACTCAGGTTTATATTAAAAACAAATCAAAATGATACACACGTTTTTATGCTTTAAGTTTAATAAGCATAGAGTGCATATTTTATTCTTGGAAAAATTAATTCACTGAAAACCTTTTTTGAAAATTAAAAAAAAAAAAGTTTGCCCAATTGCTTTGGGCGGATAAAGCCCAGTCTCTCTGGTGAAGATAAGGAAATGAAATCATCTGGAAATTGTTCAGTAAGCTTACACAGTTATGATTTTTTAAAAATTTCTCGGTAACGTACGTCACGTTTATCATTTAATTTTTTTTCGAGCATGATCGTTTTCGTGATAACAAGAGTTACGACAGGCAAAATGGCATGTTTAGAAAATGACATAGACTAGACATTTTTTTTTTATTTACATTTTATTAATAACCGGATCACGTGGAGTTACTGGTCTAGAATTTTCGTGACACCTTAAAGTGCGGTACAACAGTCAACATTTTATAATACCGAGTACGACTGTTTTATTTCACAATTTGTTTTACCCGATCTATTGACGTCCATATCAACAGCACCGATTGCCTAAATCGCTCATCCTTCTTTACTTGAGTCTTTATAAGGGTCGAACGCATGTCGAAAATTAATGAAACTCTTTCCGTGCTGTCAATTTGTTGTATCAGTCTTGTTTGTGAAGTTAATGACTTTATATCTTATTTTTTTGCTAAAAATTTCCTAATGTACCGCGAACTGAGAAAGGTTGAAGATTTCAGCCTTTTCTCCGAAGCCAGGGAACATCTACTGAACAGTGTGAGTCGTCGATGGAATCAACAGATGAGAAATCGCTGTGGTCAATTTCGTTTATATTTTTATTGTCATTTACAACAACAAAATCACCATTTTACACAACTTACATGGAGAAAATGTTAATTATTATGTTGGAAACAGAAACTATTTCACTGTAAATTATAATATATGGAATTTGAAAACTATAATAATGAAAAAGAGTTGTGATGAAGAATCCAATCAAAAGAAAAAAGGAAAAAGAATGATTTTATATGAAATCAAAGCTATCGGGCGGTTTTACTCCCGAGTTTGATACAAGTCATTGAAAACATAACATATTTTATATTTAAACATTTTTATTAAAGAGAATGGATTTGTGAAACTAGCGCACAGTAAAGATGCGAGGTGGCAAAGTGGTAGAAGGCGTAGCTTCAAACCAGACATTCCTGGTTCTGTACCACCATCACGCCAAAAAGTTGTTCTCTAATGATTGAGTCGGCCTCAGTATAATGTGGTCGGCTGAGATACACGTCATGGTATCCCCATTCTGTCTCCGTGCATCAGCGTCTAGAAAGTTGTCGGATTTGATATTATAAGTATTGTCATCCATCGTCTTAAAGGGTCCTCCTTAGAAATCTAGAAGAAGTAAAACTATGGCAGAGCACTTCTTTCCTGTAATAAAGATTTAAGAAGAGCGAAGCGCCGATTTCTCGTACGCTTGATTCTTGGAACTAAAGCAATAAGTTCACGATTCCCAAATTAGGGGGTTCCCTGCCACTGTATGAATTCCACGATGAACCACTTGGGCAAAGAATGCGATAAATCTTAGTTGTTATCATTTTGTTTAGAAATAAAACATGTTCAAGTCTAACACTAGAGAAAATAATGTTCATTGCATATCTTCATAGAAATAATATTCGTTGACACTTAAAAGACTTAACATCTGTTTACAATGTCCCATCTTACAATAAACCTTCTTAGAAGGCAATAATATAATAGGTGCATGTCTCAATGTTATTTTAATAGATCTTTTACTAACTAAAATAATTGTTTAGACGAAAGTGGGATGGCAACTGAATTCGAATTAAACATGTAAGCTTGTTGAGAATACGTCAATGCAATACTATTGTTTGTTTAAAAAACAGATAAAGTTAGTGAAAAAATCGAGTAAATGTAAAACCCATGCTGCAAATGTAAAGCAAAATGATTGGTTCGGAAAAATACGAGTGTTCGTTGCTACAAATATTTGAAAGAAATGGACAAAACTTGGACATAAGAACTCCCAACATAATTATTGTTATTTGGCGACGTAACAAAATATCAAGATGCAAAACAGCAAAGAACAAGTGCATTAACCATCCACAACTTTATAACAAAAAGCGCCCGATAACCCAAATCAAACAAATAGGAGGTACTTAATCTGCTACTGCAGATTTTGAGCCTTCCTATAAGATTCTTGTATAACCCAAGAGGACGTAACTACGCTACGCATCTTGAACTGTCTACGGAGTGTCCACCACAGAATCAGTATGCGTTTCCTCATATACTGCACGGCTAACTCCAGGCTACCTTCGAACTTTTCTGATCGCTTTTACTTTTTGTAAATACCCTTCTGAAGGCCCTAAGAACCAGCCCAAAGTCAAGATTCAGCAAAACCAGCTCCAGAATCTCCACAGCGGTC
The DNA here is from genome assembly GCA_003991915.1 of Elysia chlorotica. Taxonomy (NCBI): domain Eukaryota; kingdom Metazoa; phylum Mollusca; class Gastropoda; family Plakobranchidae; genus Elysia; species Elysia chlorotica. The sequence continues at coordinate 1,122,260 of RQTK01000009.1, forward strand.
AGGATGGAGAAGCCCAACAACAGCCCCAACTGGCCGCCAATCTCCCCGAGCAGTCTGTTCCAGGAATAGGCCGGCTGGCTCTCCACCTTCTCCACTGCCAGGCAGTCCAAGTAAACACTGAGCTTGAGGAACGAGTTCTCAGCACGCTCGCGCTGCTCGGAGAGACCGTCGCTGGCTGTTTGGTCATAGAGCGCTGCCTTCCAATACCTGAAGGTTGGCCACTTTGCTGACGACACGGTAGTGGTGTACGCTGATTCTTCGCATGACGGGGGACACGTCTGGTTAGCAATTTTGAGCATGACATTGTCAACACATTGGGCGGTATCGGGCATTGACGTGTTGCAATACTGGTTCTCTCCGCCGGATCCTGAGTTGCCCGTACTGAGCTGAAAAGCTTCGCCAACACATGCGTAGCTGGGGTCACAACAGCTACATTCTTGGTACACATACTCTTGAAAACAGTTCTTGAGGCAGGCGTGGAGCGAGTAGGATAATTTTTTCTCAGGAACCAAATCCGTGATTATGCTGGTTGAATTCTCATTTGGAATGCAGTCTCCATACGGAGCTGGGAGGCGTTTGATCTCTGTCTGGCAAAGAGAATAGATAAGAAAACAGTCTGCAAACCTGGGTCTAGCTGTGAAAGACAAGCGCGTTGCTTATCATTCAGAGATATTTGGGCCTCGGTGGTAAGCGCACCCAGTCTTGTCTTTGCTAAGGCATCAAAGAGGGACCCCTGCCCATGTACTTTATATACCCTTTTTCTTTCTACGTGTCAGTCACAAGGTATATACTATGTTTTGTTATTGCTAATTTCTCTCTATACTTTTGTTTAAAATTTGCTGCTTTCTCTCCATAATTATGTTTATTCTCGTTCATTTTGTCTCCTGACGTACTCTCCACGAGAGATTCTAAAATGGTATCCGACAATGTTACATAAAAAAGGGCTCTACCTTACTGAAAAATTGATTCAACGTTGCCTTCTACACACGGAAAGCCAAGCCTACCTTCCTGATACCAATGTTGGTGTGGACTCCTGTACTAACTACTACACCCCTATTCTCGGAGAAAGGCACCTCTCCATTGTCGTGTATGATGACCTTGACCCCTGCCTCTGGGCTGCTTGTCAGATACTCATTGTACTGGATGTCCAGCTCAAGCGTCAGACCGTGCTGTGGGCCAGCCTGAAATATGGACCTGTGGACCAGTGGTCAAATTAATTACAGTAATGTGTATTTATGTGGTATGCAAACGTCGTGAAGGATTGCCCTTGTGAACCTAGGAAATCATTTTTCTTTATCTCGCTCGGTCTCTGTCTCTCTCCCTGTGTCTCTCTATCTTTTGATCTCTGTCTTTCTGTCTGTCTGTCTGCATATCTGTTTGCCTGTCTCTTTCTCTTTCTCTCTCTATCTTACTTTCTCTCTCTTTAACTCTCTGTCTATCTATCTATCTATCTATCTATCTATCTATCTATCTATCTATCTATCTATCTATCTATCTATCTATCTATCTATCTATCTATCTATCTATCTATCTATCTATCTATCTATCTATCTATCTATCTATCTATCTATCTATCTATCTATCTATCTATCTATCTATCTATCTATATACATTAATATAAAATTCGCTTTAAAATTGTAAAAAAAAATAATTCATGATCTCTTCATGAAAAGAGGTGTTGCTGTTAGGTAAATATCTTAGCATACAACTTTGCAGTTACCGACAGGTAGAGATGTTTGATGGGTTGGACATGGCTGAATTCATTATTAGAGAGAATGAAAAGAAAGAGAGAGAGAGAGAGAGAGAGAGAGAGAGAGAGAGAGAGAGAGAGAGAGAGAGGAGGGGGGGGGGGGGCTAGAAGGAAAAAGAGAGTTGGAGAGTGATAAAAGACGAAAGAGAGAAAGAGGAGGGCGTTGGAGACAATTAAAAAGAAAAGGAGAACGATGCAAAATAATAACAAAACCCACCATTCTTTTTCATTTTGCCTGCTTGCGAAGGTATAACAGTTTCCGTGCTGTACGTTAAAATTAGCGGTGAAGTTGTCTGCTGTACAATATTGTTGGAATTGAAAGGTAGAACAAAATAGTTAGCCCATTCCTGACCATGTACGAGTATACTCGCCACTTAAACATTTATTTCAAACATATAATAAATCATTTATAACGATAATAATACAATCATGAAGTTAGGTTGCTATTTATAGGTTTTAGTGATATGCTCATGTTTTTTTTTCAAAACTGACGACTCCGGTTCTGGAGGGTTCGCAGGTTGGTTGGCTGTTTGGTTGGGTTGGTTTAACGTCCAACAGCAGCACTATATAGGCTATATTGTGGACGGGCCCCAAGACGGACGTCTGACAATTTTATGTGTTGCCACACACGAGACAGGGCGGGGATACCATGACTCCTGTCTCAGCCGGTCAGGGGTAGGAGACAGAACCAAAGATACCAAGAACGGGCTAAGAAGATGTACTGGTGTGGCGAAAAGATCTGACTTCATGCTCAAATTTCACTACAGGTAATATGTGGAGCGACATGTTAATGGTCTATTGATGCCCATCTAGGTACCTGAGGGCCTCTAAATTATTGCGCCCACAAAGAAATAAAAAGTCTTTTTTAAAAACTCACCTTTCCTAACTTACAGGATAAAAGCATCTGTTCTAGCTGGTGTCCCATTCGACGCTGTTGCTGATTCGAACTATTCGCCATTATCAGGTTAATTAAAGCATTGATGTAGTCTACTCTCGACCCGTTCTGTGATCGTTCACGGGTGAAAGATGTTTTGAATAGAACAAGTATGTCAAATAAAGACCCAATCAACACTTCACAACTTCATACAAATATTACTGACATCCGCAATTCTCAGAAATTCATTTGAATAAATTACAGTATATTGGACAGAAAAATGTTAAATATTTTATAACAAAATTTTCGTATTTTGCATATTTATGTACCTACGGAGAAAGTGATGAGAGTTACAACAAATCATTGTACGCCCTATTTCAATATCGAAAAGAAAATGAAATTTTGTCAAAGGAAAGAATTGAAACACTGTTCTTAAACAATTATGAGAGAACAATACATTTCCAATAATGTTGTTAACGATAAAGACTATGATTAATATGATAATAAGGATGATGTCACCTACCGCGAAGTTCACGCCAATCACATCTGTGACAAGCTCTGGCGCCTTGGACAGGCGGATCCTGTTGAGGTTACAGATGGTCACTCCCGGAAACTTTATTTTGCTTTGGTACTCGTTGGAAACACTAGTCAGAACCGGGTTTTTGTGGTAGTCCGATATGATGTGTATGACGCTGTGGCCCGCCCAGATGCTGAAACCTATGACGAGAGTGGCTCAGAGAAGTCGTCGACCAAATGGTCTGTCTCCCAGCACCTGAGATAGCCCGTGCATGCTGGTTGTTTGCCCGAACTAACTCAACATTTCTGGTGCTGATTTAGTCTGTTCAGTCTTGTTTTTGGCGTCGCTTTTCGTGAGGTCCTTTAGAGAATGCATTGTTGTTTCCTTGTGTTTATGTAATATACTTAATCTAGTTAATGCCAGCACAAGTCGTTTAGTAAAACCATTCTCTCTTATGAATTGTGTATTGCATTCTTCTGTTTAAGTTTGGAATAAGTTGTAAATATTACTGCTAAAATATGTTCCTCTTTTGTTAAATTTGGTTATATCACATCGAACAACTCACAAAAGACCTTATTTTTAACTTATAACTCAATCCTGAGATTCTTTTCTATCCATTCCGTATCGCAGGTACAGTTAACCAAAGAGAAAAATTTCCTGCCTGAGTATTAAGAAAGCGGACCCACTTTCCTTCATATCAACTTTAATAATAACATGTAAGGCTTAGTGGCACCCGTGCATTAATGCATGGTCGACGAATTTCTTTTCTAGTTTAAATCTTTGGAAAGTCAATGTACATTTATAACAGAGATTCTGATTGCTATGGTACATAGGCTTCTCCGAGAATATCACAACTTCAGCTCCAGCAGATAACATATATTTTGAAACCTATAGAGAACAAAGGTTTGTTTGATTTAGGAAATCGAACCCGTTGCATTCTAATAATTATTATTAGCTGCACCGACTGAGCTACCTCACTGGCAATAAACAAAGTGAGCTATAGCCTATCATATTTGCACATTTATGACAGTTTACATTCTTAGCTTATTACGCGTGTAGGCTGAACAGAAAGTAATAAATTGCTAGGTATCATTCTGTCTTAATCATGATACTAATTTTAGAGGACGAGATGACTTTTACCCTTGGTATGCAAAAATAAGTTAACTTCAGTCAATTCGATGACTTTGCCTGTTTCTATATTTTGCTGTTGTTTTCTTTTTTGTTGTTTTTGAAGCCTCGCTCCCGGACCTTCTCGTCTCCAAGCTAGGTCTACCACAATGTGAAAATACTTAACTAAGCCATAGAGAACGCCCGAAACGAAATATTAACACTGGATCTCTGTTGCCTTGTAATCTAGCGGCCTTCTGTGAAATCTCTCTTACTATACATCGTATTCCTTTGCCGCCCGCATTTTTTGCTCCATGATTTCCTGTCTTTTTAAAACCTATGAGGGCAGAATTTTATTTTGATTTAAAATACAAAGTCTACTCTACTCGTAAATTCCTAATTAAGGAACTTTAAAAAAATCTAGCACCGTTAAGCAATAGTACGTCTTTTTTTTATTCTTTCATTCTGAAAAATATCATTCAACTTTTACCCATAGAGATACCTTTGGAAATGGGAACTATATATAGTCGTTGAAGTAGTGGCGACTGTCGTGAAAATAATGGACATTTGTCTCAAACACCTTGGTAATTCTGCTTAATTATATAGGAGACCGACAGCGCGGTTCTTGTTTGTCTGGTTCCTTTTATGTGATATGTGAACCTTTGGACATATCTAATGTTATTCTTTTTTGAATGTCAAAAAGAATAAAGAATGTGAATTCATCCAGGAGTGATAAAAAGTAGCGAAAAGAAGGGATACGACGAGTCGAGTCATAAGCAACCGCGACCTTGTACTCACGGCCTCTTATTTAGGGTCAATCTGGCTTACCTGTCCGGTTCATTCCATTTTTACAAGAGAACACAAAGTGTGAACCCAGACAATTTATTAATTAGATCTACTACAAAATCATACCATGATCTTTGTGATTAATGAATATCCCCGGTGTCGTCCAAAAAAGTGAAATGACTTTTCGAAATTTATTATTAACCGAATTGGGGTTGTAAGTACAATGTCGTTGTAAGCTTACGTAGCTTACAACTGACCGTATGAATAATCCGAACAAGAAGGGATACGACGAGTCGTAAGCAACCGCGATCTTGTACTCACGGCCTCTTATTTAGGGTCAATCTAAAGGTATGTCTCAATACGTTACGTTCAGTGCGATTAATAAACTCCTAGAATTGTATCGCTAAATCCTTTTCATGTGACTGAATTGTGACTAAGCTCTTAATCATTAAAACCATTGTACTTAGATCAGGATCTAATTTTGATTAAACTTTAAACTGACAAGAACGGCTCAGTAAAGAGAATCACTTTATGTCAGCATAACAAGTGAATTATTGAGACAGAGTCGTGGTATCTCCGTCCTGTCTCTGTATGGCAGCACGTAAACTAGTCAGCCATTTATCTTAGGACCCGTCCACAGTATCGCCAATATACTGCTGACGTTAGGAGCTAAGCAACAACTAAAAACACAATTTTTAAAAGAAAGTCGCCTACTATTAATAAAGCCGTCATGGTGAACAAGAATGCTTCTTCAGTCAGTGCATGTGTGGCTGTTCCAGTAATTATTAATCCCCTCTGCGAGCACCACATTTTATCCTCTTATTTGTCTTTTGTTTTTACATGCGAATTGAACATAAATCTAAATCATGTTGTAAATTAAAAAGTTAATTCGTTTTTTTAAACTTATCCATACTTTTTTTTTAAACGTGGATACATTCTATTTGACTGTGGTTTCAATAGAATTTTTAATACCACCGGGTTGAGACATTCTTTACATACAGTTATCCAATCATGTTTTTGATAATAATAAATAATGATAAAAAAAACAAAAACAAAAAAACAACCAGCGTGTTTGCAATTTAATTTTAAATTTAGACCTCAAAAGTATCAGAAACATTTTTTTCGGCTTTATTTACTTTTTTATTGGGAAGTTTTATCTGTATTATGCAAAAATAAGTTAACTTCAGTCAATTCGATGACTTTGCCTGTTTCTATATTTTGCTGTTGTTTTCTTTTTTGTTGTTTTTGAAGCCTCGCTCCCGGACCTTCTCGTCTCCAAGCTAGGTCTACCACAATGTGAAAATACTTAACTAAGCCATAGAGAACGCCCGAAACGAAATATTAACACTGGATCTCTGTTGCCTTGTAATCTAGCGGCCTTCTGTGAAATCTCTCTTACTATACATCGTATTCCTTTGCCGCCCGCATTTTTTGCTCCATGATTTCCTGTCTTTTTAAAACCTATGAGGGCAGAATTTTATTTTGATTTAAAATACAAAGTCTACTCTACTCGTAAATTCCTAATTAAGGAACTTTAAAAAAATCTAGCACCGTTAAGCAATAGTACGTCTTTTTTTTATTCTTTCATTCTGAAAAATATCATTCAACTTTTACCCATAGAGATACCTTTGGAAATGGGAACTATATATAGTCGTTGAAGTAGTGGCGACTGTCGTGAAAATAATGGACATTTGTCTCAAACACCTTGGTAATTCTGCTTAATTATATAGGAGACCGACAGCGCGGTTCTTGTTTGTCTGGTTCCTTTTATGTGATATGTGAACCTTTGGACATATCTAATGTTATTCTTTTTTGAATGTCAAAAAGAATAAAGAATGTGAATTCATCCAGGAGTGATAAAAAGTAGCGAAAAGAAGGGATACGACGAGTCGAGTCATAAGCAACCGCGACCTTGTACTCACGGCCTCTTATTTAGGGTCAATCTGGCTTACCTGTCCGGTTCATTCCATTTTTACAAGAGAACACAAAGTGTGAACCCAGACAATTTATTAATTAGATCTACTACAAAATCATACCATGATCTTTGTGATTAATGAATATCCCCGGTGTCGTCCAAAAAAGTGAAATGCTTCTTCAGTCAGTGCATGTGTGGCTGTTCCAGTAATTATTAATCCCCTCTGCGAGCACCACATTTTATCCTCTTATTTGTCTTTTGTTTTTACATGCGAATTGAACATAAATCTAAATCATGTTGTAAATTAAAAAGTTAATTCGTTTTTTTAAACTTATCCATACTTTTTTTTTAAACGTGGATACATTCTATTTGACTGTGGTTTCAATAGAATTTTTAATACCACCGGGTTGAGACATTCTTTACATACAGTTATCCAATCATGTTTTTGATAATAATAAATAATGATAAAAAAAACAAAAACAAAAGTATCAGAAACATTTTTTTCGGCTTTATTTACTTTTTTATTGGGAAGTTTTATCTGTATTTATATAGGGTGTTGTAATAGAATTTTAATTTGAACTCCCTCACATAATCTTTGACTTTATAAAAGGGGTAACTATATGCAGAATAAATACAAACATTCATTTCAACATTTGTTCCCCTTAGCCCAAAGTACGCTTTCTCGTGACACCACCGAATCAATTATTCTGACCTCTATAGTAATTACATTGAAAAAGAAAACAACAATATAAAAGGCTTCTGGGAAAGAAACAACGGTTTTTTTAACTGCTGAGGCAAAATTAACTCCAACCGTTGCTGTTTCGGTTTTTAAAACAAAAATGGATTTAAAATCAGATCAAAGATAAGTTATCTTCGCTGTTGTGTCATCGCCGATCACGGTATCACTCATAGTTAAGCTGACCTCTGCTAGACTGAAAAACTACAATATAGATTTTTGTGAACAGAGTTGCTCGCCACCAATGTCCCTGTTGTTAACACACAATGATGTTTATCTTGGTGTACTTCTGTTTCCATTTTGTACAGAGCACGATACAAAACTTTAAGGATTTGCTGCGTTTCATTCACGGAAAACTATTGCAATACGGTAATTTTTTTTATTGTTTTCTTTTTTAAGTAAACAAACATTAAGACTTAAGCCAATGATATATTTCGAGAAATGGCAACATTCGTGTTCCATAAAGCTTCTATAGATTGAGGAGCAATTACTTTTACTAACTTGGAAGCATATTCGTGACACATCATATTTTGGTGTTACACTGAAAATGTATTGTGCCTTCGGCTGTGAAATTTTCTATATTGACCATTTTATAATCATCATCATAATATTATTCTCCTTCCTCATCTTTTCACCTCTCACACACACACACACACACACACACACACAATTGTCTCCTATTAACTTTTCCGCTTCATACTATTTTGTTTTCCCCGTGAGTGTTTTGCCTTCAGTTTTACCATTATTGCTAGTGAGGGATTAGAACTGTTCAGCAATATCGGTTATGATATTTGTTTAACCTTTCATGATGACTGTTATCCAATATTACCAAGACTTAGTAGCTCTATCTCTATATCTTCCTGAAAATCATCAACTTAAGCCCCTCTGTCTATCGATCGGTCGTCTATAATTTATATCTATCTATCTATTTATTTATCTATCTTTCTATCTATCATAATAATAATCTACATACCTACTCATCTATCTATCTATCTATCTATCTATCTATCTATCTATCTATCTATCTATCTATCTATCTATCTATCTATCTATTGATCTATCTATCTCTTTATCTATGTTCTGTCTTTTCTATGCATATGATTCAGTATTATTTAATCTACTATTTTAAGCCTGCTCATCTTTCTGTTAATTAATCAACTTTTTTCAACCTTCATGTTAATGAACATCCTTTATGTGTATGGGGTTTCTACGCAGCTGGATTCTTCCATCTCTTTTCACAAAAGAATAGGAAATATAATTAGGGTTTAGAACCCCGTTGTCAAAGGCTGAAATCATTATTTCTAAGCCTCTTGTTTTGTTTTAATTTCCTCCTATTTATCCGCAAGCGAGGACATTTTTCTCTCCCCCGTTTTCATAACGAGTTAGACTTCAGCCCTTGCATGTATACAAAGTACAACAGTTCTTATCTCTCAAAAGTTTTGCTAAAAGTGTGGTAAACTTTACCCACTCATTTGAAGATAATTTATTAGCTTTACTAAAACCTCCCCATAAAAAGAGGTACAGCCTTCGTCCAAAGCAGCTGTTCTTTTCAACAAATCACGAAAATTTCAATCCTAGCCCTAAAATTAATAAATCAGTTTTCCTACCTCTTCTAACTCAGAACTTACTTGTACCATTCATTTAAGTTAACAGTACCTTACTCACACTGGAATTATTTATCAATCAAATATCTATCTATTAATTTATCCAACTTTGATATTTATTGATTCATGGGTGTTTAGCATGTCAGAACAACCAAGATAAAACGATATTAAAATATTTTATTTAAAAAAATTTCTAATAGTGTGTATTTTCTTCTAATCTTTCCATATTTACCGATATTTTATCTAGCTATTTATCTATCTAGCTATTTATCTAGCTATCTTTCTTCCTTTTAATCTATCTCTTTCTCTCTCTCTCTCTCTCTCTCTCTCTCTCTCTCTCTCTCTCATACAAACCATTTTCCTTTATCTTTTCTTTATATCTTATTTATGAAATGAAAGGGGGAAAAGCCACTTTAGAGGAAGGCTCACAAGTTGTGGGCAAAACTCGACTGTTTTTTATACCGCTGCTTTTAATCGAAAGGTGGCTCTTTCTGTGTACACACTGAGTGAGAATTTCTTGCCGCTGGCTTAGGATTGATCTTCTTTCGAGAAGGTCAAACTGTTCATCGATCTAATTTTTTGTCTACTTCGGGTGTCTAAAGGCTTCTTTTATATCATTTGCTATTCTATTTGATGGAGGGTTTTTTTTTCTTTTTCCGTCGTTAGATCTACAAGCTTTGATGTTTTTGGTGTACTTTTGCGGTAAAACTTGAATGTTGAAGAACGTGGATCTTAGTCACTGGACTTGCTGTCTCGAGGGACAATCTTTTGCTGGGGACTCCATGTCTGGTTGCTCTACCCCAGGAAGATGTTGGTCGTGTTTGTCTTTACAGTCCTTGCTATCCAAGCGATGAGAACGGATGACGTAATGAAGTCTCTGTGGCATGACATTTTCTGATCTCCCATTGGAGACGTTGGTCTAGAATAAATGTCCCTATTGGACATCGGTGAAAATTCTTTTACATGTCGTCTTTGTTTTGTTTCGGCCTGCTTTGTGGGAGTAGCAGTCCCTGTTACAGCGGCTGCTAATGAAACTTGTAGTTCGTATACCGCTTGATACTGGCTTGGACTTACTGGTCTCTCTCTCTCTCTATTCAGGCGGCGAGGGCCAAGTGGCCTTATTGGTAGAGCGCTGGACTTTTATTATGAAGCTTCATTCTTTGATCGCACAATCGTGCAAATTTATTTAACGGATTTCGCCCTGTACTATTCAGGTCAGTGTCTACCCCTCAGGTCATTGTCAATATAATAGAACTGACTGGGATGAACATCCTGGTAACTCCGCTCTGCCTCCATGTGACAGGAATTTAGAGATGGGGTCATCAGCTGAGACTAGAACCATTGGCCACTTACTCTTCAGTCAAGAAAAATATCGATTGGGGTACCAGCGCTTCCAACGTTTCATGTCAGACTTGCGCATTATAATAACTATTATTATCTTTAAAGCGAGTTTTTGTTGTTGTTGTTATTGTTGTTGTTGTTGTTGTTGTTGTTGTTGTTGTTGTTGTTAATGTTGTTGTTTTGTTGTTGTTTTTGGGATCGGGGGTGCAGGGTCTGCGGGCAAGAAGTCTAGTTAGTTTTAGGTTCCTCATGTCTCTCAAGGTACCATATGCAGAGACACGACCACCAGCTGAGATCTCTGACGTCAGTTCGACAGATTCGATGCACATGTCCAAGCTATCAAAGTCGACGATGGATCGAGGGAGGTGAGATTGGCGGACCTTTGTGATTTAGTATAACTTCATCCTGTCACTAGATTCCAAAGGTGTGTTAAATGCATCGAAGATGGAAGCGTTAGAGGTGTTACTCGAGTGCAGCGCATCGTAGACATATTCAACTTTCGTTAGAGCAAAGCAGTGTCGGCAGGGCAAAAATGACCTGCACCTACTCCTTTGTATTGAGCCTGGTATCCTGAATAGTTTTTTTTTTAGATTGGACTGTATTATGTATCTCATTAACAATTGGTTTGTAAGACTAATATTTCACGCCTTTGTTGTTGTTGGTTTTTAATTGATTTTTTTCTAACTTTGTGGACCGGTTACTGCTCAGAAGCACATTTTTATTGAAAATGCGCAGTTATACTAATTTATAGCTAGGAGATTTAAAATATGCTGAGCTAGAAAAAAAAATTAAATTCCAAAGAAAACAAAGTATCTATAAAAAAAAGATAATAAAGGAAAGATTCACCTTATGAATAATATTAACCACCGAAAAGGAAAGAGACGATACATATTTACTAGTTATTTTTTTTATATGCATTGACTTTTTATGCTTATTTATTAAGCACATTTTTTCTCTTTTTTTTCTAAATTTCACATCAAACTGTTAATCTTTCATTTCTTTACCATCTGGAACACCAGATCTAGAACGGCTACGAAGCTGAGGGTTTTCCAATAAGGGAGGGATACCGATGCTCACCAGCTCGTCAGGAATCGGCCCCCTCTCGACCTTCACCTCATTCTGACGCCGAGAGGGTCACCCAAACCTCGGCGGATTAGCATTTTCTTCCAATAGCGCAAGGTGCCCTCTCCTTAATGAAATACATCAAGTGTGCACTGAAGCTCTATGATCAAAAGCTGTACACCTCCTCTTCTTTGAAGCTCTAATGTTTTAAATCTTTTTTTAGGCTGAACAAAACCGATACTTGTAAGAAACAAGCGAAGTTAACCAATTTTAATAAATAAAAAAAGAAAAATTACAAGCAATGCTAATGAAATGAAGTATATAGCAAAGAATTTCTTACATCAGTAGGTTTCAAGCATTAAAGTGAATATATTTCAATCAAACTTGACATTTCTTTCTCTCCAAGCATCTGAAAGATATCTTTTTATGTTTTAATGAACTGATATCGTTAAAAACCTAAAATTTGACGCATTAAGCATATTATTTAATCCTGTCTTTGTACTTTTTTATCGCCTGTTTCTTTGAAAATAAATAAGTCATACGAAACAGAAATCTTTATTTGGAGACTAAAAGAAAATAGGGCAATATTTGAAATAAAGACAACAGAGTTTTTGAGATCGTTTTATCGCTCTTTCAATAATACTCTATCGTAATTTACCAATTTAATATTAATTTACGAATTGTAGGGAGTATGTCATTTATGTTTGATTATTATGTAGATAAAAGCGTTACCGTTTAATTTCAAACGTTACATCAATGTAGAAAGGAAATCTACCTCTCTCTCTTTCTCACACACACACACTCTATCTATCTATCTATCTATCTATCTATCTATCTATCTATCTATCTATCTATCTATCTATCTATCTATCTATCTATCTATCTATCTATCTATCTATCTATCTATCTATCTATCTATCTATCTATCTATCTATCTATCTATCTATCTATCTATCTATCTATCTATCTATCTATCTATCTCTATCTATCTATCTATCTACCTATCTATCTAGCTATCCATTATTTATCTATCTTAATCGTGTAAGTTTTAATTCTAGATTGGATTAAAGATATTTATCTATCTATCTATCTACCTATCTATCTCTATCCCTTTCTGTCCGTCTCTCACTCTCTCTCTCTCTCTCTCACTCTCTCTCTTTCTCTCTCTCTCTCTCTCTCTCTCTCTCTCTCTCTCTCTCTCTCTCTCTCTCTCTCTCTCTCTCTCTCTCTCTCTCTCTCTCTCTCTCTCTCAGTTTTTGCTTTGCCAATAATAAAACATTAGTCTGAATCGCCTTACAAAATGAGATCTTTTATTTTGTCTCTACCAAAGGCAGGAATTATTATAGTCACGCCAAGGCAGGCATGTATGCCTCCCATGTTAGTGCCAGACCTCGGAGGAGAATTAACAGAGTTAAGTAGGATTGGACAGAGCTCGAGACCTGCTAATGCAGCTGGTCATTCACCATTGCTCTTTGATGAGACGGTCGCCATCGCCCGTTGAATAAATCAGAGCCCCTAGGAATGCGCTCAGCACACTCGCAAATAAGGCTGGGTTTGGAAATCAGCTCAGGGTAAGGGCCATACTAGTGAGGGATACGTTAATAAGACCAAAGAATAAGCTGATAAAGATCAATAAATTCCAATCAAGACTCAGCAGTACGGTACTCGTGCATCAGCACCCAGAATCACGCCTTGGTTCCCGGTCTACAGTAGGGATGAGCGTAATTGCGATCTGCATTGTTTGACGAGACCGGCCTCATTGTGGTCTATTACCCCATTGCATGAGTCATGAGCAAAACCTGGTAATGACAGGAGATTATTTTTCTTGCTATGTCCGGGAGAAGTGAGAATGAAAAACAAAACAAAGCAAAAAAACACAACAAAAACAACAAAAAACAACACAGCGATTGTTACTGGAAAAAGACTGACAAATGTAAAAATGGGCGAAATTTTAAAATATTCATCAACAATATAATTGTCACAACGAAATATGCTCTTAGATAACAACTCACTTAAAATTGGTCCGTTTTGCTTTCCTTTAGCAACAAATGTCCATTGTGACATAAATGTCATCAAGTGTTTTTGTGGGTTTTTTTTTTCTACATGATAGGTTTTATTTTGCTTTGGATCTTGTTTATTTGATAACACTGATAAAGATAACGGCCACCTTAAAGTACAGTAATCGAACAATTGACTAAAGTGAACAAAATATGTTTTACATAGAATGAATATCAGAAATCTTTGCTCTTTGAAGCATTATCCTCGTCAGGGGGGTAATTTTTAATTTTTTGTTCAACAAGCAGCCTAACAATGTTAACTGTTCCAACTAAGTTTGATATTATAGCTTAGTGGGCTCTAAATAGAAATGAGTGTATGTTTAAGTTACTTTGCCCTGTATTTTGGACAGCTGTGATCCAGTGACATATCTCATATAAAAACTGATAGAAAAAAATAATCTGCAACAGAATTAGAGTGGGTCATAGAGCTTTAATGTCGGTTGCATCGCGGCAGACCTTGTGTTTCTAATAGACTACTTTTATATTGCTCAAACTGTCACATAATGCGAGTCTGAATGATATAAATATAATACATAAATATATATATATAACAAACTACGCATCTAAACAAAAATATAAAATAAGCGTTTCATTTGACAACCTCTCCACTACAGTTCAACATTCGACATGGTTCACATTAATTTTTGTCGTCCTATTTTCAATGGTATTTATTGCCCCATATGGTAACTACTGCTCAGTTGCCATAATTATGTTTCGCAAATAGAAAGAAAACTAGCCCAGTGTCTCACAGTTTAAAGTCTGTATACATTTCTCCCTTTCACTCATTCTCCGCTCGTTATCTTGCGCGTTCTCTCTCTCTCTCTCTCTCTCTCTCTCTCTCTCTCTCTATCTATCTATCTATCTATTTATCTATCTATCTGTCTGTCTGTCTGTCTTTCAATTTATCTATCTATCTGGCTATCCTTCTGTCTCTCTCTATCTCTGTATGTATGTACCTGTTTTTCGATGTCTCTCTCTCTCTCTCTCTCTCTCTCTCTCTCTCTCTCTCCCTCTCTCTCCATATTCTGAAATCTATTTATCTTTGGATCTTTCTTTCGCTTCTTTACCGTTCTATACAAAATCATCCTTTTTCTTTTTTTACCTTCATTTTCTGTAGGAGAAATCTAATTTTTGAATCGTAGTTCCCTAAAGAAAGTGGATTTGGTGATGATATTTTTTAGGCCATAAGTTTGAATTAAATTGTCTTTCCATTCCAATTAACCTCCTTAAAATTCCGCCAAATATCAGAGGGGCGCGGTGGCCCATGGGTAGAACATCGGCTCCCGACGCAAAAGGTCTCGAGTTGGAATCCTGGCGCTTACGTTCCCTACTGGTTGGGTCGGTGTCAGAATAATGTGACCGGCTGAGACAGGAGTCATGGTATCCCCGCCCTGTCTCGTGTGTGGCAGCACATACACTTGTCAGACGTCCGTCTTGGGGCCCGCCCACAATATAGCCTATATAGTGCTGATGTTGGACGTTAAAAACCAAGAGAAAGTCGTATACCTTTAGTCTTGTTCACACCGTAGGTTTTAACATTCTTTTAGTAAAACTTAAAGTAGCCATTTTACTAAGCTCATAATTATAATATGTACATATCATTATAGAACTATTGAAAATATACTCTATTTTATACTAAAAAATTTCTTCACCCCAGCATCATCTAACCTTTTTATATACCATTAAATTATATTTCAATTTTTCTAGGAAGAGGTGGGGGGGGGGGAAGGGGGTGTCGAACTAGAACATTTGGTAAAGCTTTGATCTCCCGAACCGGAGGTCCCTGACTCGAAACCCACATTCGATTATGTCCCGTTTTATCTCCCACTCGTAAAGTGTGTGTCATTATAATTATGTGAGTCCTGGTATCACCGCACTGCCTATGTGTATCAGTGCGTAAAATTGTCAGTCGCTAGACTTGTTTGTAAATATTTATTCAGACGAGACCCATAATAATCTACATACATTGCAAACAGAGTGACAGCGCTTGTTAATCTACTGAAGTTTATAAGCGAGGACAAGGAATTGGTAACAAAACATATTTTTAAGATGAAAGTAAGCTTTGGTACTCGTCCACAATGTGGTCTTGCTTCTAAAGTTGGCGTTAAGAAACCAACCGACTCTGTCTCTCACTCATTCACTCACTCGTCACTAACTCATTAATCTTTTGATTCTTTAAAGTCGCAATAGTATTGTTTACGACAAAAAAAAAAACAGCTACCTCAGCAAGCTCCACCTAAACGCAAAGCATCAACTACACCTGTTATAATCAACACTATCTAAGATAGATAGATAGATAGATAGATAGATCGATAGATAGATAGATAGATAGATAGATAGATAGATAGATAGATAGATAGAAGAATAGATGGGCTTTGCCCAAGTTCATAAATAGACATGTAGAAAAAAATAACCTCAGTTTAGCTGAACCATACACTTTTTAAACCAATGCCAGCATGTTTCAGTAACATAACTAGTCAATTAATTGAAAATGTAAGCAATGATGTAAATGCAGTAAATTGAACTTTTCCAAGTGCTTAAATTAAGAAGAGACCCGCCGAACGAGTTTTCGTTAATAAGGTTTACATTTTCTTGAAACAGATGCAACTAAGAGACAGTCGTATACCTTTGTCTTGTTCACACCGTAGGTTTTAACATTCTTTTAGTAAAACTTAAAGTAGCCATTTTACTAAGCTCATAATTATAATATGTACATATCATTATAGAACTATTGAAAATATACTCTATTTTATACTAAAAAATTTCTTCACCCCAGCATCATCTAACCTTTTTATATACCATTAAATTATATTTCAATTTTTCTAGGAAGAGGTGGGGGCGGGGGGAAGGGGGTGTCGAACTAGAACATTTGGTAAAGCTTTGATCTCCCGAACCGGAGGTCCCTGACTCGAAACCCACATTCGATTATGTCCCGTTTTATCTCCCACTCGTAAAGTGTGTGTCATTATAATTATGTGAGTCCTGGTATCACCGCACTGCCTATGTGTATCAGTGCGTAAAATTGTCAGTCGCTAGACTTGTTTGTAAATATTTATTCAGACGAGACCCATAATAATCTACATACATTGCAAACAGAGTGACAGCGCTTGTTAATCTACTGAAGTTTATAAGCGAGGACAAGGAATTGGTAACAAAACATATTTTTAAGATGAAAGTAAGCTTTGGTACTCGTCCACAATGTGGTCTTGCTTCTAAAGTTGGCGTTAAGAAACCAACCGACTCTGCCTCTCACTCATTCACTCACTCGTCACTAACTCATTAATCTTTTGATTCTTTAAAGTCGCAATAGTATTGTTTACGACAAAAAAAAAAACAGCTACCTCAGCAAGCTCCACCTAAACGCAAAGCATCAACTACACCTGTTATAATCAACACTATCTTCCCCTCAGACGTGTCAGCGATTAGCCTAGGTGACAGTGTTTACGCATAGTATGCTACTATGATATTCACCAAATCGGCTTTCCGGGCTTGGAGCCTAAAAACTACTCGAAGTGATTAACGTTTTCCCATTACGCCGCACATATGTTGTGTGGGTTGATATGCTCTTGTGCTAGCACCTTTTTGTATTGACATGCACACCTTCATTTCAAAATAATAAATACGAAGGCTTTTGAGAATTCCCGAAAATGGTGCGCAACCAATGAAGAGGCATGAACTTATGCGATGTGAAAGGGTTAAGGAGAAAGGGGTGATAAGTGGACGGACCTTATCATATTTTTGTTAATATCCAACGTCAGCACGACTATAGGTTGGCTTGGGTTGGTTTAACGTCCAACAGCAGCACTATATAGGCTATATTGTGGAAGGGCCCCAAGACGGACGTCTGAGAATTTTATGTGCTGCCATACACGAGACAGGGCGGGGATACCATGCCTCCTGTCTCAGCCGGTCACAGTCAGCACTATAATATGCTATATTGTGGACGGGCCACAAGACGGACATCTGACAATTTTATGTGCTGCCACACACGAGACAGGGCGGGGATACCATGACTCCTGTCTCAGCTGGTCACAGTCAGCACTATAATATGCTATATTGTGGACGGGCCACAAGACGGACATCTGACAATTTTATGTGCTGCCACACACGAGACAGGGCGGGGATACCATGACTCCTGTCTCAGCCGGTCACAGTCAGCACTATAATATGCTATATTGTGGACGGGACCCAAGACTGGGGGGGGGGGCGGTACTCCAGGGGCTTCCGACGCAAAAGGTCCCGAGTTCGAATCCTGGCTGTTGCGTTCCCTACTGGTTGGGTCGGTGTTAATATAATGTGACAGTTTACATACAATTGACACCGATCCAATCAGTAGACAGCGAAATCGCCAAGGGCTCAAACCACGGACCCTCTGCTTCGGATTCGGAAGCCGATGTTCTACCCCAGAAATCCCCCCCCCCCCCCCAATCTTGGGACTTATATTCAACTACTGACCTACAACAGGGATCCGCTTCATAGAGTCAACGTCCTAGCCTGACATACCTGCATTTACCATAAGCAGTATAATAATGTCTAAAATCTGTTCCCGCAAGGCTCAGGTGTTAACGCTAGGTTTTATACACATATTTACAGTTACTTTACAGGTAGTATAATTTTATTGTACATCACATTTCAAGACTAAATATTTTAATCACGAATGTTGCGTACATTGTTGGTATGCCATAACATCTTTCTTCTAATCAGATTTAGGGGGTGATTTTAAAAGATTGTATATGATTGTTTTGGTTGGCCGCTTGCACTTTGATCATGGGTTTAAGTTACTGAAAATAAAAAAAATAGTTACCCGACAATATGTTTTAAATAGTGTATTATATAGCTGGAAAGGAATTAGAATATGTTTTGCGCCTTGATAAAAATTTACCTATTCTCACTGATGACAACCTTTTGAGATAAACGCTGTGGGTTATCGATCAAAATGTAGACAAACGAGAGAGGTAAAAGTTGAACCCATCTCCCCAGGGTTACTTTATGTCTGCCCCTTTCTCTCTCGATCTCCGCGTCTCTATCTCTCTGTTTCTCTGCCTCCGCCTCTGTCTCCATTTCTGTCTCTGTCTTGTTCCTTGTTTCTCTCTGTCTCACTCTGTATCTCTTATTTCTTTCTCATTTTCAATATCAACAACATATCTATCTATCTATCTATCTATCTATCTATCTATCTATCTATCTATCTATCTATCTATCTATCTATCTATCTATCTATTTATCTATCTATCTATCTATCTATCTATCTATCTATCTATCTATCTATCTATCTATCTATCTATCTATCTGTGAATCTATATATCTATCTTGTAGTTGTCATTTATCTATTTTATGTATCTATTAATATCCATTCTTTTACAAAAAAGTATGAAATAAAATATCTCCTGTCCATAATCTCTTTATCGATCTCTCTTAATTTTTTTGTCTCTTCTTTATTATCACTCATCCTAGTACTCAACTTCTTTGATCACGAGAACTCAATCAAAGCACAAGTGCTCTGTATTCTTGTGAACAAAACAGTACAAACCTAGACTAGTATACTGTTAAATGTTTTCATGCCTGTGATGCATCTTCGATCAATTGCATTTTATACAGAGGGTCATACATGTGGTAGTTGATCTGAAAGTTTTTCATCTCCCTAAAATCTGAGGAACCCAAACGCTTTGAAGTAGGCCTTCTTGATAATGATGCTCACATCCGGTACACTCACTCAATAAAAAATGAGCTATTGCTGCCTAGATTTTCGAGAATAAAGAGGGAGAGGAGGAGAGGGGGGGGGGGTGAATAGACTTTTATGTAGTTTATGGAAGTGTAGGTTTGGGGTGGGCGGGCATAGTGTGTTATGAGTTTTGAGAGAGAGATAGATGCACATTTTTTAACATTTATTACATATATAGTCTGACAGAAAAGGTAGGTAAAAGCTAATTTACGAAATCGAAACCAAATCCTTTGTTTTAAATCAACGAGCCCACCGAGTTAAAATGTGATGATTTTAATTTGAAATAACAGGTCAGCATATTTTGGGGAGAAGGAAGCGTTTCTATTATCAAATAGTATAAAATTAAAGCTGAAATAGTGCTGGTACTATTACTA
>RQTK01000009.1:1142735-1162578 GCA_003991915.1 Elysia chlorotica
GTTAGTCCAACATTATACCCAAGGGCTAGCTGGCTCATTAATGAATCATTTGACTTCTACATGATACTTTTAATCATTTACATTTATCTAGGAGAATACAATGTGCAAAAACAAATATAAATAAAAAACGGAATCAGTTAAATTGATCTTGTAATCTTGTATTTATAGTGTAATAATTATGTTTTGATAATTAGAAATATGCATGAGCAGAAAAGAAATAACTGTTATCACTACTTCAATACAAAACTAAAAATAATGAAATTTATATTGAAACCTCTCTTTTTCTTCCTTTTCTGTTCTTTCCCTTTCTCTCCCCCTCTCACTCTATTTCACTCTCTCTCTCTCTCTCTCTCTCTCTCTCTCTCTCTCTGTTAATCTCCCTCTCTCTCTGTGACTAAATCGACTATTAGTTTACCCTTTTTTTCTCTTCATCAGTGCTGGAGTAAAAATCAGTGAACAGATCGAAGTAAAAAAAAAAAAATCACAAGAGCGCAATAGGGGGAAAAAAAACACAACAAGAAAGCGAAAAAGGAAAAAAATCCAATTTTTCTAAATTAGGGAAACCCAAGATGAAAATTAATAAATAAATTATAGAGATGGAAGAGTTGAGTGGAGCCGTAATCAATTAAGCTTTATGAATAGTCATCAAAGTGAAAATAAAATCTTAATCATCTCTATTTTCCGTCTTTTAAAGTTTTAGATAAGCATCAACATTTCCATTAAGGGTGAAAATTCTGCACCAATGCAATATGTTGTTGTTGTTTTTTTTTTCTAACTTGATATTTAAATTATAGTAACCAAAGGACCGATTTGGAATTATTTATTTATTTGTATATAATTTCATTTTTTAAATATTTCGGGAAATCAAATTATTAAAGATTACAGTGCAAAAGGTTCAATTAAGAGATTTAAATGTTTTGTAAATGTCATTGTGAGTGTCTTTGAACCGGTTCTGTGTTTGTTGGATTTTTGTGTATTCATGATCTGTGTTCATTGTGAACATTTGACAGTAATGCGTATTCTAGAAAGTTCAAATGTAACCTTTAAATAGAGAAGACATTTGGGATATCGGCACTTTTGGTCGGGTCCTGTTCTTGTGCGGTATGTTATATTAGGTACGTTAACGTTTATGTTGTATTTTTAATCGATGTTATAGAAGAAGTATTTTCCTCATTTAAAATGCACATTTATATTATTCTATTCTAGTTAATAAACCTTTTGATGCAGTCAATGTATTTGTTTGCTTATTTGTATATTCACCACTGAGTTATGTCCTAACATACAGTGCAAAAGGTTCAATTAAGAGATTTAAATGTTTTGTTTATGTTTGTCTTTTATACCACTGTAATTACTCAACATCATGGCACACCTTTTTGTATATGATTTTGATTCAAACTTACTTTAGATTGACGCAAATCATGGCAGAGCGTTGGTCTCCCAATCCAGAAGTCCCCGGTTCGAGTCCCACGAGGGAAAAACTTAATTGTCAGTATAATGTGAATGGTCTAGACAGAAGTACTGGTATCAACGCACTATCTCTGTGTTACATCATGTAAACTTATCTGACATTAGCCTTTAGGCTCGTTAATGATTGGACATTCCTACTAACATCAGACGTTATGGGGAAAAAACTCAACATCCCATTTTAGTCAATGGCAAGGGAACAAAAGAACGCTTGTTTACATTCACATGATGAGCCAAAGCTTTTCCACACTAAGATAAAGAGTAATTAACTGGTAAATAAAAATATAGTGAACGGGAACAAATCAATTCTTAAACCTGTCCTTTTTGTACTATACGTATTCACAACAATTTTGCTTTATGTGATTTTCAAGGGCGACGCCTGTTTTGTAAATATCGAGATAATCATGACTAAACAGATAGGATAATAATTATCGCAAATACAGCGCTTGAGGTGACAAGGTGTTATCAAGCAACATTTGATCAAGTGATAAGTTCCGTGTTTCCACCAGTCTGATTAATTTTGTTATACCACCCAATCAAATAGGATTGTGGACTTAGTTGGCTTTAAACGCTAACGAATTTCGGGAGTTTTGTGTACTTGAAAACATTTATCTTATGATATAGGACCGTTATTTGTTATCCTATACTACGCCCTTAAGGTAAGTTTTGTTTATTTGTAATAATTTAGTAGGCACAATAGACGATTGCTTAACAAATGTGTGCATTTAGACACCTAAAAATGATGCCTCTTTTGGCTTTAATATACTGTAAAATAACCATACAAATAATTTGGAATAATATAATCTTAAAACACTTAGGGTGCACATGACTTTGTAAAAATGTAATTATCCATTAGCCAGCTGGAGAGAGGAAGGAAGAGCTAGAGACATAGAGGAAGACAGTGATAATAGGCACAATAAGAGAGAGAAAGAGAGAAAGACAGACAGACAGACAGAGAGACAGAGACAGAGACCGAGAGATAGAGAGAGCGACAGAGAGACAGAGACAGAGTGAGAGAGACCCAGGAACAGAGAGAGGAAGGGGGGAAAGCGGAAAAAAAGATAGACAGAAAGAGAGCGAGAGAGAGACAGAGAGACAAGGAAAGAGACAAATAAACATACAGACATGCAGGTTAGCTGACTCTGATGTCGTCTAATGTCACGTGAGCAAACTCCTAGGTAATTTGTTCATTGGAGTTAATCAGCTTCTTATCTCGCACCTCATTAATAGGTCATGCATTCGGATATTTGACTGTTGCCAAATTTGTTGGTAAAATAATGCTCATTGGATTGGAAGTTCTAACTAAACTATCAAACATTTCGTCCAGAAAAAAGTTATGTAAAGAGAGTATGTGAACGTTCGAAGCGCAACAAACAAACAAAAACAAATCATTAAAATTATTATACTATTTTTAATGAAAAAGCTGACACAAGCCACATGATTCGGCTCAGAGTTTTTTGTTTGTTTGTTTGTTAGTGGAACTTTAGGTTACAAAAAATATTCTACTGGTTTTGTTTTTTGTTTGTTTTTGTTGTTGTTGTTTTGTTTTTGTTTTGTTTTTTTTTGTGAGTTTTTTTGTTTGCTTGCTGTTTGTTTTTTTGTTGCTGTTGTTTTTATTCGTTTTTTTTGTTTTTTGTTTGTTTGTTTGTTTTTTTGCAGGGGTTCAAGTGTCGTGTCATTTCAAAGTTTGGGAATAATGATCTATGACTAGTGAATCAAAAATTACAACGAACAAATGACAATGCAGTGAGATGTAATGATAAGAGAGAAATTGTTGATAGTAAGATGGCTTGTGTAAATTGGTGACGAAAGAACAAATAGACAGGGACAAAGTTTGCTATAAAGACAAAAATAAAGCGGATTTGAGAAAGTAGATGACATGCTTTGAATGCAATTCAGGGTAAAAGAGAGGAGAATGACAAAAAATCTCTACAGAACATTATGTGCCTAACCTGAGAGGTCATATGGACCCAGTTATGTATGCCTAGGGCTTAACTGACTTGTCAATGCATCGTCTAGTGGGCGACGGGAATGTCCATTTGATCCACCACGCACCAGTTAGTTTGCGATGCTCTTCGACCAGGCCTACGCCGAGTTATTTGAAAAACGACAATTCTTCATTTATTTCTTGTTCAATTTATCTTTTTTAATGAAAATAAAAACAACTTGCTTTAAGACATCTTTGAGACAAAAAAAACAAAACATAGAATACACTGTGAATTCAGAGCTTTAAAAAGTAACAATTTGTATGGAAGAATTTCTACCGATCGTTCACTTCGGTAAAACCAAAGACACCTTTTATTTACTGCTTATTTGAGTAAAGACTTCAACGTTTTAGAAATGATTGTCACTTGCCTGGATTAGAACAGGTTTCATGCTATTGTTTTTGTTGTTGCTTTTTGTTTTATTTTATTTAATTTTTTTGTTTAAGTGTTTCAATATGCTTGTATGTAAAACAAATACTTTAAAGGTATAATAAATAGGCAAAAACCCAATTTTTACAGCCAATGACTGATTTCAAATGATTATATTCGGATTGTGTAAAAACATAACATAGGAACCAAAAATACTTAAGATTATGAAAGGCAATATGTTCTATGCACGAAAAAGTAATAAATTTTCAATGCAATTAACTTTGTAACCTCCCTTTAAATTCCTCTTTTCTGTGTATGAGAGAAGCTGCGAGAACCACTAGGAAGTCTATTTATAGCTTAAAGAACATAATGTTGTTTTCTGACAGGTAAAACTTATTTGAGTTATAACTTACCTTTCAACCAAGACAAATGTTCGGCAACAAAGCCTAATGAACGTTTTAACTGTAAGCTACATAATGTGCTACTGTGAGCTTCGAAATGTTTCGCATTTAAATATAAACTTTATGAGTGTTCCTCGTAGTACGCTAAAAACAAATATTTTTACTTTGAAGGATTTTCCCATATTACGTTCATTGAACGAGTGCATAGCAAAAATGTTGTTTTTTATTGCACAATATGCCTCTATTTGAACGCCTACCCAAGAATAAGCTTGCCATAACATTACGTTTAACAAGTTTAACAAACGTACTTCTCCAGAAATCCCTTTTCATATTTTTTGTGTTCTAAATTCCTATAAACAATTTGAGATTTCCTCATAACAACGATAATTGAAATTCGACTTAATGACTTTTTCTTCCATTGTACTGCTAGGTTTTTAATGATAAAGCAGATACCTTTAACTAGATCAGATGCAGATAGGGTACAAACATGTTTAGTTGCTGATTAAGATTAATGGTGATTTTTAAAAACAAGATACTGAGTTAGAGATTATTCGGGTAGAATGCTTTGTATCAATCTATACATCTTTTTCAACTATCATTAGCATCTAAGTAAACTCATTACAAGCTAAAGGTATACCAGTATTTTAACCTAAAACGTTCAACTCATTCTATATTAATTGTTACCCTACATGATAGTTGGTGAGTAATTTTTAATAAAATTGGAGACATTTTTTTTTCAATAAATCACACATTGAAAAAAATGCTCATTATACCTGAATCGCACTGATATATAAGATTTTGTATTTTTTTATTCTAAAACAAGTACTTGTATAATGGTGTTATAATTTTTTTACCTTAGTCAAAGAAGGCGTTTTTTTTTTTTTTTTTTTTTTTTTTTTTACTTTGAAGGATTTTCCCATAATTATTACGTTCATTGAACGAGTGCATAACAAAAATGTTGTTTTTTTAATTGCGCAATGTGCCGCTATTTGAACGCCTACCCATAATAATTATTCATTTTGATAACCACATTGACTGCTTACAAGGAATATATTATTATGCAAAGCTAGCACTTTTTTACCCGTTATCATGCTTTGATGAGGGTGATCCTTAATCATTTACTTATTTCTGCTGACGGGGTTCGGTCGTATATGTAGTTTTTGTTTTGTTTTGTTTTGTGTTTTTTTGTTGTTCCTTTTTTGTTTGTTTTTTTGGTTTTCGTTTTTTTTTTTTGTTATACATCCCTCTCTTGTTTTAATGAGCCTCGTTTGTTCTCATACATTGTTCGTGACAAACAGATTATACATCTGATCTCATAAATCACTGTATCATCTGCACGTGCTTAATTGTTTTTCTTTTACATAATGAGAAGCTAATCAGGTCGTGTTATATCAGGGGAAATGTGTGTGTGGTGTGGGGGTTGGGGGGGCGTATAGCTTATGATCAAGTTGTACAAAATAAATAAAAAATATTTAGCATGTAATTTTGTTTCTTAAGCTCTTTTAATTTTGTCAGGTGGGATCGATTTCAATTTCTATTGAGAACTTCGAAGCTGCCCTTTTTAATTTTTTTAACGGAACTCAAGGATATAATAATATTATTACTAAAAAAAAACATCGAAAAAAAAACACCACTTAGGTAATATATTTAAGATCTCAAAGCCGACATATTTCTGATTGTGAAAACTAAAGAGAAACTTTGCTTACGATTTCAACAGCTCTGAATATGCTCTCTAGGTGGCGGCGCAGAGAAAGACACTGTTGGACTTACTTCATTGGCTTCATCAACTTACGTTTAGAAATACGTGTTGTAGCGTGGGTAATTTTTTCCTTGTTCTTTTCTTTTAATTGTTTGATGTTTTTGTTGTTGTTGTTGTTGTTGTTGTTGTTGTTGTTGTTGTTGTTGTTGTTGTTGTTGTTGTTGTTGTTGTTGTTTTTCGTTTTTGTTTCATTTTTTTCTTTTCTTTTCTTTTTGTGTATCGCCTGTATCCTTTAAGAAAAAGCGATTTCACAAAAATGTTGAAATTTTTCTACCATAAATATAAACGTATTTTAATTATATCTCCTCTGCAGACTTATAGAACTATCTCCGCCAGATATTTTTATCAGTCATAGTTTCGTAGATATTGTTAACGCAATTTACTCAACGTCTTTTTTTTTTTTTGCTTTTGCTTTTGCACTCAAATTATCGCAAAAAAAAATAACCGGCTGCACCTTTTTTGCGCAGCTTGCATTCTACGTCGACATGGGTAATTAGCATTGTCTTTTTGGGATAACTGCTCCGTAATTGAATAGTGTGTATGGAAAATATTTATTTCAAACACATTGCTATTCATTAGCTCGTGAATAACATGTCTCACTAGCACGTCTCTAAAAAAAAAGGAAAAAAAAACGACGATGCGTTGCCTTTAACCACATTGCGAGAATCGATACAGCCTAGTAAATAAAAAGACGATGACTGGTTTTCGGCACCAAAATCTTACTTTACAGTGTGTGTATTAGTTTATTTCCGAATCCACTCAACACCAAGACTAAAGCGCTAATCTCCACAAATAAGTGTACAATAATTATGTAGGTGCGATTTTTAGGCTTTGAGATAACATGATAATATATTTTAATGGAGATGGGAATTTTTGAAATTTGATTTTTGCCTTTTCTGTTAAATAAAGTTGCTATAAATTTGATGAAAATCAGTATCGCTCCAATTACATTTCAAACTGTTCTTAACTTATTGCGGAATGCAAACGTTGCGTTTACTTCATGAATGAATAATTAGATCTAGTTGTACAAACGGTTTCCCTTGCTGCGTAGAGAGCCTACACTATTAATCTTCCCAAATGAGCTGGCGTATTGTTCAAAACCAGATGGCTTCGTCAGGAAGGGTTACATGTCACATGGCGAAGGGCGCATCAGCAAAAATGAATTACAATGAATGCTGAAGCCTGTGAAACTTGCGACTTCAATAGATGGTGTTGCTTTATTTACGCTGTTTCAGCATCGGAATCAACACGCATTTTTCATATGTTGAACAGGGTACCAATGGGTACTTAATCATACGTTGACACTTGTTTATAACTTGTTATCGACTCAATGCTCTTTCTCTCTCTCTCCCTCCCTCTCCTCTCTCTCTCTCTCTCTCTCTCTCTCTCTCTCTCTAACCTTTCTGTGTACAACACATGTACAAGCGTAATGCATTTCCAAGTATTCTATTTGTTGTGTAGAGAAGATGTTTTTTTAACGCTTCGATTTGAACTGATGAATAAAATGCGATCCATATCAATATTAGTGAGGGGATTGAGATTAGTCAAAAACTCATGAAAAAATATCAAAGGAATCATAAGCTACAAATCGGTACTAGGTCGTTTCTTAGTGTGTCTAAAGAAGATATATTAGACTCATTAGCGCCAGATCCTGCTTCTTTTACTCGGAATGATGTTCGAAACCGCAAAACAACTAGCCGACGATAATCGAGCGATTTTATAATGAGCTTCGCTGTGCGATAAAGTACCGTCACATTATTTTTTTGTCATCTAAAGTAAAAACAGAACTGAAAATTAACTCTATTATCAGTTCGACACTGAATCACTAATAGTGATGTGATTTCTGCACCTACATTCGCTTTTCGGCTTCTCAGATCGGAAATACTGTCTTGTTGTGATTGCTACCATTCAATTAAAAAAAAAAATCACCCTTCAAAATTATTCAACACTGCCAGCCACTTCTCCTTCCATCCCACCCCTCCTCTTCACACACTGTATTTCTCCCCCCTTCACCCCCATTGTCACCCACCCCTGTCTATTGCCCCCCGACCTCCTCCCGTCCTCGCATCCGATTCCACTCGCGCTGCGCAGGGGGGAAGCAACACCGGCGACTCGCGTGCCTCAGCCCCGTCCCCTCTATGCTCCTCTTCTTTTCCCTCTCTCCACCCTCCTCCCTCTCCTCCTCACCAACGTAGAGCGCTTCCTACCCGACACAGATTAACAAGGGGAGTCGGGCCGCAATCCTATCGCGCTCACGTTCTTGTTTTTTTTATCTCTCACCCTCTCTTTAAAGGTGACGCTTCCCGAAAGCCAAACTGAATGTAGTGAAGTTAAAACAGTTCTTCAGAGAGCTCATCTACAGTGTATCTGTGAGATATCAGTTCTGTTCCAAGTGGTGTAGGAGATCTTCGAGCGCCCCAGGATTCGGTTGCAACTTACAGGATCCAGGTGAGAAATTATCATTTTAGAGCTTGCATATTCTCGAAAGCCTGTTTTATTGATTTATATCTTTTATATTCATTTAGAATTTAGTTCAAGTAAACCTTCTGGTTTAATTCGGTCTTTGCAACAGCGTTTTGAATGATATTCCTGCTGGCATTTTGTTTTCGCTATAAATGTTTGTCTATCAAATAAATACACATTTGATCAATGCTGAAAATTGTCTACTATTACAGTTTCAATGCGTAAAACAAATGATTGCCACTAAAATATTTTTCAAAGAAGCCTGGTGTTGATACTCAGAAATTTCGATCACAACTTATTTGATCAATTAAAACAGAATAGTACCATGAAACAAATCATTATAACACAACACTTTATGTTGAGCATTTGGATTACCGGCTGCGTCAGACTTGTAGTGCTTCCATAGACATAGCTTTCTTTATTGTATCATAAACATAATAATCATCATCTGCACAATGCTCTCTATATGGCATCTCTAATATCAATATCCCTAAAAGTACACTACTTCTACTACTACTGCTTCTACTACAACTACTACTACATGTACTACTACTACTACTACTACTACTACTACTACTACTACTACTACTACTACTACTACTACTACTACTACTACTACTACTACTACTACTACTACTACTACTACTACTACTACTACTACTAAACACTTAATGTTGAGCTTTTGGATTACCGGCTGCGTAAGACTCGTAGTGCTTTCATAGACATAGCTTTCTTTATTGAATCATAAACATAATAATCATCATCTACACATTGCTCTCTATATGGCATCTCTAATACCAATATCCCTAAAAGTACACTACTACTACTACTACTACTACTACTACTACTACTACTACTACTACTACTACTACTACTACTACTACTACTACTACTACTACTACTACTACTACTACTACTACTACTACTACTACTACTACTACTACCACTACTATTACAACTACTACTACTACTACCACCGCCACTAGGGGGGGGCGGTGGTCTAGGGGAAGAACATCGGCTTCCGACGCAAAAGGTCCCAAGTTCGAATCCTGGCTGGTGCGTTCCCTACTGGTTAGGTCGGTGTCAGTATAATGTGACCGGCTGAGACAGGAGTCATGGTATCCCCGTCCTGTCTCGTGTGTGGCAGCACATAAAAATTGTCAGACGTCCGTCTTGGGGCCCGTCCACAATATAGCCTATATAGTGCTGCTGTTGGACGTTAAACCCCCCCCCCCCCCCCCCCTAACCCCCCGACTAGTAGTACAAGTGTACTACCATACCTACTACCACCGCCACTAGGAGCTGATTTCAGTTTTGTTTCTAGCCAGATATCGTTCAAAATAACCAACAATAAGTATCATGACATGTACATTTAAAAAAAGATTTACACTAAATGGGATTGCTATATATGTTAAAAGATGCGTACATTAACTGCACCGCCCTTCCCCCGCATCCTTTTTTCCAGTTCCCGTGCCCATTACAATCAGTCGATACAAAACTTCAGGCTACCAAAATCAATGTAACTTTTATTTAATGAAACAAAATATGTTTAATAGCTTTGAAAAAAAAGTTTTTAATTCAGAAATAATACAAAACTACAAGAACATTGCAAAACAAAACAAAAAAAACAAAATTAGAATTGAAAGGCGGCGCGGAGCCGATTCCCAGGAGCAAGTTCGGAAATTCCCAATTTTTTTTGTTTCTATTGGAGTGGGAAACGGACCCCGTAAAACTGAAAGTAGAGAACTTTTTGCGATTAAAAAAAAACTTTTTTATAATCATCATAGCTCTCGTTCAAGAATTGCATGATTGCTTTTTTTTCAAGTATTATTCAAGTATAGTATGTCAATACTTTTAAATTTGGGAGTTACAAGCTAAACCATGCCTATAAAACTCTGTTTTCCAATTTTCTATCCTTCTGTCAGTACGTATGGTTCGCTGTCTTTCTGCCTGACTGGCTGTGGGTTTTTTTTTCGGTCTCTCGGTCTGTCAATCATATTTCGATAGAGATCTTACGTGAAAAAATTGTTTTTAATTTTTAATCGAAGGTTTTAAAAAAGTGTGGAAATCCACTAGTATTCAAACCAATAGGGACTTTTTCAACGAGGCAATTTAATACTATTGTCTTGACATCACCATCACCACCACCATCATCATCATCATCATCATCATCATCATCATCATCATCATCATCATCATCATCATCATCATCATCATCATCATCATCATCATCATCATCATCATCATCATCATCATCATCATCATCATCATCATCATCATCATCATCTACGTACATCTTGATAAAAAAATTTTTTTATAAATCAACTCTAGACAGCCTATTTTTACGTATCTATGTGATTGAAAAACCAAAAATGATTTATATTTTAAAAAGAAAGGTATTGGTTTAAAGCAATATTACTTTCTCTGTGTGAATCTAGGAGAAATTTAAAAAATTACTTATTTATTACCCTTTTATATTTTGTTTTAAATTAATTTATTAACCACGATTCCAAATTATCAAATGTGGACACGAAAAAATCGGGGAAGAACTTGTTTATACCGAGTCTTTTAATGCCTGGTTCGAGATAAAGATTTAAAAAATCCCAGTGTTGTTCCATCTGGGTGCAAACCTGGCAGTCAATTTATTTTAAATAATGAGTGTTTGCTAAATTTTAAAAAAATCAAAGCTTTAAATAAAAACTCTTAAAAAACCTCATTATCGTTAGACACACACTTCCGCATGGAAACACACAGGAACATTTTTTTAGCAATTGTAAAGGTACAGAATTTGCTGTTAAACTTTTACACCTGAACTAATTTTTTTAAGTTACAAATAAGGCAAGAGTGAAACTAAAAGTATAATAGAACTGGCTTGCAATTACTGCTAACGATCTTTGGGATTTCATTAATGTAGGCCTGTGCAACTTTTCAGAACAAAAAGGCAAAAATGTTAAATTTAGTAGTAAAATTTCTTTGGACAATCGACTAGTTCCATTCAATATGTTTACAATCACTTTTCACATATTTCACAGGCATCCGTATTATCACTCTTTTAAGTGTGGGAGGGCGGGGTAGTACTTTGTGCATTGTGATTTCCTCAGATATCCCTTCACCCACACTTACTACAGTAAACCTACCCACCCGCAGATAGATTCCAACAATCACAACAATGCTCTAACTTACCCACCTATACGATCCTACTTCAAATACGTTTACCCTAATACATTGACTAATCTGTTTGTAAATGCACAAAAGTAACACTATACAAGTACAGATAAACACACACGTGTCAACTCGTATTTTCTTCTGTGGGTCTACATATTTATTTTTGTAAATTTTCGGAAATGTTTTGAGTGTTCATGCGTCCAAATACAAAATGTTTTCAATGTTTCTAAATGAAAGACATTCTTCCTCAGCAACAGATTACTTTCTCCACAATATATTATGTATATATACTTTATAGTTTACGCTTTAAGAGCTTTGATGTTGGTTTACTTTAATTGCATATGTATATGAAATTTATTACAGAGAAAATAATCTATTCTCAAATCTTTTTTTTTTTTTTGTTGGGAATAGTAAATTGGTACCATATCCAAAGTAGCT
Organism: Elysia chlorotica; assembly: GCA_003991915.1. Taxonomy (NCBI): domain Eukaryota; kingdom Metazoa; phylum Mollusca; class Gastropoda; family Plakobranchidae; genus Elysia; species Elysia chlorotica. Next base: position 1,154,780 of record RQTK01000009.1, read on the forward strand.
TCAACACTAAAATTGCATTCGAAGATCTGTCTGTTTCCCCCATAGTCGAAATTTATAATCGAAAATTTATTCAAATCTTTAGTAAGTGCCATATTAGAAGATAAACATTCTAACTTCAATAATGTAGTCTCTACTTAATCGTTCATATTCTTAAAATGATTTTGGAACGACGCATGGATACAAAGGCCTAAAAGTACGGAGTCATACACCAAAGGATTAGACATAATTTAAAGGAATTATCTACATCACAGGAGAGCTTTTAAATATTCAATCATAAGCTGGCTGCAACTGCATTACAGACAGACGTAAACATAATAAATTGATACCACGCTAGTAGGTAGCAAGATGCTTTTTCCGTTTGCTGACGCACGCATTGTTCTTGAAATAAAACAATTCTTGTTATCAACAACTTGTCTCGACGCATTGGAGGGAGCACGAAGCAGAGTCAAATGGTTTGTTTGTTTGTTTTGTTTCTAGGAGGGATACTTTACTCATTTGATCCATCGTTCATTTATTTATTTAATTAATTAACTAATTATTTATTTATTTATTTATTTATATGTAGAAGAAGAAGAAGAAGAAGAAGAAGAAGAAGAAGAAGAAGAAGAAGAAGAAGAAGAAGAAGAAGAAGAAGAAGAAGAAGAAGAAGAAGAAGAAGAAGAAGAAGAAGAAGAAGAAGAAGAAGAAGAAGAAGAAGAAGAAGAAGAAGAAGAAGAAGAAGAAGAAGAAGAAGAAGAAGAAGAAGAAGAAGAAGAAGAAGAAGAAAAAGTAGAAGAAAATCTTAGATCGTTTTGAGAATTAAAATTTCATTTTTCAGATAGAAAATATTAACATCCCCACTCTGCGTCAATTCTCTTAGACCATAAATGCTTTCTGTCCTGTCTTTCCGAAGCTTTTGAGCTACACTTGATACCTACCGCTCTCTGCTTGTCGGGGATCCCAATTTTACATTGTATTTCTGTCACCCCTAGTGTTTATGAATCACTACTTTGCGGGGAGGGGGGGGGGGGGGCTACATAGATGAGGTCTGATTGAGCTGACCCACGCTGGTTGGAGCTGATGTAAATCGATTGATGATACCTCTTTTCTGCCGCCCACTCTTTCTCTACGGCAGCGCGATCGGCGAGATTGATTGATACTTCCCTACTCAACTCTAGAATCTGCGGCAGGCGTCTCTTTTTTAAGGGCCGCTACTTTCATGGCTCAGCTGTTTCCAAAAGGGGTCTCTCCCCGTGCTTTGTTTGATGTGTATTGTTTTCTTTCTTTTTTCATGTTCCTGAATGGGGGATCATCTCTGAAGGGTGGTAATGTATTTTTAATTTGTCTCGGTTTCCTCAAAGAAAAAAGGGTATTTGCTGGTTTGGTCAAAAGAAAAACTATTACTTCCTGCTTAGAGAGTTTTCTAACAGCACGCTTTACGCATTGCACGTTAGTGGAAACATAATTATAACATTCAGTTATGAAGTGGTTCTATTATACTAACACTTTTTCTCTAAAGCGGAAGCAATTAAAAATCCTATTGCTGTATATTTTTATCGGAATCACCCGTTTCTGAAGGACGAACAAGCTAATTTGATTGGCTGTAAGGAAGTAATGAGAATGGGAAGAAAAATAGTAAGAATGAAAATTTGTGCTTACATTTTTTAATTTGCTCACAAGTTGTAAGTTGCATGAATAAATTGCCAGTGAAAAATGTAGGCCTCCTCCCCAAAATTTCAACGATTAAAAATGATTTGGCTTTATTTGCTAACTATTAACAGCCTCCGGGATGCACCTCATTTAACATTTCATAGTTTCTGTAATTGATTTTAATTGTTCTTGTCGTATTCTTTTTTTTTTTGTAAGAACATCATTCTTCAGTTTGGCTATTTGGTTTTGTTGTTTCTGCTATGAAGAGAAACCGGAAAAGCATCATCTGCTATGAAGAGAAACCGGAAAAGCATCAATATTCTAAATATTTGTTTGCAGTCAAATGAACTTTTGAAACCAATACTTCCCATTTGTGTGACATTTTGGTAAAATGGTAACATACTACGTAAAATTCATAGTAAATTGACTTCGTGTTAATGTAATTTGCTTTCACGCATCCCAAAGTTTGAGTAGCAATGCATTTCTCAAGTTTTGCATTCGTCACCTTATCGTAATGGAAAGGACAATCATAACTTGTTTTATGTTTCATAATTTTTGCGTCGACTGTTCAGCTTAACATTTACAAAGAAACATAAAATAATCTTTGCTGACGACTTGAATGACATGATCAAAAACACGAACATGTTCCCTAGACTTGCAAACACTACGGCTATCCAAACAGAAAGCTCCAAAAGATAGAGAAAGAGGTGTTCATATTCCATCAGATATTTATTGATCTTGACGTCCAAGCTGCCTTTCGTCAACATACCGTCGAGAATCACATAATAATCGCATTTTCGAATTTTCTGACCACACACGTTACCTCCAAGAGTAATAACCTATAGCTTGCTGGACACTGTACTATGATCGAAAAGATTCATCGATTTTGTGGCACAGCTCGAGTCCAGGGCGCACGTCTGCCGTTCACTCCACCAAAAGTCCCATCTCAAAATTACATAAAAGTGTTTTCGGAGTAATTTGCCACGCATATTTTCCTCATGCATATTCAGACGTGCTCTGCGGGCGGCTATTGTAAAGAGTACTACGAACCAATCTCGTGGTTCCAAAATAGTTTTTAAATGTTATTTAATGTTATGACTATTATGCAGATTTGAAACAACATTATTTTGTATCGTTTTCTGTAAATAGAAGAGACTTCCATCACATCCCCCGTGTTAAATGTGTTATGCGATGGGTATTTTTTACATTTCGTAACTTTGTAATGGCAGTATCTTAGAGTTAGGGAAATGTTCAGGTTACATGATTTCGTTTCTAAAATTAAAATATTTTAATGGTTTATTTGATCGGGGTGCGAAACTAAGTCGCACTGGTTGTAAACATTGAAAAGCTTTTAGGCTTTGGACAATTCCACCAAATATTTAATAATAGAGAAGTAAATTAAGCTATGACATTTATTTTGAATAGCAAATATGACCTCACAAATCAATGAAGTTCTAAGAACCCTCTGGAGAATTAAGATTCTAAGTCTAACTGTTTTAGCAAACATCTTGAGGGTCAGGCAAAACCCTTATTGAAAAAAAAGATATTGAAAAACATGAAGACGCTTTTGAGGTACCAAAGAGAGTATCGAGTGGTCCATATCCAGCAATCTTGTATTTATGTGAGCGCCGCTGGGTAGTGTGGATAGGTTTGACTCTGGGCGGCACCTGGACATAGATCAGAGTGAGAGAGAGAGAGAGAGAGAGAGAGAGAGAGAGAGAGAGAGAGAAGGAATGAAAGACACAAAGCTAATAGGAGTTGAAAGGTTGCTACTCATGTTTATGAACTAAATATCGTACAAGTAAACGCCGCTCTGTTTAACAAAATAGTAAAAAAAAAAATAGTAAATATGAAAATCTAAGCAACTTCCATAAATTTTTCATTTTTTAAAAATATATGTTACAGAGTGTAAACAACAAAATGACGCAGAACTGATTCTATACCACCCAGCCTCCTCCCTTTCTCTTACAATACGTTACCTGTTACCATTATAGATCCAGATCTACTCACCAAACTTTATATTACGTCCCATGCCTCCAGCTAGATCCTAGCAGGGCCAGCTGCTCCCCAGTCCGTGATTACCATGATTCTAGCCTGTCTTGTTTAGCCTAATGATTTTAGTTTACCTTCGCCACAAGCCATGTAACTGTAAGATGATTAGCCGATCCTGCACTGATACCCGCTTCAGAGCTCTGAGGGCTGAGGTCACCACTGATCTAATTGGGTTCTGAAATAATTATGGTTAGATACCAATGTTGGGGTTGAGAAACTAGCCAGTAACTATATTGTTCGCAGTTTCACCCTCTGTCCCGCCTTCTTTATGTATGTTACAGTTACACTCTTATTTATCAGGACAAATCTGTCCATTCATATGTCTCTGTTTTCTTATCTATCTATCTATCTATCTATCTATCTATCTATCTATCTATCTATCTATCTATCTATCTATCTATCTATCTATCTATCTATCTATCTATCTATCTATCTATATCTATCTATCTATCTATCTATCTATCTATCTATCTATCTATCTATCTATCTATCTATCTATCTATCTATCTATCTATCTATTTATCCACCTATCAATCCATCTCTCCATTTTATTTCATACAAAAATTTAATACTTGTATCTATAAGTATGTCTGTATATTTCCGCTCTCCACCTTTTCATGAACCTTTTTTATTATTGATATCATTGGTAATATTTTATCGATACTTTCAACAATTATTTTACTCTGTATAGTCCTTTTTATATGTGTATTACGCAGCTTATGCCTCAGCCTATTGTTTCTAATGTCTATTGCCTCTTTCTTGTTTTAATACGACGCCTTAAATACTTTTTCTTTCATCTTTCTGTCTGTTTTTTAAACCCACTCATAAGACCTCTATTTTGTGTTCCACCACCTTCTAATCGATACCATTATTATCTTTGTGTGGCGTTCTTTTTTCAGAAACAGTATTGATTTTGATATTGTAGAATTTCAACCTCTTAATCGATCCTCACCTTTAAAATATAACCATTATTAACCAAAATGAATAGGAAGATAATACAATGCGATTATGCTATGGGAAAAGAGTAAAAATAGACAAAAATAACAGATTATTGAGAGAAAAAAAACAAATCTATAGAAATATAAAAAAACGAGTGAAAAACTGACAGTGGAGAAGAAATAAAACGAGAATATGGGAGTGGGAAAGCCATGAGACATTTCATTAGTAAAGGAAAAATAAAAGTGAAAGGTGCAGGTGGACAGACGAGAAAGAGATAGCGTGAGAGAGATAGGAGTGAAGAGACATTTATAGATAGAGACAGAATGACAGACAGAGTGAGAGAGAGAGAGAGAGAGAGAGAGAGAGAGAGAGAGAGAGCGAGAGAGGCAGGCAAACAGAAAGAAATGCGTTTCCACTACTTTGCATGTTGTTCAACATTAAATAACCGTTTTTAATAATCGGAAACTGTCGACTTAAGAGACAAAGAGAGCGGGATATATAAACATAGTCATAGAGAAAAAGATAGAAAGAGAGAGAGAGAGAGAGAGAGAGAGAGAGAGAGAGAGAAAAGGAGGGGGAAAGGGGGGTGGGGTAATAAATAGATGGCGGTTTAAAATAGATCGTTGCCACCTGCCGAAGCGAAGCTTTTGCCCAAGGATAAACTGAGAGAGAGAAATGAAGAGGTGCACCTGATCGTATGTTTGGAAGAAGGCAAGGTTTTGAAAACAATTCTTTACCTCAACATAAATTTCCACCCAAACAAACGTAGAGAGTAGCTTTTCAGATTTTATTTCCAACTTTAAACCCATGGTGTCGACTTTACAGTAAGGCACCTGGTTCGACTGATCTTTTTTTTTTAGCATAGAACGATATACTTTCTCTCTCTCTCTCTCTCTCTCTCTCTCTCTCTCTCTCTCTCTCTCTCTCTCTCTCTCTCTCTCTCTCTCTCTCTGTCCCATTTCTTTCTATCTATCTATCTCTCTATTTATCTCTCTCTCACCAGTTTTCGATGTTTTGATAGATTATAAACTAACTTAATTACTTGTTGAAAAAGATCGAGAGTAGTGGAAACGCATAATTTATGGGTTTTTTTCAACACATAAATATTGCTTAGATATCGCAACCTTTGGCTTTCTTCATGTTCGCAAATCTTCTCAGGAGTGGTTAACACCATTGTGTTACATAAATAGGAATAATGTATTAATCTTGTTTCTTTGTGTGTGTGTGTGTTGTTGTTGTTTTTTTTTTTGAACTTATGACACTATGTTACTTTTTTAATATAAAACACTTAATTACTATATTATGGGTGGACAGGGGGGGGGGGGGATATTGCATTGTTCACGGTTGTAATAAAAGAAATGAGAATATAATATCAACAAGCCTTTTATGAAAAAAACACGTGTGGTTTCTTAGACTACGCTGCAAGTGATAACGGTCTAAGAATACCTCTCTTTTTTCTTAAATTTTCCCAGAAAAACCTACTTATGTGGCATTGCAGGAAAACGAAATTTGGATTCGTTCCAAAGTTTAGTACAAACTCCCATGATCGTTTCGAAAAAAGCACTCTTGACATGACTATGGGCGAACGCTTTGTTTACTGAATATTGTTAAAAGGTGACTATAATATTATAAAAAAATCAAACGTAATAGAAAGAGATAGACAGATGGACTTAAAAACAAATAGATAGGCAGATAGAGAAATAGACAGACAGGCGGGCAGACAGAACCATAGACAGTCTGTGCAAGTTAATGCTTCAGTCTGAATGGCATCAGCCATTACCATGTTAGTTTTTGCCATTAAATATTATTGTGCCTTTATGCTCAAAGTTACAACTGTATATTTTTAACAACGACCCATTAGTGCAAATTGGATATTTGCTTAACATTTATCAACGTTTGTAACTACAGAAGATATAATAACTTCTTAAATCAGATTTGCACCTGGACTGCTTATTGGTAGATCTATCAGCGTCTGACGCTCACACTCCCGAGATGCCGGTTTCCGGTTAACCCATCGGCAATTATACCTGCTCCAAGTTTAACAACGACCTCAAGCAAAACTATTATTAAAGGTTAATGCCCTTAGCGTCTAACGAGAACAAGATTGAAGCCTGATTTTCTATTTATGATAATGCGATAATTATTTCCTAAACCGGTAATTACCTTAAAGCTGAGGATCATGAAAAATTTAATGTCAGTTCAAATCAAGTTCATTTTTTTCATAGATTGCGGAACACGTAATTAGCTCATCATTTGCCTTGCAACAAATCAAAGACTAGCTGTTTAAACTTGGCATCGCTCGTTAATTTTTTTTATGGAAGCTGCTATGATTGTGGCTTAAAATATAAATATAATTGGAAAAGGTGAAAAAGAATCATCAGCATCGATACGATTATTTTAATAACGACGTCATTAATGTTCGTATGCACCAATCTACAGCTTTCCATATATGTTAATAACAGCTTATATACTCATATTTTACTTTGTTTAGGTACAGAATACATTTCTTTTCCTCAGTGAGATAATTAGACGAATGTCAATAATGTTATTCTGCCATAAACTATACACGATGGATTAAAAGAAAAATCTCTTCAAATATCTTTAAGTGCGGCTATCTAAGTATGACTATAATATTATAATTATGTTTTTTATGTAATTGATTTTCCTCTTTTCTTAATTGTTTTCTGGGCCGTTAAAAATGTTGCAATTTGGCTGAAATTATCACGAATTTACAGATTTTTTAATAAAATGTAAAGTCCTTCCTTGTTCATTACAAAGTCTTAAAATTTACAAAAATTGAAGCAGCTGATTGTTGTGTCTTCAAATAGAGGAACAGCAACATACCAACTAGTTTTAAACATGACTTTAAATCTGATATGAATCAATAAATTACCGAGGACATGATTTTTGTACCCCTCTTTTAATTATATATGATTAATCTTTCAAGGCTATACCCTTCAGTTCTCTCTATCAAAAGTGTACATTATTTTCACAACAAAGGTATAAAGTACATCTTCATAATCTATTTTGATGAAATTGCGAAACGAATGTCTATGTTATATGACTATCGCCGCCTAAGTATCATTATATCATTATTATTATTATTATTATTATTATTATTATTATTATTATTATTATTATTATTATTATTATTATTATTATTATTATTATTATTATTA
>RQTK01000009.1:1166216-1180699 GCA_003991915.1 Elysia chlorotica
TCTATCTATCTATCTATCTATCTATCTATCTATCTATCTATCTAAATATCTATCTTTCTATCTATCTATCTATCTATCTATCTATCTATCTATCTATCTATCTATTTTCTCTCTTTCTATCTGTCCCATAAGCCCCTAGTCCTCTCTCTCTTCTTGTTGTCTTTAAATTTACCTCTAAATTAATACTTTTCACCAAGAAACCTGTGTGACATTACCTTGGCATCACACACCAACACGGTTTCATTATTTGTAATGTGGTGGCTTATTTCTATTATCCTTCGGAAATAGCATTCCATAGGGTTACGTAAAGGGGCGTTATCTTGAAACTGAACGGGTATATGGGTTTATTTAGCCTAGTGAGAGAATGTTACTAACATTGGCAGTCTTCTTCGTGTTGCGCAGCAGATAAGAGGATTTGGAGCGTCCAGTTGACAATTGACATGAGCGCTCTCTATGTAGTGGGGAGACAAAAGGTTAACGACACCTCGCAGTTGGTTTTATTAGATAAGAACAATAACATGAACACGGTCACTGAGATTGTAACCGAAATAAGGCGGCAACTGTGATATACATGTACATGAATGAAGCGGGGAGAGATTGCGCAGTGAGTAAAGTGAGGTGGCTTGTAAACATAGAAACCTGTTCCGATTCCCCGGTCATACCACCTTTTTTTCTATCTGTTTGACTCGGTTTCAGTGTAATGATTTTAACCAGCCAAGACTTGGGTATCCCAGTCTGAAGTTTAGTCATAGAGTAATGATGATCCTCTGTGACAAAATGGAAAACGTTTAGCTAGTAGAGAGCTTTGCTTTTTACATTCAGTGATTCCATCTTTTTTACTGACTGAAATATTGACACAGAGGAAGTTGTTCTGGGATTAGAGAGTAAGTATTTAAGTTTGATTTCTTTACAAAAGCAGGAAGGAGTACTTCTCGCTTTGAATATACAGGTTCAACTGCTTTACTCTTAAAGTCGTAAATACACTTATTGTTTATTTTGTATTTAAAAAATAGAGATGGTGACTCAAAACTTAAAATCTATTTCGGACTGTAAATCAAACAAGAATAACGAAACTAAAATAAAGATGTTGAACACATAGAAAGAGATGTGTTGGGGAAAGGAGGGGGGGGGGGGGCGGTTCGTGCTAAAAATGTTGAATATCTGAAAAAATTTTCTGTATTCCACTTATAAAACACACTATTTCAAAGTAAACAAATAAAACATATTGACGTATTGTAGAAGTGTCTTTTTAATCAAAATATAAATACTGGTAGTTACAATTACAAATACCACATGGGGCCACAGGAACGTGTCTCAAATATATAACTAATGAAAGTAGGAGGATATGAAGCGTTATATGGAATCGGTTCTCTGCAGAAGAAAAAGATAACGGATAACTGAGATAAGGTTATTAAACGACACACAGTTCCGCTAGCCCATGCATCGGCTGTCTGACAAATTAATATCACTGTATGTCCCACAGCGTTCGTGGAACTTCTTAAAGGTCATCCAATTAGTGCCCGTTGTGACGCGGGAAACAATAGTTGTGTTGACCAAGAGCAAGCTTCAGTTGTGAGGTGTTCCTAGATGCTAGTCTCCGGGTTTCTTCATGTTATTAGTTGTTTTGTTGGGGTTTTCTAAATGTTATTTTTTATTGTCCCGCTTTTGAACTTCGCTCATAATTTTTTTTTCATTCATATCGAAAGTTTGAATGTATACAAAGCATCGAATGAGATTTGTCCAGTTGTCTAGAACTCAGTTAACTCCTGGAAAGGGAAAGGGTTAAAAGATAAAAATAGGAGAAAGGTGGCATAATGTTCTTATATAAAATATAAACTATCTTTCTATCTACCTATTTCTTTCCATTTTCCTATGTCCATCTTTTAACTCCTTCCCCTCCCAGGAAGTACATCAGTTATAGACTACCATATAAATCCATTATTGCAGCCTCGCATGCGATGACTACATTCCAACTTCACCGCGTCATTTTTTACGATTGAATTGGAAACACTTCTTAGCCTTTCAAACCTAACTGATAATATAGGAGAAGATAAAATTGTTTTCATCCACAAGAGAAATTTTAGTTGGATATACCAGCAAGCAAAGTGAAGTTCACATTGACATGGAAACATTAATAATGAAAAAAATCATAAGCGTTGATAATTTGCTAGTCCTTTCTCCTGATTTCCCCCATCCTCTCTCGTTCTACTACTACTACTACTACTACTACTACTACTACTACTACTACTACTACTACTACTACTACTACTACTACTACTACTACTACTACTACTACTACTACTATAGGAAATGTATCCGAATTGGAATGAAGAGCACAACACTTGAGAGTACACCTACTCAGTTGCTAAGGACCTAGTGGTAGATGCGTGTGCGCAAGTAATAAAAGTATATAATAATAAAACATTAGTCTGATGAAGCCATTAAAGGCGAAACGTTTTTATGTATCTTTCTACCTCTAGTTGTGTTTGATTTATTGTGTCCCTCAGTTACTAAGTTGTGCGTATTCCCCCCATTATACTACTACTACTACTACTACTACTACTACTACTACTACTACTACTACTACTACTACTACTACTACTACTACTACTACTACTACTACTACTACTACTACTACTACTACTACTACTACTACTACTACTACTACTACTACTACTACTACTACTACTACTACTACTACTACTACTACTACTACTACTACTACTACTACTACTACTGCTTTTGCTGGTTTATTGAACAAAAGCATTGGCCCAGTGCGCTCCCTTATAAGGAAACAAATTGAGAACCACTGTGTTATTTAAGCAGGCAACCGCTTCGAGATTACCGCGAGATCGCTGAGGTAAATAAACTCTGGCGACAGAATCATGGCGACCAACGAGTGGAATACTATGTTCTCTTCGGTTTTCCTTATTGCTTGTGTGCTTTTGACGCCCGTGAGAGTTTCGGGTGAGTATAATTTACACATTTTAAGTAACTTTTATTAAATGTTATTAAAGAATGTTGGTCGGGAATCAATCTACACGCCTTTTAAAATTCACTTGATCTCTGACCCAACTTATAATCTAGATTCTAGATCTAGTATAGATATAGATCTAGATCTATACACATTCTCAGATTACCACAATCATAACTAACCTCAAAAAATAATTTAACATCTTTCATATGTTACGTCAGTTACCCATGGAATTTCCCAAGTAGCCTAGTTGCAATAGGAATATTAATTCTAGGTCTAAAGTAAGTTTAGGCCTTTAGAAATCTAGATTAGATCTAGAATTGTAACCATTTAATTAGAAATGTAGGTTAGTAAGTACAATGGTGTGGTAGTTCGCGAGACGTTGTAAGCCTTTTTATTCTAACGACACATTCTTCTTCTTCAGTATTACTGCTCAAATTCAATTGTTAGCAGTTTTGATTACGTCCAGGTTTAGTTCACAGGCGTTAGGGATATTTTTTTAATCTACATATTATATAATTATTATAAATATAGATGTATATGCCTATATTCTATATACATATTTGTCCTTTTTTTATTTTTCTTAATTTTTTTTTTCAACTCTTTAAACCTGCAGTGCGTGCGGACGGTAAAATCACAAAATATGAAGGAAAAGAAAACAACACCCTCTTCCTTTTTATAGAGCTATCTAAAACCCTCTATTAAGATATGAAATGGACAAAATTGTGTAAATTGTGATATTATGTACGCTATTTATAGAGCATTATAGACACTCCCACTGTTAGTTAGAGTTCCAGATCCTCTAGATCCATAAGATGTAAAATTTGGAGTTATCTGTGGAACTTATCCGATACTCTATCTCATATAAATTTGGTACCGGTATAAAAAATGCGTAAACGTTTTTCATGTTTGTCTCCATTTAATTTTATATAAAAGTTCATACTGCTCACAACCTTTTGATGTATATTTTAAAACTACATTTAATAACCTTCAATTTGATTTGCGTAGGCCCCTAAGGGGGCATAAAATAAATGGAAACTGCGAGACACTTTTATAAAATATATATAGCAGATTCTGATTTGTTTTTCGAAAATTGAAAGAGTTAATTTACATTTCATGTTTCACAAAAGTTCAATTTCATTGTATGTATCGCACATGCTTAATAAAAAGTTATTCATTATTCTGCCATAAGATTTGACTAAGAACATTTTAAAAAAAAACTTATAATATAACTCAAGTTTTTTTTTATTTTGAAATGAATATATTTTTGTATATGGCATTTATCTTTAAAAGTAAACAATTTTTGTTGACTAACATGTCACCCTTTTTGTCCATATTAAATTGAAACCCTTAGGACAGTTATCTTTGCTAAGTCCTATAATTATTAATAATAAGCTTTGTCTATTAACCAAGCTAACAGATGTATGATAAAGAATATGTTGTCTTGTAAATACATTGTTCCTTTGAAACGATTATCATTATCTTAAATTACCAACATAAAGATGATAATTATAATAATATTAATGATAATAATTATAATAATAATAATAATAATAATAATAGTAATAATAATAATTATAATAAAAGTTATAGATATGACAGAGTAATATTTTAAAAAATATAACTTACATGATGTCTGTATTTTCTTTAGTCTTATCAGTTGTTTTTTTTATAACAGCTGCCCATTTTTTATGACTCGCTCAGAATCTTTATTTTACTCTTGGTCGTCAAAAATATCTATTTACAGAATATAGAATACAGAAATCTTTACCCATCCTTAGCGGAGATGAAAATGCGCTCTCTTCATACAACAGAAGGAATTAAAGTTTGCTCCGATAAGAAAATAATAAGTAGAAATTTGACACAAAAAACTGATAATATATTACATAAATCATAACATCACAATACCTCTGCTGAGGTTACATGTAAAACCTCATGGTGTGCTTTTGTCATTTTAAATAAGAGATTCTCGCAGAATTATCTAATTGTGATTTATCTCCGAGTCTTTGGATGCTTTATTTTTTCCTGTGTGATGCAAGAAGATGATTATAAACCTAACAGGAAATTTTATCAATTTTTTTTTGGTTTTTTTTTTTACTTCGAGCATTAAACTCTGATGGTTCTCTTAAAATAATCTGGTATTCTGGCGCAGGGACCAAATTAAGCCTCTCGTTCTCATGTATGCCGAGTGAATCTGCAGTGCTGAGAAGTCCAACAAGTGCATTGTTGTGCATTCAGAGCAACGAGTTGACGTTTTCTTGAGTCAACTTTTTAAAAAATAATTTAGAAGAAACACTACAACAGTGCACTTTTTCATACAGCCATGCTTATCAAAGACAACAAGCTTCTGTTAAGAAATATAACAACAACAACAACAACAACAACAACAACAACAACAACAACAACAACAACAACAAGCCACATGGTGTTTCGAGATGTGGTTCTAATGCCACAATGTTTTCGATTGAAATAATCTCATAGTCATACCCCCAAAGCTTGAACTCATTAAATGGAATTCCCCTTTTTGTCTGGTTTCGTCTGTTTACCCTTTTACTGATTTATAGCTGATGTATGCCCTAGAACTTTTTAAATTACGTTTCTTAAAAGTTTCCGTCCCAGTAAACAATCACAGCTCGTGTCGCCTCAGACGTATGCTCTCTTGCCTTCAGGGCTGCGTTGTCTTTAAAAAGAAACTTGCTAAAAGCACGGAACTAAAGCCAGTGGCACTCTGGTGAGACAGAGATCGATTCTGCCTAACAAGGCGCCGCCAAGCGCAACGATTGGCTGGCCATATAGCAAGAAGATTACTTCTTCATCTTCCTGCCTTTTTCTGCCTTCCTGATCCCGTATTCAATCTTTTTTGCCATGTCTCTATATAGTTTCTTCTTTCCCATTCATTTGCAACTCCTCTCTCCCTCCCCCCCCCCCCCCCCCTCTCTCTCTCTCTCTCTCTCTCTCTCTCCCCCCCCCCTCTCTCTCTCTCTCTCTCTCTCTCTCTCTCTCTCTCTCTCTCTCTCTCTCTCTCTCTCTCTCTCTCTCTCTCTCTCTCTCTCTCTCTCTCTCTTTCTCCCGCTCTCGGTTGAGTCTTTGTGGCTCCTCCTCCTCCTCTCTCTCTCTCTCCCTCCTCCTCCATCTTCTTCTTCTTCTTCTTCTTCTTCTTCTTCTTCTTCTTCTTCTTCTTCTTCTTCTTCTTCTTCTTCTTCTTCTTCTTCTTCTTCTTCTTCTTCTCATAATCCTACTTCCCGTTCTTCTGCTTCTGCAAAGTTTGCTTGTCATATAATCCTCGTCCATCACAATCAAACATCAAATTCTGTGTAAGTTTAAGAAATTAACTGGAGGTAAACACCCGCCCAAACAAGAAATGTGATAATCTTCACTTATGTGCGCTACGTCATAATAGCGGTTACGTTTGTCAGACGAATGCCTTTAAAAGCATTCTACATCTTCGTTTTGCAATTGCTTCTAGTTCTACATTCTTTCGTATTGATGTGTTTTCATTGGAGTCTCTGCGTGCTTTCTTCAATATTTGCACACCAAACATTAATCATTTTTGTCATATTGGCTGCAAGTTCTAGTCAGTCGCAAAGTTGAGCTGGGTTGGTTTAAGTCCGACGCTAGCGCTATTCAATATGTACGCTATATTGTGGACGGGCCCCAAGACTGACGTCTCATAATTGTATGTGCTGCCACACACGAAACCGGGCGGGGATACCATGACTCCTGTCGCAGACAATACTTGTGCCCTCGAGAAGTGGCGTCAGCACAATAAACGACCTGACAACACTCCTTTCTTTGATAGCTGTACTCTCAATAGAGGCCTGGTTGACTCACTGGTACATACGTATGGCATTGGGAGCAAGGGAGTGTTCATTGTTATATGGTTTTGGGAAGTTTTATCTCTCACCGTTCAAACCAAAGAATCGATCGAAGCAAAGCACGATTTAAGTTTTAGGTTTTAAGTGTATATTTCGTTCTATGTGGTTTAACTTTCCCCTATGCGTAACGTTTTATTCACCAAAAATAATGCGCGGTTCATCAAAACTGTACCGGTAATAGAGCCCTGCTATGATGTGATATACAATAAATTGTGGTTTGAAGTACTTCAACGCATCGCACAAGCGGAAGTCCTATTTTATATTCTCGACGTCGCTTTGCCCAAATGTTATTTTGTAGTTAGCCTAATGTTCTATCCCCTCTGGCTATAGGATTCAAATTGTACAACCTTCGTTCTATTTTCGTTTTACACGTAAAACATTTTCAATTGAGCTGAGAAGGATTTGGGGCGTACATTTTGTGATGGTCGTTTGGACTTTTTAGGTTAGGGGAGATTTTATTTACAACCCCTTCGCTGTTCTAAAAATTTTAATGCGACTAAAAGTCATCAGCTGTGCTGAGTACTCGCTTTATTTGATTTGTTTATATATTTTGGGATAGCTTATTAAGTACTCTGTCTTTATCTCTCATCTCTCTCTCTCTCTCTCTCTCTCTCTCTCTCTCTCTCTCTCTCTCTCTCTCTCTCTCTCTCTCTCCCTCTCTCTCTCTCACTGTCACTCTGCCTTTCCTTGTTTCTGCCTATGGCTGTCTTTCTGTCTCTTGTTCTTTTTTGAAATAAAATATTGGAACAGCCTCATCGTTAAAAAACCTAACGAACAATCCAAAGACTAACTTTCTCTTTTCTTTAAGACTTATAGAATACACATTTATGAAATAATCTCCAGTTTTCACATAACACAATATTGTTAGATCATTTTTTTTTTCAAATAAAGGGATATAGCATCCCAATTTATTATTCACAGTTTACTCAGCAGACACTTTTATATGCATGTCCAGTCTGCATTCACACGTTCTTTTCTCCTTCGAACTTAAGATGGATGTTAATATAATTATAGATGCAGTGCACGTATATCGAATGATGATGTAAGGCAAAGAGACAGGGCAAGCGAGAGGCATAGAAATTGTCTAAAAATTCCATTGAAATATTATTTCTAGCCAGGGAAACAAAGTTAACATTTTTTGGTCAATGCAAATCCAAATAATCAGTTGCGAACCATCGAACCAATCTCTTTGATAGTCTGTTAAAGTTGATCCTCGGGAAATTGGTAAAGTGTGTGACTTCCACTTATAGCCAGAAGCGTTTTTCTCCGGGACCTGTCCGCCCTTTTTTAACTGTCACGGTGCGTGTCCTCTCCTGATTGGGACTAGGAAATTGAACCAAGACGTAGAATCCTCAGGGTGAATTTCAGCAAGAAAAATCGTAATTTCACGAGTTTGTGAATAGAGGGGGATATTGTTCGAAAGAACATTGCTGGGATGTAAGAGAACGCTTTGATTATCAAACCATGACTCTGTCCCCCCACCCACCCCCCTTTATATATATATTATTATTATTATTATTATTATTATTATTATTATTATTATTATTTTTATTATTATTATTATTGTTGTTGTTGTTGTGCATGCTTTTGATACCACAGCCAAGTTATCATGTTATCTTCTAACGACCGATGTCTCAGTTCATGCTATCGAATTTTCTCACCGTCGTCTTACTAGATCTATGTCTCATCTTAGACTCTCGCTATATTGTGCAAGAACATTCTCTACAACCGTTAAGAAAACGATGGCTCTAAAATATATATATGCTGTGCCAGCTCCCACGGACTTTGTGTACCTGTGAATACCAACCTCATACATTCTTTCTTCTGTAAGCAATAAGGTCAGGGTAGCAAGGATCTATAAAGTTCATTAGCAAAGTTTCCCTCCTCACACGCTGTGAGCTTGTCTGTTCTATATTCCTGTGCCTTTGTTTCTAGCTGTTATTACGCAAAGACAATTTGATTTATTTACGCGCCAATTTTCAGGACCGAAGCTTTTCTTTCAATTCACATACCTTTTTGTTGTCCGTTCAGTTGAACAATTATAATTGTCCATTCGTAGTCTCCTGTCTTTTAGAAGCTGCATATGTTGCCCCCAGACTCGCAGTTGATGTGGACCAGAAACCTGCATTTTTAACCGACCGAAGCTAAGATCTTGTGGACTCTGTTGTGTTCACGTAGACACTGCAATACAACGTTTAGCTTTATCCGCCATTTACGTTGATTACTCACCCACGTATGCAGTGTTACTTTTTCTGTTTTGTATACATAAATGGGCGTTGTTGTTTTTTTCATTTCTTGTCTGTGATATTGTAGTAGACGAATTATGAAAACATATGAACATTTAGCAATGTTTACAGAGCGGAACTGCTATTCTTATATCCTCATTCACTTGTTTAAATGCAGTTTAAACTAATTTTATAGATTCTTGTTTCCAAGCATAAAGTGAGATTCAAACCTGTTTTGATTTACTTGTGAAATGTTTAAGTGCGACTGCATTTTGTGAACATCCTAGTATCAAAATTCACAGTTTCATTGCACATGGAATATGTACAAACACGTGCCTCTTATATCTGATCAATGTTAGAATCGTGCCATGTTGTGATAATATCCTGAAAAGTTGGCCATATCAAGACATTCAGCTCGATCTTCAACCGAACTGCATATTTACATACAATTAAAAAAATAGAAACAAAACAACCCCACCCCCAAGCAAAACAACAAAGAATAGCACACACACACACACAAACAGGTACAAACTAAAGCAAAAACAACAACAACAACCAAAACAATTACCCAGCTTAGTATTCAATTTATTGCACAAAAACGTGCATTATATATTTAGCCTACATTAAATCCATATTTTAGCAATATTAATGACATGTAAGAACACTTCCACCTAGATCTTATCTGAAATATCCTCTCAGTTTTCACCAAAGCACGAATAGAAGGGCGTGATATTATTTAGGCAACTGGACGAACTTACGTGGTTCAATTTTCAAATGCAACTTTAAATTGAAAAAAAAAAAGGAATGTGGAAATGGAAGAAAAGCAAAAGATACCTCAAATGAAATTAAATCTTGACATTCGTGTTGTTGATGTCTCATTCGACGCTCGAGTGGTTGCCGGACCTCTCTGAGCCGAGCCCATTTAGCCCCGTCTTGTTACCGCTCGAATTGAGGAAGCAGCGTTCTAGGAAAAGGGGATGAAAGAGGGAGCTGGCAACTCCTCATTTAGATGTCGAAAAAGTGCTCACGGGTTTTTAAATATCTGAAATTTTTTGTTCGTTATTATGATATTTCGAGGGAATGTTATTTTAAATAGTTTAAAAAAAAAGCCAACATAAAACAAAACATTGGTTGTACACGTGTCCATAATTTGTTAACGTCGAGAACAAGCACACCGTGGGCTGTAGGTACATGTACAATGTCACGGTAGCTTATAACTCTTCGTTAAGATTGGGAATGTGCAGACGAGTTGCAGACTACCGCAACTTTGTACTTGCAATTCCCAGTCATAATTATTTTCACACAAACCGGCTGCACTATACAATCATGCCAAACATTCGTTATGTATTGGTTACAAGTTTCTATCTGACTCAAAACGAATTCTCCCATTCTGGCTATCGTTTCAGTTCAAATAATTATCATTCAAATCCATAAAATGAAATTTCCAATGTATTGTATAAACTATAATTTTAAGCTTATGAATTTGATGTAAGACACTGCTAAGCTAATGGTTCTCTAGATCCTTCTGAAAAGTAATCTATGTTGTTTGGCGATCCTTTGTATCTATTAATGAGTTTTATTGTCTGTCCGTTGTTCTTATGTTGTTTTCATCTCTCTCTCTCTCTCTCTCTCTCTCTCTCTCTCTCTCTCTCTCTCTTACATACACACACAGACACACAAACCAATGGCAAAATTTGTGTGGTGCTTAGGATCCCTTCAGCTCCTAGTCTGTCTTAGGGAGCAACAATTACTTTGCCATCATCATGGATCTTCCCAAACAGGACATTTGCTAGGACTATCAACAAGTGGCAGCCCCTCTCCATCCCCAACTTTCACCATGGCTTTTCAGTCTCCTCGCTGCCCTTGCAGCTCCCCTCTCTCTATAGCAAGGTATTCGTTCGGACTGTCCACATCCCTGGTCCACCTTATTAAGTTTCTTGTCACACAGCCGTGCTGGCATGGTAAATAATAGTAGTGGGTCGACCTCGCGCCCCAGCCCCTCCACACAACCACTTCTCTACACACCTACCCATTTGTCAATTATACATAATAATGGTACATCTTTCTAGTCGTCTTGCTTGTCAAGTTGCTTGTTTCATGGAGAATGAGGAAGCTGGCTATCTTTGGTGGGGCATATTTCTTGGAAGAAAAAGATGTTGGAGAAGACAAAGAAAACTATGTTGGATGTCAGGCTTGTTTAGTTAGTGAATGCCATTGCTATGGAAAGGCATGTCGCCCTTGTCTTAGCATGTAAAAATTTCACGGGATTCGTCGGCAATTTTTACCTAACAGAAGAGGACATATTTTTTTCTAGTTTCTTTTCGGATTTTTATTAAGACTGCTGAATTTTTTCACCAGAAAGAAAATAAACTTTCTCGTTCTGGTCTTCTACATTGGCATAAAATATTTTCATTAAATGAATGTAAATCTCTCTCTCTCTCTCTCTCTCTCTCTCTCTCTCTCTCTCAATAATAATAATAATAATAATAATAATAATAATAATAATAATAATAATAATAATAATAGTAACAGAAAGTAGGATCATGCACTATACATGTATTTTATTAAAACAAGCAACAAAGTGTTACCGGCAATAATTATGATTGGATGGGCTCAGTTAGTAGGTTCTGTTTTTTTTTATTAATATTTTTATCGGGAATCACTTTACGTCATCGTTGATATTTAACATGGTTCATTATTTCTTTCATACACGGTGGAACAAATTTAAATGCCGCTATTTTCCCCTTCAGCGGTTTCTGTTAAAGTTAAAGTAACCTTTGTCTTAAAATGTTTTTGTTCATCGAAAAGGTTAGCCAGAGGAGTCACTTACAATATCACCATAAACATATTTATTCTCCTCTATGAACTATCGTGCTACTGGTGTATGAATTAGCATGCTTATGATAGCAAGTTTGTTGTTATTATGGGCCTATTGCAACAATTGCAAATGATTAAAAAAAATAGCTAACGATTTATGAGGTACATGTCCTTTCACCAAGTACAACCGCTATACCTTAACACACGCACACAAGCTTGATCTTGTTGACAGTTTTAACATAATTTGTCGGAAAGTCGCGGCTTAGAGCTGTACACAGCGAGAGTTTTATGAACCGTTTATCGACTTGTCATCAACTTAGCTTAAAGCGCTCCGCTTAAACCGAAGTCTCTGTCACAAGGGCATCAAATCCATTAAATTTTTTAATCGCCTCTCATTTAACGAGAGTTTCCACTATCAATGCCATTATATCAACCTTCCAGGGGGACCAATATGTGACAAACATTTATGATTTGACAAGAACTTGAAAACAGAAATGGACCGCTATAGAAATTTAACATGGGCATAAACATGACGCATGAGTTTCCATTTCCCCCATCTTCATTATTTTTTATGAATAATTATTCAACAGCTGGGTTTGTTTTAATGTGTTTGTCTTTGTAATCTTTTTAATGAGCCTTGCATCCAAGGACTTAAACTAAGGGACTTAAGGTACACTGATGACACTGCGCTGCTCTCTACAACCCCTGGGGGCCTTGCCAAGCTGGTCCAAACAGTTAAAGAGCACAGCGAAAAAAAAGGACTCCTTTAAAATTGTTAACATCCACAGGTGCAGCTCTGTTGCAGATGTGATAGCAAGGTGGAGCATGTAGACCACTTTGAACACCTTGTATTGACGGAGTCGGCGGAAATAAATAAAAGAATATCAACAGCCCTGGCACAAATGAACAGACTTGAAAAACTCTGGTAGGGAAACAACAAATAGACAAAACTGAAAATCATAAAATCTTGCACATGGCCCATTGCCACATATGGATGTGAATGGTGAACAAATTCAAAAGCAGATGAAGAGAAACCGTGTTCTTTTAAATTAAGATGCTTCAGAATAATGTATAGAGTTCCATGGACATCACACAGGCGAAGTGACGACATACAAAAATACCGTGGCTCCCAGAAGCCCTACGTGGCGTGGCAGCAAATCTTTCTATTTCTCTCAATCCCCTAGTTTCTCACGGTGTCGTTCGTAACCAAACATGTCCGCTCACATAATTATACTAATATTATCCACCTTTTTGTTTCTTCTTTCTGCTCTTTCCTCTCCCACTACATGTATGTACTTTGTTCTGAAAAAATATCCAAGCATCGCCTAAAAGTCTTGCAATTTATTCTCTCTTCTCCGTACCGTTTAGTGTGTAAAGGGTCTCCTGAAGTTTGCCACCTTTATGGTCCGGATCTTTCTGCGCCTTTTTTGTAGTCAATGCATTTTGCTATGGATTTGAAGTTTAATGATTTGCCCTGTTTCGTCAGACGTCAGTCTTGGCGTCCGTCCACAATAAAGCCTATATGGTGCTGACGTTGGACGTTAATCCAACTCAACTACAACTACAGACGTGGTAGGGGCCTATTATTTTCCCTTCCGATCATAAATACATGCCTCTTTTTTCCAGATAACGTAAAATATCGCTTCTCTTGCTCATCAAATCGCACTGATATATAATTATGTTGATGTTTTTTTTTTATTATTAATATTATTATGTAGGCACCACTGCAGCGTTCTGTAGATAGTGTTCCCACTCAAAGGAAAGTGAGCTGAGGATTATCATTAGGCGTGAGACCTCCAGCATAAGAAGCTCCGGAAAAATTGCCACGATGAAGATCCGGTGCCCGGTGGTCTTAGAAACCTGACCGAGTTAGGCACATCTATTGATTGACCCAAGAGCATAGACTGACATGAGAGGAACTGGGCTACACCAGTCTGCAATACTGATGAAGGGAGAGAGTGTTTGTGTAGGTCGAGCTGATGGAATTTTTTTTTTGTTGTTTTTTTTTGTTTTGCATAGAGACATTTTTGAATTTCAGAAGAAACAAAAGTTCATCATCATACAATGTTTCAAAGAATTGTCCTTTAAATTACACCCCCCCCCCCCCAAAAAAAAAAAGTAGTGAGAGAAGATGCTGCCGGTTGATATATTTACAGATCTCTTGTAAATCAATGCGTTTCCACCTGTATCTATCTTACTTTTGTATTTGTTTGTGAAAAGACTGCAAGCCTTTTCATATTAAACAATACAATTGGCGCTTAAAATGTATAAACCGCTGATCTTGTACATTTAAGTCGGCTCATTACTTCATTTTTAACCCCATTGATAGGAAGAAGGTGATAGAACGAAGTTTACCTAAACCTACGTTTACACCATTGTGGAGATTCCAGTTTGATAACCTGTTGACATACATTCCTTGATAATTTAAGTGACGAGGCGATGATGATAGTTATTTTGGTGGAGATTAGCCTTCAGTTTGTCTGCCCAATGTCTGGTTGTCTAAGTTCTATATCTTTGTCTTCCTTCGTTGTAGTAGCATCCCTCCGTTGTCGTGCACTGAAATACTGGCTTGCTTGATATGGATGTCTTCGT
>RQTK01000009.1:1180834-1240873 GCA_003991915.1 Elysia chlorotica
CCCCCACCCCCACCCCTCTACCCCCTTTCTCTGACTATGGTACATCCTCTCCTCTCACCCATTTTCTGCAACCATGGCATTTGATCATTTAACTTTTTAAGCCCTCTCGTCTCTTGCTTTTGTCTGTTTGCCTGTCTGCCTCCCTGTTTCGCTCTTTATATTTTTCTTACCAGTATTTTTCTTTTTATCTCCGCCTTTCTGCTAACCCTGCATCTCTCTCGCTGTCTCTTTTTTCTTCTCTCGCTTGATTTCTCAACTGTACTCTTTTACTTCTCCTTCTATCCTTCCTGTACATATTTTATGTTTTTCTCTATTCTCAAATCATCTTTGCTTTCCCGCTCTGTGTCCCTCCATCCCGCTCTACTCTAACTCTCCCCTTTCTCTTTTTCTCTCTCTATCTCTCTCTCCTTCTCTTTCTGCCTCTCTTTCCCCTCTTTCCACCTTCTCCTACCTACTGAAAGGAAAGCATTTTATCTCATTTTCAACGCAGTCAGGATTTGATTTTAATTAAATCGTTCTGTCCAGAGATCTCACACTCCCCTTAGCCCATCCTGCTTCTCTTTTTTCACCCTTCTGGTTGGGCTTCTGGTTTGCGTGATCTTGATTCCTCACTTTCTATAAAGAAATGGTCGCATTTGCTCAAAAATCCTTAAAAGAAGGACCCCTGGGAAACACCTCAGCAGCCAAGCAGGCTACTTTTTCAATTTCGACTTGCGTTCGAAGATTCAACACTTTTCCTCTATATTTCTCATTTTCCCCCATGTTGTTGTCATCCTCAATCATGAATATATTTATGTGTTTTTTTTTTCCCTCCATGTTGGTAAAATCTAAACAGAGATTAATATCAGAGACACTTGAAGTCTTCGGGAGGAAGACAGGTGAACAAATTCACGTACAGGTAGTTGAGATAGATTTATTGTTCCGATAGATGAATATATGAATGAAGATAGATAGATGGAGAGAGAGAGAGAGAGAGAGAGAGAGAGAGAGAGAGAAATAGATAGAGAGAGACAAAGGTATAGATAGAGAGAGATGATTTGAGGAGAGGGTAGAGAGAGAGAGAGAGAGAGAGAGAGAGAGATTATTTGAGGAGAGGGTTAAGTAAATAAAACCCTCTCTGTTCAGAGTAATACTCTCATTTTACAATCAGAAGACGTCTATGTCGAAATCGTCACAATGGATAAGAAGATGGAAATTGTTTTAGCCAGCAGAGGATCATAGATAGGGCGAACGGGAAAGAGATTGAACACCGTTCATCACGGCATTTTGCATTCACCATTGCCAACACAGTGTTGCTGTCTTCTACCTATTATGATGAAACTTTTTTTTCTTCATATTCTTCATATTCTACTTTCATGTTTCACTTTATTTTGCCCCCCCCCCCTTCCCTGCCCTCTCTCGCCTTTAATAATGATGCCTTGCTTAAGCATGAATGGATCTCAAAGCTCTGCTCAGTCTTATGTTATTTATTTATTTTTTATTACAATCTTTCATTTCACACGTCATGCTATCATCCCTATATTTTAAAAAGAGCAAAAATCAGAAAGATACTGTTTACATTTTTGACATTTTTTTTGTCCTCTTAGGATTTACACGTAACCACTTAACAGATAAAGAATGTTGTATGCATGTCTTCAATATTATAACTTGATCATTATAATTATTACTTAGAAAACACATGATCCATTTGAACTTTTTTTTTACATTGTGATTTAAACATTTCGCATTTCGATAGAGCGTGGTTTGTATAATATGGTCCTCAAATGTGTTTTCTATTATTAATGCATGTCACTGATAAATTGATTTCCAATCGTCGTCAGCTTTGTTAGCCTAGCTTTACAATGAACAGGGCGGCGTTTATATTGTAACGCGTAGGTATTGTTTCTCTATATTATTGTGTTAGAGCACTGTCTTTACAGCATTTTCTTTCTGTAGTCTGATCATTTATGACAGCTTGGCCGTGGGTCTTATGAATGCCCCGGTTAGGATAGAACCCGATGCCATCAGACGACCTGTCACCAGGCAACAGTCATCGACCGTTTCCTCGGCTGCTTTGGTAGAATAATGAGTGTACTGTGTAGGGTATCTCTAGGGAGATTTCACCGAGAGAGGGAACTTTTATATATCTATAATGGGATACAATAAACGATGCGGATTTGTGGGTTGTTGTTTTTTTTTTGCAAACAAGTGTCATTGTTATAAATATCCTGTTAACTCCTTTCTTATAGAGAGAGAGAGAGAGAGAGAGAGAGAGAGAGATTTTCAGTATCTTCCAGTCACAGGCTCACATTTTACCTTCTCATCCTATCTATTGATGCTGCCGGTTGATATATTTACAGATCTTTTGTAAATCAATGCGTTTCCACCTGTATCTATCTTACTTTTGTATTTGTTTGTGAAAAGACTGCAAGCCTTTTTATATTAAACAATTGGCGCTTAAAATGTATAAACCGCTGATCTTGTACATTTAAGTCGGCTCATTACTTCATTTTTAACCCCATTGACAGGAAGAAGGTGATAGAACGAAGTTTACCTAAACCTACGATTACACCATTGTGGAGATTCCAGTTTGATAACCTGTTGACATAATTATTATTATTATTATTATTATTATTATTATTATTATTATTATTATTATTATTGTTGTTGTTATTATTATATTTTTTGAGAGGGGTAGTAGAATCATCAGAAATTCAATTCAGTAGAAATAACCGCAATAGAAATAGGGTCTACATGTAGCAGCTAATTTGACGTGGGCTAATCCAATCAGACCAGAACTAGTCCGAGTACTACTATGTCACTGCTCATCTGCTAGCAAACCATGTATGTGTCCCGTCTCCTTATCTCCGGGCTTAACACGACCATAAAGTTGACCCGAGGCGGCTTGCAACCATGACGCACGCTGAATTGCTAAATCATGGGACTCATTTACAACAGTTACTGAGGTTGTATATTTCCTGCAATGTCCCATTTCGCTCATGCCTTGTTAGTTTACAACTCTTGGGGCCATTTACACTGCTTGAGTGGTGGCAGACATTTAGTGCTGTAACTTACCAACTATACCAATACTATTTAGTAAGATTGATCTTTGAAAAAAATAATTATGAGGAAGGTTCAGCCGTATGTCTTCGCTCCTAGAGTATTCCATGATACCATTCACAGGTGTAGTTTTATTAATATTACTTTTTTTTATCATTGGTTGCTTATTATTATTATTATTATTATTATTATTATTATTATTATTATTATTATTATTATAATAAATATCCTGTTAACTCCTTTCTTATTTCCCATCTGCACATAAATTCCCACCCACACGCGTGTAATATACAAAAGCCAGTTCCGATTATACTGTTTACGTCAATGGTTTTTCGAATGCATTGCACTGTGAATAGATTTGACTTAAAATTCAAAACTAGCAAGTGTTTTAGTGTTTAAAAAGAAAGATATTTGATAGCATTCAAAACTAGTCTGTCACACTTAAAAATTAAGTCTAAGCCTGTTTGGTGCGGGTGCTCCCCTCCCCCCACAACACACATTTTTTAAAGAATAGTCTGCTTATGTGCTGTAGAGATGTCACCGTGGTTTTATTTTGTTAACTTTTAACTACAACATGTTGCAGAATCATAAACGAGAGTAAAGGAAAATTATTATTGTTGTTATTATTATTATTAAACTACTCCTATGGTTTTAATCGTCTTGCTAGTAATCCATTTTCACGTTCTTAGTGAACTAAGCCTGTATGTTTGATGCAGCGTTTCTACTGTGTTTCATATTTTTTTTTTGAAACGCTTAACACGATGTCGAAGCTTGTGAAAGGGCGGTTATATTAATGGAAAACAATAATTTTTTCTAAGGTTTCCTGTCTTGGGTTGACACGACTCAATTCGTCGTCAGAAAAATAAGATATTGTTTTATTATGCACATTGTCATGTGTGTAAATATTTAAAACGTGATGTTAATGTTGCCATTCAACGTCGATACGGTGTCGAGGTTTAAGGGCGGGTCGAAATTATTCCTATCATGCCAGTCCTCGCAATCACGAAATAGCGAAGTGTGTTAGCCAGGGGTTCTCAAACTGTGCAGAGGCACAAACTCAAAAGCTGTTAATCAAACCTAATTTCTGCGACATGTTATAGAAATCGTGATAAGTGGTTTAAAGAAGGTACCCATAAGCCGTCGATTTAAACTGCACAGGATAAGAGGTAGCGAAGCAGGAGTGGATATTTTCTTTTTCTATAATAAGGCTCATTTGTTGTTGTTGTTGTTAGGTGCGAAACTGGAGTGGATATTTTCTTTTTCTATAATAAGGCTCATTTGTTGTTGTTGTTGTTGTTGTTGTTGTTGTTGTTGTTGTTGTTGTTATATTAAGTTTTATTACATTAACTGGTGAAACAAAACAGTAACAGAAACGCCTTTTAAACCTTGAGACGATATCAAATGCAATCTTTCTTTTTTTGTATGTTAAGAGTATGTGGCAGCCTTTTTGTCTTTGGGTAGAGATTTTATGTTAGTGGTCCTAGTGCCTCCTCGACAGCTAAACTGGTCAGGTTGTAGTTGTTGTTGTTGATGTTTTTGTTTTTTTCAGAAGCGTGTGATCGAACCTGGCTTGTTTGATAAGAAGCCGAACGCTCTAGCACTTCAACCAGTCGTTGCCTTTTTCATTAATAGGAACCAATTGCAGTAGCTTTACATTATAGGTCTGCAAGTGCAAGCGCCGTGTATGTCGCCACCAATGCATTTTTTAGCATAATTATGTATCAGTAAGTTTAATTTATTTCAAATAACTTATATCAATATTTACGAACATATTAGAGGTTGATATTTAACTACTTGACCCACCAGAGGTTAAGAGGCATACTTAGTTGATATTCTTGTTATGTGCCATTGTCACTGTTTAACTTTTTAAACTCGAATTTATTACATGTACTTCGGGAAGTAAAAATTGTGCACCTTAGAGAATGCAGCAATGCGGATTTAGTGCTACAGCCTAATTTCACAATCTTAACTCAGCTGTTAGTTCTGGACTTTTTACATGTACACGCTCCTGTGCTAGCCGCTTGTTCCTGTCCAAAAAATTGATTAAGCCTTTCTCAAATTTACAGCCATATCAAAGATTTGCCTCCTTTAATCGCTGAACTCTCGAAATAGGAAATTTACGGATTTTATTCCTTGACGACATGCTAACCGTTAGACGATTGTACAATTGCGGATTAAAAATGAAGACAAGAGAGGCAACTTTTCAAAATAGAGCAAAATCAATGCCGTTTTAAACTCTGAGTGACTTGAGCATTTCTGTGTAAGGGGATAAGAAGGGTTGTAGCAAAGCGCCCCGTTTGCATTACTTTGAAGGTACAAGGGGCAAGCTGGTTTCATGGTCCTCGTTGTAACGAAAAGATTGATGAACCTCGATGGTAGCCCGTTATACAACTTTTCTGTGAAGTAATTGCGCGCCGAAAGTTAGTGCATGTTTGTGTAAAAAAAAAGAAGTAACGGATGAACATTTCTAGATCCATTTAAGACTCATGTAATAGAGAGAGAGAGAGAGAGAGAGAGAGAGAGAGAGAGAGAGAGAGAGAGTAAAAAGGACAAGTATTCTTCTTTAAAGTTACGACTAGTTTGACTTGGCACCTTTTTTTTCACAAGCGGAATTCTAGGATAATTTCATTCAATAATTTGAGAAGAAAACTAAACGAGAGAAGAATGCAAATGAAATAATATTATGTGGGATCAGATGCCAGGTTAGAACAAAATTTAAAAAATAATTTTGTAATTCTTTAAAATAGATTATGTATAGGGCGTACAAATAATCTTATGTTTAAACGCTTTTTGAACATTGATAAAGTAATTTATAAGGGTTACACTGGGCGCAGCGCTGCAGGTCTTGCTAAAGCAACATTAACGACCTAGATGACATAATCACACCTCTTAATGAGTATTGGAGTGTTTTTCTCACTTCTACCTTTGTTACAATCGGAACCAATAATTAAATGGCCCACTCTGATGTACCATAGTGCTGGCCACATTCTAATCAATATATGATGTATACTATTGATTTCTCCCCGTTGTAAGAACCAAAGCAGAAGTGTTGAGCAACATACGTAGTACAATGTGACACAAGACCAACTGATAATATTATATTGTACAATAAATTGAACTCAATGGTTGTCTATTCCTCCGCGAATCCTTTGTGGTCGTTTTCTCTAAGTTAGACTCATACTAGTGCATTGCATTTGTGGAGAAGTTATGGGAAACAGTACTACTCATTAAAAAAAAAAACACCAGTTTCTTTTTCAAGCTTATATAAATATTTTTTTGTGGGAGGTGAGGTTGACTGTGAATTCCTTGATATATAACAAGTACCACCAAGATACCATTCTTGAATACCTAATACTACTATATATAAGGTTGATAGTCTGTGCCAAGGCTCGCCGGCACCTTTCATTATGCTGGTGGTATGTTAGAACTCAGCCAGGTGGGAGAATTTACATAAGAAAGGAGGAGGAATAAAAGAAAAAAAAACCAGGTGCCTGAAATTGAATACTGTACTGTGTACATGTATTACGAAATGCCCTAGGCAAACACGCAGCGTCACGGTCACGCTGTGTGGCTGCGAGAGGTGTCCCGGGTGAAGGACGCCCATTTGGCCCGCGTCACGTTCCACTGGGCTTAGTGGAAGGGAAACAGACGCCTTACGTGATGATCTAACCAAGGGAGATTACAGCGCTTTGGAATGGAGAAAAGTACCGTTATCAAACCCGAGACCGAAATGAAGATTCCAATACAAACGTTACCGTGTCTTTAGTTTATTTTTCCATGCCCCTAATTTTAAACTAAGGAGTGTAGATAAAAAACAGCGAACTCATATTCTTGTTCTTATGTTAACTTACATAAATTGTTGTTGTTGTTGTAAAACATTGCAGGAGAGACATTTAGAAGAAGAAAAAAAAAAAAAGAAACAAACCCCTCCCAAAAACAACAACAAAAAAGCCATCTATGATTTTTAAAAAAGATCATAGAAAGGGTGGTTACCTCACACAGAAATGTTTTGAGTTTTATTTAAAATGCCTAACTGTGATGCTGTGCTGGGAGAGAAAAGAGGAATTAATCTTCACCGACACTCGTTATTTGTACATGTACAGGTGCATTACGTTAAGTGGGTGAAAATCACCCGGTGATCTATAAAGAGAAAAAAAAACAGCCACCGGCAGATGCCCTAAAATAAGATGGGGAAAAAACATATTTCATGTGGCGGAAAATAGTTATGAAATAAGTGCATCTATCTATCGATCTATCTTTTCAATCAATCTGTCTGTTTATCTATATTTCTATCTATCTCTCTGTTTCTATGTTCAAGTGAAACTATTTTTTATGTCCATCAAGGCTTTGAACAAGGAATGTTTTTACCACCCTTGGTATTTCTCTCTGTCATTCGATCATTCTATTATCTTTATCTATGGCTCTTTCTAAAAAGAGAAAAAGGAGAAAATGAAAAGAACAGGAATAAAATGATGTTTAAGAAGAGGGGGAGGAAAGGAGAGCGGGGCCAAGATGATCAGAGAGGGTGGTACAGGAGGAGGAACAGGAAGAGGAAGATAAGCACTTGGTGGAGGAGCAGCAAGAGGAACAATAGAAGAGGGAGGAGCAGGGGGAGATGCAGCAGCAGGAGGAGGAGGAGGAGGAGGAAAAACACCAGTACGGGGAGCTGGAAGACGAAAAGTAGCAACAGGAACTGCTATAAAAGAGGAGTAGTAGATGGAGGCGCATGTGGAAGCGGAGGGTTGGGGGGGGGGTAGTAAGAGCAGCAAGAGCAGATGTAGATACATATGAGGAGGTGCAATTGTTTAAATCAATGATGGCTAAAAGATTAATGGGAATTCATTGGTTCACTTATGAACTGTCTGTTATTCCCAATAATCTGCTATAATAAAGCAACATTTCTAATGACACATGTCCCTTATAACTTTTTCCCGCATGATTTTCAGCTTCAAGAGCCAACGTTCAATACCAGATTGCCAATGGCAACCGATTGTCTTTGACCTCAGACGCCAGCTTGGCCATCAGCTTTGGCAAAGCTGGTGCATCGGCAAGGTTCAAGCGGCAGGCGAGCACCGGTGCTGGAACTGTAGATGGTGGCGCAATCAATGCAGATGCTCCAACCACCTCTGGAAATGGCAATCAAACTCTGCCAGACGATGCAAGTAAGGCAGTAATCATGGAGATAATGCAAAAATGAAGAGAGAAAAATATTATATTAGTGTGACTCAGTTCATAATTTATATTTCTAACCGTTAGGCTAATATCGACTGAAGATCAAAGGTTATACAATTTTATCATATCCACTCCATCCGGTATAAAATTAAAACAATGTTTAAAGGGGTGAAGGTAGATATAGCATATAGATAGATATATAGCATATCTACCAATAATGGTTTATATTATCAACCATTATTATCAAAATGAAACCTTTTGTCAGATTTTAAAAATTGTTATTTTCTTTTTGACACTATTTGACTCTCAATCTTCAACTTGTGTACTTTTCACATTTGCTTAAAAAAAACTAGAAAAGGGCAATCACTCAGTTATATAAGCTGGGTTTAAAGATGGTTGGTTTCAGACAGATTGGCAGTCTGTATTCTGTGCTAATAGCTAAAAACTTAAAGCTTAAGGCGGATTAGTATTACATTTTTTATCATTTGTAATTTATTTATGTTAGGAAGAAGGCAGTAAGTCTTAAATTCACATCAGTAATGAGTAATGATCATAATTATGGAAAGATAATAAGATCTAGTAATGATGATCTAAATAACCACTAAACAATAACAGCAGCAACACCAACAATAATAATATTTATCATAATGATGATACTACTACTACTACTGCTGCTGCTGCTGCTACCACTACTACTACTACTGCTGCTGCTGCTGCTGCTGCTGCATATTTGCATAACTGTTTACTGTGTACTTCACTACTACTACCTACTACTACTACTACTACTACTACTACTACTACTACTAACTACTACTATTAGTATTTCTACTCGCTTTGCGTGTGAAAAGGTTAACAATAAAAAAAAAGATATTATATTGAATACGAAATTTTATATCCCTCAAAGTTGAAAGTAAAGGTGGCCAAAAATTGCCACCAAAATCACATACATACATTCTAAAAATAGAAAAATCTGTCATCAGTCTGTTAAGGAATTAATTGAAAAATTTCATATAATTATAATAACCAAAAGCAATGAACAAATTAAAGGGATGTAATCACAATAATGAAAAAGGTAAAAAGAAAACAATATAAAAAATTCTGCTTTCGCATGATTTTATTTCTGATGCATCTAATGACAGACTCAGGGGGTGCAGCGCCAAATTCCTCAGTACCAACGGAACCGCCTCCTGCAGTTACCACAGTGAAACCCTCAGCACCAACTCAAGACCCTTTCCAAAACGCTGATGTCATTCATGTAAGTCTCAATTGACTTTTACAAGTGGAAAGCCTCCAGACTTAAAGAGACAGAAAGATATTTATTAGCAGTTCAGATAATTTTGACCTACAATCTTCTTTGTCCTCTTGGTATTGAATTGAAATGAATGCATAAATTAGTGTTATACCTACAGTGGTGTTTAGATGATGGTTTCCAAAACATTCTCCTGAACATTTTATTTCTGCCTAATTAATGTTCAAGATTATTGTAATTTGAATCAATTTTTGTAAGCTTGCAAATAAATAACCTTTTAGTGAAATATTTTATTATTACGTAAGAACTTCAGCCCCCCAAAATTGTTTTCGATTCAATGTAGAAATTACGGACACTGGCGACTTTTTAATTTGCTTGTTGCTTTTAGGACTGGCACAAGTATTATGAGTCATCCATTCTGAAGGACAACATCAACAGCTATTGGGTGGAGCTGCAATCAACTCCCAAGCACCAGACTCTGTCAGATGGGCATCGTGTTGCTGTGGTAAGACACTTTTCTTTCACACTGCTTAGCTCTTGTGTTATGACATCTGACAGAATCAGACATTGCCCTTATCTTTTTTATATGTACACATCATAGGACTATTATTACATGTGTAAAGCCAACAATATTGAAATTGAGATGGGGAAAAGGGGAACTCTATTTTAGAATATCTTTTATAAATTGTATCATTTTTTGTAAATGAATGCATGTGAATGCATCTTACATTTCTCTCCATTTATCACACTTTGTCCCCCAGGTCATCCCACTCAAATTCACTTTCTTTTTCTATGGACACCCAGTCAGCAATGTTACTGTTGCTACTGGCGGTGGGTATTTTCATTACTAAGAATGTATTGTTTATCCCAATCTGCTTGAATAAACTTAGTGGTTATTATGACCTGCATAAGATCAGTAATTGGAGAGCCTAAAATAAGTTAAATCATTTTGAGAGACGTTTGCTATAATTCAATACAAAAACATGAAAACTAATTTGTTTGTGTAGTTATTATGATGCAATTACATCAAAATCTCTTGCCCGAAAATTTATGATCAACTGCTATTTCTTTGCCATGATATGCTCAAGTAAATTATTTTGTTTAAGCTATTAAAGTATTTTAAGATTATATCTTCTTGTAAATAATATTTTGGTTTTTCAACAACAAATTTTAAATTTGTAATTTTCAAAAATAACATTGCTTGCTAGCCAGGAATTACATTTTTTAACTTCTTAGCCTCACATGCACACTTACGTAGCAATTGTGAAAGCACTCTTGCAAAGATAGTGATTAACCTTAAATTATAGCAAAGTTTTAGGCAATACACTTTTTATTACATTATTTTTATAAAATTATTTTATATGGGTTTCCTGTTAATATTGTCAGGTTTCATTTATATGAGCCCATTTTTGCACCAATGGCTGACTGCAACACAGTACATTGCTCCTCTGATGGCTAACTTCGATCCTTCCTTTGCCGAGGGCTCCAGTATCTTCTACAAGAGTTATGGTAACATTTCAGTTTTTGTTATGTACTTGTATATGTTTTCCTTCGTTTTTGATTATCACATTCAAGTTCAATGTGTATAATTATCAATTTTGATTGATCAACCTGACTAAAATTAAACAATTGGATACAAGTGTACAATTGCGGTCTTTGAGGTAAAAAATAATCTCCTTATCTCTATTCCTTTCTTATGTTTAATTGCTTCTTCAGTTTAAAGGAAGGCTTCACAAGTATTTATTTTTTAAATTACATAGAATTTATGCAGAAATGGAAGCTGTAGTAAACTTTTTTTTGTTGGTGTAAATTTAAAAGCCATTTTCAAATTGTTCCCTATGTTCTTACAGAGGATCAGTTTATCGTGGAGTGGAGAGATGTTGTGCTCAAAGATCAGAACAGTAGTAAGTTCCTAGCATTATGTGGCTCAAAGCAAAGATATGAAGTTTAAAGTTAGTCATGTTTTTTAAGGTGCAAGAAGAAGAAAAAAAGGGAAGGCAAGGAAAAACATGGGATGAAACACAATTCAATCTTAACATGAAAAGTGATAAGTGATAAGACAATGCGTAGAATACTTTGATCGTCCATGGACCCCATGAAGGCTTTAAATGGAAGATATGTAAGTTATTCAAAGAGGCAATTATGAATTCAGGAGGGTAAAGTATGAATCGAAAAAAAAAAAAGGTTTAGTGCAGATGCTGTGAATAAAAAGTACATGAATAGTTACAGAATAACTGTTCCCCCCCCCCTCCCCCCCCTTTTTTTTTAAAGGTAATTGTGACCTAGCTTAAACGCAACTATACTTGTTTCCCTGATATCGTACTGAGGAAATTAGTATCGCCAGCATAATTGAAAAGCTGCTTCTTTTACTGTTATGAGGATGAAGCAAATCTCATCAGGAGTCAAGGAGAGCTTGACTAAGGGGCCTATAAACTTCTTTAAGCAGGGTTGCCACTCATCCGTGGATTGGCGAATAGTCCGTGGATCCGCCTACGTGCCGTGAACCGTCCGTACACCGGTCCGCCATGCGTATTTTTGGGCTCTTTCTGTGCGGTGATCTGGCAATTTTCCGTGAAATTTTAAAGTGCTGAAGATATTTACTCCAATCAAATTTCCGTTGAAAATTATTAGCGGTGGGCATTGATCATAATCTTCCGCGGATCTGCGGAACCCACGCTTTTGACCTGATCGCTACTTTTCCGCATTTCCCTCTTTTCTTTAAAGTCAGCAAATCTCGGGATTTACCTTTGAGCGGTATGAAAATGAAAACATGTCATCCTATCTGACCAGGTAGTGAAATAAATGCGTTAGCGAAACAACTTAAGTCGCATGTGTTTTCTTTGAACAGTATAGATAATAATTTTATTACCCGATCGGGTCTGTGTGCGAGAAATTTTAATGTGTAACTGTAACACAACACAAATGGCCAAAGTTTACCTCTCAGCGGTATCGATAATAGGTCTACAGTGTTAACCGATTGGACTGTGTCTGTTAAAATAATGCAATAATTCAAATACATATTCGCGTCTCTAAAAACGTCAGTTACTCCTGCGACAGTGTGTCAAGAATAGGTTGCTTTCGTTTTTACCCGCTCCCCTTTGATGTATTTATTGTAACACACTTTCTAGCCTCAAACTTTTCTAGTGTATCCGCGATAGTACTTTTTAAAATAATGTTATAATTCAGGAACGGGAAATAGTTTTTTCCCCCCACCTGTTTGGTACTCGAGGAACCATTGGAGATAAGAAACCAAAAAGCAAATCTCAGATATCACGAGGGCCGAAAATTTGGTCATAAGAATAATCATAATGAAATACTTCATATTTTCTTGGAAATTTTTGTACAGTTTCAAGCATAAGGGAAATACCCAATTCGCTCGTTGTCAATTCAAGATGATGCCTTGAAACAATCCGATCTGCAATTTCCTACTTATCTAAGGCTAATTGATGGCGTTGTTATCTCAAAGGAATGTTTTGGACAATTGTGAGTTTGAAGACCAAATGCTAGAAATGTTAAGCCCAGTGGGCTCAAAATTTTTATGGAAGAAAAAGACAATTTTCATCCACAATCGACTGATGGCAGTTTGCGTAAAAACTTCTCTGAAGTCCAAAATTTAGTAGATCAGATCATCAGATCTATATTTTAGGTCTAGGCTATATTTCTGGGTGCAAATCGATTGTGGACCTTAAAATTTTCTTTTTAGGTCTACGATTTCAGTAATAATCTATTGGGGTATTAATAGAGATCAGCTCTTGGGTCATTCAAGCGTTAATTATTTTTATTAAAAAATTTTACGAGGTTGTGATAAGGACGAAATGAAGAAAGAGGACTCAAAGCCAGGATGTTCCATTCCATGGAGCTTCAAGTGGCAAGAAGGAGCTAAAATTACAAAATTTCTTCAGCTTCAGTGGGCTGTTGGCCCCCAGAGCCCCAGTGGACATTGCCTTTTCGGCCCCCAGACGCCCACGCTGAAAATCAGTGGATTTCATCAAACTTGAGTGGTAGCCCTGTTTAAGAATTAAAATATCACTCAAAGTGATGATATGGGTACTATGATAATTTGGAAGAAAGAAAAATCTCATCTTTTTTTTAGTATTACTGTGCCACCACCACTAATATTATAATGTCCAATAAAATTGGTACTTGTTGACTACTACATATCGCTCATTTTCTTGACATTTTCAATCATGTGCATTTTTTTTCCATTTTTTATTCTCGTAGCCGGCAAATTCAGGTTCCAGGCCATCCTCAAAGAAGACAGCTCCATTACGTTTGTTTACAAGACTGTAAGTGCAGATGCTCAGAATGAAAAGAAATCATCACATCACAATGAAAGATTAATAGTTTCCCCTTTATTACAAATTTTGACGCATGAGAGAATTGGTATTTATTACAAATTTTGACGCACAAGAGAATTGGTATTTTAAAAGTGCATAATTTACCAAAGATGATTTGCTAAGAGTAGAAAATAAGTCTGATATTGAAAAGTGCTATTTATTGTATTGATGTAATTATTACATTATCACTATTTTTCAAACATTTTTGGTCCTTTTTTTTTAAAGAGTATTAACTAAAAAAAAAAAAAAAAGATCTGTAACTCATTCAAAGTTAAATCATCAGACTTTTCCATTCTTTCCATTTTTGTATTGAAATCCAGATACCTTTTGCAGTCTCCAACATTTCATCAGAGCAGCATCCAGTTAAAATTGGCCTGTCAGATGCATATTATAATGACACTTATTTACCAGCATTCAGTAAGCTGATTAGATCTACCTCTTGCATGTTTTGGATAAAAAAAAATACCTATGTTGAATTTTTAAGATTCTTGGTTTCTTGCATGAAAGATCTGGGTAAAAAAAAGCCCACTTGGAGTAAAGTAATTAAAGAAAGCAACAACAAAAGTAATAAACACAAAATATCCTATATTTATATTATTTACAAATATGGATAACAAAAAACGGAAAAAGATATTAAGTTTGCTACTGATTCACAAAGAAAAAAAAACAACAACAAAAAACAACTGGCTAACACAGGTTGACTATATTATATTTTATACTATAAAGTTGATTATAGTATTTCATATAAGACATATTATATTTTTCATATTAGTGCCCCATATTCTTCAACCATTTTTATTTTTGAACAAAACATAGCAGACTAATATTTGGAAAGCTAGATATAATCTTGTTTTCAGGAAACACAAAGTTGAATGTAAAGAGTCTGTCCTACCGACACTACTGCAGTATCTCTTGGATAATTTATAACGTGGGCTGTAAGGAGTTGCAATTAAATAAAGCATTTTTGCTCTGTATTTTCTCTAGTAGCTCCTATTGAAGTGAAATATATGTTTTGAATTAAAATACATTTCTAAGCTGTAGCAAAAGTTTTGAGAAGGTTTAAAGTAAAAACAAGGTTGAACTTGACCATTGTAATTTTTAATTCATTCAGATGTCAAGAAGAGAACCATATACGAATATCACAAAGTGAATGTCCCATCCAACACCATTATGTCTGGCACTGTAGTGGTACTCAAATCACTTCCAAGTAAGTCTAACCATGTCTTAAATCCCTTTATTTCGGACAATTGTTTGTCAACGATTGATACAAGTTATGTCTCCTTCATTTACAAAAGTGCATGCATCACTTTGCAGTGGAGATGAAATGCAGGCAGCTTTAGGTGGTGAAGGCACAACTAATAAATGTCTCTTGTCTTGTCTTATAGAGCTCAGTGAATAGATAAGAAGAGGACAATAACTCAAAGCATATGTGAGGCAACCAGGGTGAATCAGGCACAGGTCGATTTTTTGGCCCATGGAGTTATTAGTTCTAGTGAAAGCTATCTATCTTCTGATTAAGTGGGTGAACATTTTTTAACTCTTATCACATCAATAGCCTGAGATATAAAGATTTTAAACCGGCAAGGTGGCCAAAATGTTGAGAAAAAAAAAGTTAAAGTTTGTCGAACTAACTTCCTTGATATGTGTTCAATAATCATCCCAGACGTGAGAAATAGCACTTTTTTAAAATATGCAATAGTTTCATGGCAGGAACATAAACAAGGCCTGATCCTATAAAACTTTTATTATACCAACATTAGCGTTTAATACTTATAATATTACACATTGGACAAAAGGACGAAAAAAGGTTGTGTAATGGTTCCTATGGTAATGGCGACCATATTGAATTTATGCTATTATTAGAAAACAAAAAAACATCAGTTCAGAATGAAAAAAATGTACATGGATGAATTATAAACACTACACAAATCCTGTATTTTATTATAAACATTCAAAAGGGTTCATTAAGATCATTACTTTAGTTTAAATTAATTTTTAAAAACTATCCTTTTAAATTTAAAAACCCTTGTTGTACTCATACATCAAAGTTTCCCTTGAGACAGAAAAAAATAAACTGCAGTTCATACACGGCATGAAACTGTCTTGCATAGGAATAATAAGTGTTTAAAAGATAAAGCTACATTTTGTTAAAGAATAAACTGTCTTAACTATGTAAGAGAAAAAAAGAAGTCTTGGCGACCTATCCAAACAATTAAAAATTTGGTGAATATTGCACAGAATCATACAAATGCTATAGCTCTTAATGTAAATCAATGTGCAGGCTCTTTAAAATGGAGGAGAAGTTTAATAATTATAAAAAACCTGTCTCTAAAGGTTATTTTAAACGTAGTTAGCGCTATCTTCTTTGTCCGACGTGACCGTTGAAATTTTTTTCTTTTTTTTTTTATCAGTAGCTTGTAGAGTCTAGATAACCATAGGCCTACTTGATTTGAGAAGAACTTCCGAACTTGGTACCTTGGGCTAGAGTAAGATCTAATCTGGATCTAGATCTAGGTTTCGATTAAATTTCCTGTTGAAACAAGCATTAAAAAAAAAACAACAGTATGTGCTCACAGAGGCTTGGAAAATTGCTGCTGAATATTATTTAAGAAGTTAGTCGAATAGGAAACTGGTTGAAGAAACTGGAAAACGTGTTGAATTGCAAAGGTGCGCTAGTGGAATGACAGAACAAAGGATGGATCTGGGTGGACTGAGAGAAGCTCAAATGCCTTAGAATTGGCACTTCTGATGGCCAGATAATTGTTCACTTTGTTATGTCAAGAAGCATAATCTGCTCAAAATTTCTAGCTTTTAAAATATTTAAAACCATTAAGTATTTGCTAAAAACACTGCTGTCTTCTGCAGAACAGAATAAAAAAGTATGCCTTTTGTTTTTGCATAATAATATTTTTTCACGTTAACACCAAACAATGGACATCAACTGTGTTTTGTGTTTTGACACAAAACCACTAAACCCGGCTGCTTACTCAACAACTTTCTTAGGTTTGTTTACACTTTTTTCAGCATGTTCATTGGTTGCAATTAAATCCTGGGGCTAAAATGAGAGTGGAACCGAATACTTCTTTGAAAGACCTTTACAACTTGGGTGTGCGACTTCCACCTGATTCACCCAGAACACCTCACACATAAATATTGGAAGCAAAGAACTCAAAATAGCTCTAAACATTCTTTACACTACTTTTTTTTATTCTTTTGTTATTCCTTGTGTCTTGTAATCAACTTTAGTATGTTATCCTGTAACATACTTTGTTATTGTTCAATAAGTCCTTTATGCTTGGGAACTTCTTAGATTCATTATACCATTTTACAGGGATTACTTTTTCAACCCTGTATTATGAGGGCAGCAGTATGAATTACAAGAACATGAGACATTCCTATTATTTCTTTTGCATCACCATTTCTACTGAACATTTTCAAGTGAAACTGAAGTTAAATTATGAAAAATCCGTTTATAACATTGTGATTTAAATGATTATCCATGGAAACATGCCTACTTTCACAGCTTGCAATCGACTAGACAGCTGTGATACTTGCACCAAGCACTTAAACGTCAGCTTTGATTGCCGATGGTGTAATAAGATTGGTCGATGCTCTGATGGCCTGGACTGGTTTCGCCAGCACTGGGATATCCACGGCTGCAGAGAAGTGGTATGTACCTTTAACACAACAT
Source organism: Elysia chlorotica (assembly GCA_003991915.1). Taxonomy (NCBI): domain Eukaryota; kingdom Metazoa; phylum Mollusca; class Gastropoda; family Plakobranchidae; genus Elysia; species Elysia chlorotica. The sequence continues at coordinate 1,198,323 of RQTK01000009.1, forward strand.
TATTTGTAAACATAACTTATGTTATTGATATTGGTCTGGTGTAAAGAGGAGCATGATTGTAACTGTCTACTTTTAAAGACGCAGAAACACAGTTTAAAGCTTTTAATCTCTTAACTCAATTGGCAGTGGGATTTAAAACAAAATATTAAGTTGAGCCAGGCTGAGGGCCATTTCTGCCCTGAATGCATTATCTGAAATAGATATTCAAGAAACATTTTAACATTTCTGCTACCTCATAATGTAATTTGTTGGCACTTACAGCTAATGCTGTGCTTTTCCAAGTATGCGCAGATAAAGGGTTGAGTGTAGAAGTGGGATCTTGACTTGGGTACAAAAATGTATGACTGCCCTAGAGAGTTCAGAATTTGCAACTTGTTGTTTATGAATGTTTATTGCAGTGATTGCCCATAAATTAGCAGCTGTGTTTAAGGTTGATTGAAAAGTAAAAGAAAAGTCATGTTTACAACTAGTCCATCTTACTTTAAAACTAGTTTTGATCCTCACCTCAGATTCATGTAATTCACTATGTTGTAGGGACCATAACTAAGACTGGCACAATCTTCATATCTTCTTATTATCTTTCGTTACATCTTCAGTGTTTTGAACACATCATGAATCAAGTATTGCCTGAAGATAGTAGAAAAGTTAGTCATATAGCTTTACGTTAGAAAGAAGGCAGAATCAAAGAGAGAAAGAAGTACCCATTTACAGTTGCTTCAAATATTATAGATTAGCAGGCTGGTACCCATTAAAGCACTATATTCTTAAACTGCTCTTGTTGAAAAAAACTGAATACTATGAACATGTGATTTATTTTTGCTCAAATATTAGGCTGTATTTCCTTGTTGTAATAATTTGTTAGACTTTTTCAAGTGCATCCTAATTATTATTTAATGAGACAGACATGTTAGTGGGTATTTCTTGATGATCACAAAATTAGGATGTTAAAATTAGTGATTTAAAAAGCAATGCCAAAGTATTGATGTTAGCTGCTGCTTGCATGTTTGTGGTTATACCAGACTGTGAAATCCCATGTTTGAATATGGGAAATAAATGAATATATATAAATGCCAAGGGTGTCATATAGTTGATAGGCTTAAATAAGCCTGCAAAAATCTATTGCAAGCTTAATTGATATTTGGACAGCGCAATGTTTTTATAAGTTAAGTCAATTGTCTGACAGCACGATCTGTTCCATCAAATTCTGTAATTGATATTGTCGTGGGAATGTATGTTTGTTCTGTGCTCTTTTTCTTTTTGAGGTAGTAATTATTTTTGTATCTGTTGACCTTGAAGGATTATTTCATTATTATTAGTTTCAAGCATCTACACACTCACACACATTCTCTTCTCTGAAATGCACAAAAGATTTGTTAAACATACAATATTTCCTGTCATTAAATAACGATGCATGGAACAGTCACAAACTCTGTAGGTCATCATGAAGATCTTCTGACCACAGTGAAGAGACAGAAATTAAAATGGTTTGGGCATGTCACAAGATGTGAAGACTTGCCGATACAGGGAACTGCGCACGAAAGAGAGAGAGAGAGGAAGGCAGAGAAGAAGATGGAGAAACAGACGGATGTGCTAACAAGTTTTGAATAATGTCAACTAGTATAGGAGTTAAATTGAAAAGATGTTTGCGCTTTAGAAAGGGTTTATGAAATTTAGAAATTGAGAAGATTCAAATCCTGCATACGTCTGTATAATTTAACAGTTATAAGTTATAAATCACATGATATTTAAAAACTTTTATTTATTGAAAAAGTGTATTGGCCTAATGAAAAAATAACCGTAATGAATCATAAAATGCCTAAAGCAGACATTTTCACTTATAATGTCATAAAATTATTCATATTGGCACCTTCAACTTAGTAAAAATCAACTGTTGCTTCGTTGTTTTTTTGTGTGTGTGTGTAAAGAACTATAGCAGTGATGACCAATGTGAGAGCACAGTTTCCACAACACCACATACTGCCCAATCTGAGGCCACCACTAAAAAAACTTTGCCCTCAACAACAAAAATAGTTTCTCCAACTACCACTCAAAGTACCTCAGACACAACGACCACTACCACTACCATAACTGAATCTATAACTGAGACAACCAAAACTGAAACTGAATCTATAACTGAGACAACCACAACTGAAACTAAATCTGGAACCACTGCCAAACAAAACTCAAGTGTTGGAACCAAAGCGGACTTTGCACTCTGCAGTGTAAGTGAAGTGAACAGTCCATTCTGACTCTCTTATCACTACTGTGTCTACTAAACTTTGCACCTCAGGTTTACTATGTAACAGTTCCTAGTCGTTAAAAAAAAACAAAACATGGCAGATGAATAGTTTTTCAGTTCGGAACATTACAAAAAAAGAGGTATAAAATAGTGTTGTCACATATGTAAGCACATCACTAACACTACAATTAAAATAGCATGTCGTCAAGTTGCATGGTGTTAGAAAGGGAAGCTGGCCGTGTGAAAGTTATTTCTAATAACTAATTTCTTTGGTATACCAGCCTTTAGAGCAGACGAAAAAATGTTTCTAACATTTTGCTTTAAGTGTACCTTTTCAATCATTATTGACATCTTTTATACTAACAATTCATCATTTAACAACTTTTTGATTTATAGCTATGAAAAATAGAACTGTTTTCTTATCTTGAAAATTTTATTTCTTTACAGTCAGTTTAAAGAATATCACTAATATCTAAAAAAAATATTTAATTTTAAAAGGAAAAAAAAAAGTATTTTCAATGTGTTCCCCTATGAAAGGCTTATATGTGATAATTTACAAATTTAAACTTGGGTGCTGATGGCTGAAACATCTTTCAAGGCAAGACAATTAAAAAAGGAAAGTATTTTGTGTCAAACAACAAAAACCGAAAATGTATATAGATTTTTGTGAAATAGTCTAGAATCAATGATTCGAGAAGACTGCTGTGGTTTTTCTCAAGCATCTTCATATAATATCATAGAAAAGTGATAAAAAAAAACTTCTTTGATGATGTTATGATTCCTTGTACAGGATTTGCGTATTCGAACTTCACAGTATTCTAATAATTTTAATTAAGGAAGTGATTATATATAAATTTTAAAGGGAAATTAAATTAAAATCTCTCATTTCTTTTTTGAGGTGCAAGAGTTACAACTACATATCTTTTTTTGTAGGTGATAGAGTATGGAAAGTTCTGTTTTGCTCATTAAATTGAAGCATGTCTAATTACAAAAACATTTGCATAGAGCTACTTTCCACATTGTGCTTAAGCTTTGCGCGCTTCTCATATAAGGCCAGAAGTATACATTCCAACTAAGTTCAGTTTTGCCTCTCTTAGCGCTCATATATAAATGAATGCCTTTTCTACAAAAATGCCTGTTTAATAAGATCATGGCTTTCCACTTTTAATGCAGGCTTTAAAACAACAAACAAGTTACTAATTTTATGTATGCTATCTCTCAGCTAAAAGTTGAATAGAATCAGTTATTGATATCAGAATTTTGCTTGATAATATATTATAGAATGAATTCACAAGAAGAGAATGAGGCATTTACTTAGATGCAGCTGTTTTTCAAAAACCTCTGGTTCTTTAATTTTTTTAAAGAAAGTAAACTTGTGTTATAGAATGTGGGAAAAATGATTTTTATAGGTAATTAAGGTGGAACTAGTATTATTAAACGCAACCAACAAAATCGTTTGACTGAAAAATAACAAACAAACAAATGATTTTTTAAAGAAAAGACAAAGAGAATTTAAGACAAACGTGGAAAAAGACAACAGATGAGCTAATTTAGTGCTTCAAGTGTGGGAAAGGAAAGACTGTTGGTAAAAAACATCTTCAGATCACAATTTAAAGAAGTTGTTTTGGATATGCTATTCAAAATGTATGTGGCAAAATTCAAAGAGAAAATGGGGGATTTTTGTTTGCGCATATGAACAATCTTGCTGTGAAATAATAAGTGATAAGAGGGTGGGGACCAATTTTGAGTTTGCAGGAAAACACAAAGGCTCTAGTTTTTCTCATATTGTAATTGTAATGTTAATATTCCAAACTGTAAATTTAATACAAAATTGCTCCTTATTTTCTGTGTGAATATGACCGGATGTCACCTCAAAAGCTTTATAGACATATAAAGCTTAGGACCTACACCTGAAACATTGTGACTTTGTTATTCCTCAAACATTCTCAGATTGTTGCAAGTTGTACAGGCAGTACATTTCAGTCGCTGCGATACCCATGAGGTCTTTGCACACAGGTGAAGCTGAAAATTTAGATTAGATTCACCTCAGATTTGCCAGATGCCACTGAACTTCATACATTTATACAAATTGTTCCCTCTGTAGCGCTCAAACGAAATCAAGGAATGTCCGCTCCCCCATGGTGTCATCACAATGACTACCACTACTAGCAATTCTACCACTAGAAAACCTTCTTCTATGGTTAGCTCTTCTGAAATGAAAATGGGATGTAATGTGAGTATAGAATGCTTCTCAAGTTTTGCATCATGTTCCTGCATCATGCATGCAGGTTAAAAGATGTTTGGCTGAAGGAATAATTTATGCCCAACCCAGGATGAATTATTAATTCTTACGCTGTTGGATTTTGCATGTCTTGGAGAATTTGAAGGCTTAATTGTGTTTTTCCTCCTTGTTGATGAGGAATTGTGACTGATACCAGTATTGCACTTCTCCTCATTCCCATTGCAGCTTCCACTCAGTATCTCAGAGTATTTTGAACTTGTATTGTTGAATTTTTATCACTAACAATAAGTCTTGAATATTTTTGCAATGCTTTTTATGAGTTGAATTTGAAACATAACTGCTTGCAACGGTTGAACATTTTTTTTTTATATTGATCAAATATATTTCAATCAGCCTTTAGGTTCTACAAGTAATGTCTCTTTAGAAGGCCTTGATATTTTTATATGGGGAAGTTGACACAATATAATTTTACAAGAAAAGAAATTGTAGATATTTTATATAATTCTCTTGGGCTTTTGTTCAATTTATACCAACACCTATTTTAAAGCACTTTTTTAAAAATAATTAGATGACAACATTAAGTTTTTCCTAGACCATGTGATAGTTCATTTAAAATAATTCAATCAAGAAAACTGATGAATATTTAAAAAAGAATAATTTTTTTTTGCAAAGCATCTTTCAAGAGCTTTAAGATCTTCAATCTTCATTCTTCACAAATTTTTTCAACTGACAAGATTTCGTAGCTGACTGGGAAAGTCTAATCTCAAAGTATCTTCCAATTTTTTTTTTGTTGCAGTTGACGAATTGCATGTTATGAGGCTGAAGTATGCAATACAAAGTTGAACATTTAAATAAACTGACAATGAACCATATCTAACATTTGTTGTTATAGGAAACCATTAGTGGGACTTTTCAGAGTTCACATTAAAATATTCTACGAGATTTCGAGCTTTATTGTTTTTTTTAGACAGTTACATGAATCATTGACAGAAAAGGATGACACATTGAGGTTATCTAATACATAGAGCCATTATATTCTGAAAAGTATGTCGCAATAATTTCTCCCCAAATTTCTTTTAGAGCACGACAGATTCCTCAGTGTGCCCATTACTCCCACCCCCGTCCCACCCTATCATTGATCCACACATTCCAATCTCCGTTGATAGGTGTGCTGTAAGTATCTGACATTGAGCGTCTACTGCTCTTGTAGAATTTACACTCTTATCAACATGATAAGTTTGTAATTGGATGTAGAGGTCACTCTCTTTTTCCCCCTTTTTCCGTGACTTAACACTTTACAGCCAGTGCAAATGAGTTTGGAAAGAAAAATTAAAAGAAGCAAAAAGAGATGGATATCCTATCAGAATTCATAAATCTTTAATTTTTCTTTTACTATGTTAAAAAAAATAATTCTACTGTTTGTAACTGATTTATAGCCTTTACAACTCTCAAACAAAACAAATGCTTGGTACAGCTCATTTTCACTGGCCATGAGATGTAGGTTCTTTTAATATTCACGTCTTTAGAATATCACTCCTAAAACCTGTGATTTAAAACAAGATAATGATACTTTTAGTTGCAATTATCTACAAATTTTGTTTCCCCCTCCCCCCCCCCCCCCCCCACACACACACTTTTGAGTTTTCTCTTCTCTGTTTTTTTTTCTCTTGATTGCTGCATTGTCCAATTTGCCAGTTTAGCGTGAATAGCTTTATAACAATTATTTATCAACAAATGTGTTCAGCATTTCAATGATTTAATTTGCGTACAAGCACGAGTTGAAATTTTTCTACAATCAATTTTTTTTTTAAGGTTAAGTTTGAAAAATGTTTAACTGACTTAAAAGTTATAGCATAACTGATCAAGTTTTCATTATTTGTTTCAGCCAATCATGTTATTTAAAACATTAATTGTTAGAATACTATGCACTGCTTCAGTAATGTTAATCTCACAATAGTTGTGTTGGTCAAATAAATCTTCACTTATTTGTTTATGCAATTGAAGAAAGAGCATTAGATGGAACCCTAGCCAAACTCTATCTCCAGCTTCAGTCAATGATCATGATAGCCATGAGCCCATCTCTTCTGACATAATTGTGTTTTTGTTTTTACATGAGGGATGCTTTAACTTTAAAAAAAGTATTTGCATGTACATTAGTATTTCTGAAATATTTCAATGGATTAGAAGTTGCAATCACTGGAAAGATTAAATAGTTTTTTTTGTTTGTTTGTTTTTTACTTAAGACATATTTCCTTAACAATCATCAATATCAGACTTTAGAAAAAAGCCCACATTAAACTTCAATAAAAGACAAAACAGTAACCATGAGATTTTGAGATTATTTTTAGTTACCATTCTTACACCCTGTCCACTATAAAAGATCATCCAAGGATTGCTGAGTGAACTCTTGGTACAAATTTCATTTTTTAACCTTCACTGCCACTCGTGGGTAAAAAAAACCTCACCTGTACTGCGTAATTTCTCTAATGGTGCTATTTTAAGATAAAACCTATGTGTATTCCTCAATTTGTGTTTTATGCTTCTATCTGTGTTGTTCGTCTCCCAAAAATTAAATTAATTTATTGATTTTTTGCTAGTTTTTTACTAAGGTATATGGTTTACTTGTAGCCAATTCATTCGTGGGTGAAAAACACCCGTATATTCGCTATCTCTATCTATCTATCTTATCTATCTATCTATCTATCTATCTATCTATCTATCTATCTATCTATCTATCTATCTATCTATCTATCTATCTATCTATCTATCTGTCTATCTATCTATCTATCTATCTATCTAACTTTCGCTCTCTCCCACTCCCCCTCTCTGACTTTCATGCTCCCTCTCTGTATGTCCGTCTCTCTCTCTCTCTCTCTCTCCTCTCTCTCTCTCTCTCTCTCTCTCTCTCTCTCTCTCTCCTTTAAAGGTATAGTAGGCTATTAGCTGTTTATGTCCCTGCGCCTGCTCTTCCTCCCTCTGCTCCCTCCTGCACGTCCTACATATCTACATCTCTTGCTCCTGCTTCTGTTCCTCCTCCTCCGCCTGCGCCTCCTCCTGCTCATATCACTTACTCCTGTTCCTCTTATAAACCCTCATCTGCCGCCTGCTGCTACAACTCCTCCTCCAACGCATTTTCCTCCCCCTCCACCTCTCTTTGTTACTGCTGTTCATAATGTTCCTCTCCCTGCTCCGGGTTTTTTATCTTCCTCTTACTGCTTCTTTCCCTCTTCTAGCTCCTCGTTCTGCTGCTTTTCCTCTCCCTTCTTCTGTTTCTCCTGCTGCACCTCCTCTGCTCATCTTTCTGCTCCTCCTACTACTACTGTTCCTCCTGCTGCTCCTCCGCCTCCTGCTTATCTTCCTCTTCCTGCTCCTTCTATTCCTCCTGTTGCATCTCCTACTCTTATCCTCCTGTTACTACTCTTCCTCCTCTGCTCCTGCTCCACTTCCTCCTCCTCTTGCACATCAATATTGCATTACTTAATTTTATTCCTCCTCTTCTTTTTATTTTCGAAGTCGTCGTCGTCGTCGTCGTCGTCGTCGTCTTCTTCTTCTTCTTCTTCTTCTTCTTCTTCTTCTTCTTCTTCTTCTTCTTCTTCTTCTTCTTCTTCTTCTTCTTCTTCTTCTTCTTCTTCTTCTTCTTCTTCTTCTTCTTCTTCTTCTTCTTCTTCTTCCTCTTCCTCCTCCTTTTCCTCTTCTTAGAAAGATCAATAGATAGAAAATATAGAATGATAGAATGATTTATAGGATGTAAATGGGCTGATAATTGCATAGATTGAGAGCTGGATCGATCGATAGATAGACACGCCATATTAGCTAATTATTTTCATCCTTATCTTCTTATAGGGTCACTGGGTGAACCCATTAATGACCCATACAATAGCTATCTAACTAAGTGGCAGTGAAGGTTAAAGTCATATGATGATAACAAAAAAAGAAAAACAAAAACCTAAGGTTTTACTGTAGAATGTCGTTTTGCAAGTAGACCTATTATAAATCATCTTTTTAGGCTTGATATTCAATTATTGTTGTTGCAAGATTCATCTAAATAGTTTCATTCATAATGACATTAGATTAAAATCTAGTTACCTAAAGCTCTCTTTCCTTTTTATTCATATTAGTGTTTGCACAGAAAATTTTAAGCACTGGTTCTTTTTTTTTTCTTCAAAGATTTAGGTTAGTAGAAATTATTATTATATGAAATACCTGTGGCACACTGATTTTCATGATCACACGGTTCCTCATATCAGGATTGAAACTTTTTGAAATTGCATTTATTTGAATTCCAAATTCATGTTGATTTCTATCTTCTCATTTTCTCAAACCCTTTTATGCTTTACTATTAAATTTACTCTCATAATCTTGTGCAATACTAACACCATCATTATAACACCTTAGATGTAATGTACTGCTAGTCCATAGAGTTAATGTATTTGGATCTTCAGTATGCTTAACCTTTTTCGTGTGCATAATTTTTTTCTTAATTTTTCAAATCCTGCATTATTTTTTCCAAGAGTATTCCTTTCACTAAAATTTTTATAGAGTTATTATTTAAAAGCTATATATACACAGTGTATTTAAAAATGTTTTTTTTTTTTGTTTTCATGTATGATTCTTGTTTGGAAAATATGCCCTTTTGTATCTCCAAATTCTAAAGTATCAATGGGCTTTGATTGATAACATACATAACATTGCCATGATTAAACTGAAGATAATCTTAGGAGATGATTACTAATATTCTGCATATCTCAGGTTTTTTTTTTATATTTGGTGATAAAATATTTCTGACAGAATGTAATATCTTTAACTATTTTATTCTATGAAAGAACAACATAAAAGTTAGGTTTCTACGCACTTGAAAAGATGTGAAATAGGCATGAGACATATTTACACTCTAATTGTTCAGTATACACTTCAAGGTAGTGAGCAAATCGGTGAAACATCCTATCAAAGCAGAAACATGAATTAAATATTTTTTGGCTCCATATAGTAAATAATGTTGTTGGAAGAAAAATGAAAACACAGGCTTCCTTTTCCCATATTCCTAGGATGGCACATGCAAAAAGGATGAGTTCCCGGTTGCTGTGGTGGTTGTGGTTGTCCTGGCTGTGGTGGCGCTCTTGGCATCCATGATAGGATGGGTCTTCTATGCCTACACGCACCCCACATCCAGATCAGGCATGTGGCTCATGGAGGTAAGCCTGCACGCATCTCTCTGTATCTACTTTTTTCTGGTGATTGGCAGAATATATATTTAAATGCATAAGTTCTCGGTGAAATTTAAGTATGCAATAAAGTATAGTATGAGTAAATTGTTTTGCAGAAGAAGTTAAAAACAACGAAATTTTTTCTGTGTACTGTAAAAAGAAAGTAAGCACCTATATACATTAATGGCATTCTTATTCAGGCAAACTTTAACTTTAATATCCTAATGTAAGGCTAACCAAAAAAATTTACAAAGAAAATTGAAGCTAGTTTTTTACAACAAAAAAGATGATAACTGATCCCGCTTTATTTTTTTTTTTTTTGAAGTATCATCAGATACTTTTCCACAAAAGTATTGTTCTTATCAAATGATTCAAAGGATATTTTCAAAGATATACATGTATCGGCAAGATTTTGCTTAATTGATTATATTTTTCTTTCTACAGCATCGCCCGAGCCAAATCAAGGCCAAGATAAAGTTTTGGAAAAACAGCAGTGACAGCAGTGCCAAGTATAAAGCGGAAAGTGAAGCTTAACATCCCATCTCTATGATAAGTGAAAATAAGATTTTTACTTTCTATATAGGTGGCCCTACAAACAAAGGAAAAGATCTACTTTAGCATGGCTTACCTTCTAGAAATACAGCAACTTGTCTATTTAAATTTGGGATGATGTGTTTACCTTTTGTAATCGACGAAATAAAAAAAAGGACAGAAAACCAAATATGTTGAGGAAACAAAAGAATTCAAGAAATATGCAAAGGTCAAATTAGAAAGAACAAAATATTGAAGAAGAAAAAAAGAGTATTAAGTTTAAATTTGCTTCTGACAATACTTTCTTTTATCTTTTTTAATAAGACACTTGAGGTTCCCTCCTTACTGAATTAATTGCCCTCAGTGACAAAATAAAGTTCAAGAAAATAACAGTTTCTATCTAATAACCTGTGTGCTTTTTCTTTACAGTCAGTGAAAAGAATGTTTGGATAAGATTTGTTTTAGCACACATTAAAATTTAAAGATGAATGAAATTCTAGAACAAAAGCAAATAATATAAGTGTGTTTATTCTTATTAAGAGAAATATTGATTTAGATCAAATATTTTTTTATAGATTCTTGTTTCCTTTCGTATGCAGCTGCTATATGAGAATATCTTGTTATGACATATATATTAAACATACTGTAAACATATTATATAAAATATTCATTATATGTTTTTTATTTTAAAGATAGAAATGGAAACTATATGTGCTGTTAAGACTAGATTAACACTTTGGTTTGACCCATAATTATTTACTTCCAAACTGTTATAGGCAAAAGCCACATAAATAATTCTTGCTTGATGGGTAAGAGTTGACATTTATTAATGTGTGAGCTTGTTGGGTTTTTTTAAAACTTAAATTCTATTAAAAGATTTATTGGTTTGAAATAAATGCTCAAATCATTTTCTTAACTTTTCAAAATTAGGTTAAGTAACTTTTTCAGTTTTCAGGGGCACTCGATGATTTGAGGATGAAAAGAGTTAACTCGTGATAAAATGAATTTCTCATGTACTTAAAAATAAAAATAAAAATGTGCCCTATAGCTTAAAAATTGACTGGTGAGTGAAGAAAGTCAATTAAAACATGGACACTCTAGATTCAACACAAGTGAAATTTGAATCAAGCTTTAGTTACCGTTTTATCGTTTGTGCAGCTGTATCTCAAATCAAGTTTATAGCTTAAGATTGTTGAAGCAAACATATCAATAAAAATCTGTCCTGATTGAATATCATTTTAACCACTGTATTGGATGTCCTGGGGGAACTTATAAGATGTTAAACCCAGAAAAAGAAAGAGATACAGTCTCTCTCCCTATAGAGAATTCATCCTAAATGATAAAATCTACTCTTTTTTTTGTAAAGGTTTATGACGTACTTAATTAGAATCATCTGTGAAAGAAGTGTGTAATCTTCTCAGTTGTTAATATATAATTATATATCTGCCCTTTTGTTCAAAATGGAATCTCTCTGATATTTATAGATCTGGTACGCAAAACTTGACTTTTTTTTCTCCCTTATTTATAGTTGAACAAAGACTTCTTTTTGTACATCTTTCATAAGACATTGTTTTATCTTATTCTTTTTTTCATTCCTTTTCTCTTTTGTTAGAGACAGAATGTTCCTTTGTGATATTTTACATGACAACTTTTGTTTGTTACCTCAATTTATCTATGTAGATAGTTATGTTTTTTTCCTCCTGTTTTTTTTTTTCATTTTAACTTATTTAAAAAAAAAATGTTCCTTACACTCCTGAGAAAGAATAATTGTTTCAATGAAAAACTGAAATTGATAAAAAATAAATATTTTAGGACTGGTTGTCCAAAGGTTATACGATCTGAATTTTTTTAATGTCATGTAAATAAAATTGCTGTGTTAAATATTAAGTAGTTCATCATTCAGTGGCTTCTCTCTCCCATTGCAAAATGTCAAAGTTTCACACCTTTTCTGACTCATAAGGTGTATACATTTTCATCACATATGTTGCTGCCAAATGACGCTCGGGGTGCTTTTCATTCTATTGATCTCTGGAAAAAAAGGTGAAGAGCTCTTTAAAAAATTAAAAACACCCTGAGATTCATCTGACTTAGTAACTTCTAATACATTCCAACTCAATAAATTCTGCAATTGCCGCCAAAGGTATATATATCTTGACTGAACATGTGTCTGAGAAGTTGTATCTTATGGTGTATATATTTCTCGTTATATATTTATATACATCTTTTTACCATGTTTTTCTTGCTCACAATTATATCTGCTTTAATGATAAATACGCAGAATTAAGCGTGCAAAAAAAAGAAAGTTTTATGCTTTTCCTGGATTTTTTACCACAATTATAAAGGAGAGACCCTTTGTCATAATACTTTTTATTGAATCATAATACAGTAGAATCCTATGATATGGAAACTAGATACTTTGAGATCCTTCAGTACAAAAATGTATTTTCTCCTGTTATAGCTTATTAAAAACAATCAGTGAGAGCTTTTGCTCAAAACATAGATTATGGTTATTTTTTGTTTGAAGTAAGGCACTTTGGTTGGCTGTGGAGCTCTGCTATACTTTCTTGAAGATTTCTCAGACTTTCTATGAAATTTCAAGAGCAAACTGAATAAAGAGTATGGGTAGGTGTAAATTTGTTATTATCTTCTTGTTTCCACAATTGTTATTTCCTCATACTCACATAGTTTGGGAAAAAAAGTAGAAGAAGAGGTCTTTTTTTTCTGTATTTGCTTCTAAAGCTTCAAGTGGCATTGATTTTCCTCATCAAGCATCTGATATTGCAGACCAGACTGTTAAAAAGCTGAGAGTTCACTTGTATTTCACACCTGATTACATTCATATGACTTTAAAATACTGCAATTATTTTTTATATATATGAAAATCCTTAAATGTGTGAAAGCAAAAATAAAGAAAACACACTTTCATTGTTTTGATTGAAATGTTTTAAGAAGTTTGGGTCATGAGAGATGTGTTGATCAAAATTTCTATGATTCAACAATTTAGGCTAATTTTCTTTACTTGCTTTGTGTGACTTTTTTCTTTTAGGTTCAACATTTTTTAAAACTTTTGAAATATGTTTGTGCTTGATGAAGGGTCTGAAGTATTTGTAAACTTATTCAAACCAGTATGTTCCCATGTATCTTTTCAATCAACTGATACTTTTGACAAGATCTGAAACTTTTTCTTTTAACACAGTGAACTTGAGGTTAATTCGGTGAAAGAAAAATTAGTATGCATCATGTTTTACTTTCCCACTTATGGAGATAAAGTACATGCTCAGAAATATAATGAATCTTTATAAAAGCTTCAACAATAGGAGTTTGGAGAAGTTGAAAGGTAGAAGAAAAATAAAATGATCACAAATGAAGAAAAACGTTTGTTCTCTATCTCTAAGGATTATTTTTTATTAAGTAAACATCTTTAATAAAGATTAAACCTACTACAATTTTGAAACATAATTCACCTTCACTATCTTGAAAACTCTTATGGACTCTAAAGCCAATTTTTATTATTTTTTCAATTTTTATGCCTTAAGGCGACACATCTAACAATGTTTGAATGATCTTTAATGAGATGTGTTTTAATTAACAAATGCTTTAATTTGTTTTACTCAATGTTTTTTTTCACGTTTTATTAACATAACTAATTAATGCATTTGAGTGATGTAGATCATAAATTAGAACTGTTCCACAAAATTCAAAGAAAGACAAAGTGGATCTTTTCACTTTGTCCTTTTGCTCGCTTTTTCTCTTTTTTGAGGATATATCTGTTGGAGCAACTTTGCCAATAATTGTGTAATAATGGGAGCAAGCAAACCTTCTTTAAGAGTTTGAAAAGCAATATTCAGACGAGGTGGACATGGATATAGCGATGCAATCAATTTTATCTTCTGATTTTTCTTCTATCACCCTGCATGTGTTGTAGAAAATAAAACAGGATATACATTTATAACTAAAACGAAAGAACATGTGTTTTTTTTTCTTTCTATGTTTACTTTTTTTGCATCATTCCTGTCGTTCTAAGAGTTATTACAAAACTTCACCTTTAAATTCCGAACCATTTACTTAATAATTTTTTAAATCTTTTTTTCGTAATTGTTATGACACTTTGACACAATTCTCACTCGAAAGTAAAAATTAAATTACAAATACCCAGTCTAAAGATATTTGTGTGTAACAATAGTTTTGTTCTTTGACATGCAAAATAAATATACTTAAAGAAAGAAACAAATAATCGCAATATGTAATATTAGAAAAAATCATTTTATTTAAATTAAAGACTTCAATATGAAAACTTGTAATGTATGATACAAGCTCTTAGGAGACCACAAAGGACTTGCATGAAACATATTGCATTGAGTTGGAGAAAAAGACGTTTCACTCTACCATTGCTACCAAAAGAAAAAGAAAATTGCACTTAAATCTACTCAAAGTAACTTGCAACTGTAACTCCTTTTTTCACACACTTTATGTAACACATATTGGAAGAATTTTTTAAAAAGTCAATATATGCCTAAAAATGATTGAGATAAAAGTCTTGTGAATTCATAGAATGACACTGTAATTCAGCCTTTTTCAAATTTATAATTGACTTAGGAAGAAAGACCAGAAGACAAAATGGCTTAATTCTCATTGCTACGTACACTCCTGTATAGTTATATCAGTAATCATGCCCTCATAGTCATATTCGTATGTTCTCTATTTTAATACCAACTGAAAATACATTAGCACCAGTGCTGGCATTAAGTTTTAAAAACTGTACATGAATCTATAAAGACATACATCCACTATGTATTTAGTCCTTTATAGAAGGCATATGTGCATAATCATCATTTCTTTATACATGCACTACCAATTATGTTTTTAAAAAAGTAGATTGAATAAATGCATGCACACATAGAGCTGAGAGATTTCATAGCAAATATTTGCAGCACTTTCTTTAACAACAAGCAGTCAACTCTATGGCACTAGTGTGTTGTGCCTAGTAGTATATATAGCAAATGTCATACTCTTTGAACATTTTGACTTTTAGAAACATTCACACACAATCAGGTTTGCATGGCAAATTAACTTTTATGCGATTCCTATTCAACAAAATTTTACTACAGTCATATAACAAATATTCTTTGAAAATAAATCATATGAAGTTGCCTTTGTTTATTTTTAAATTTTCTGGGGTAGGAAGGGATTTTTCAGCTGAAAATTTTTTTTATACTCTGTCTATATTTTAGACAAAATGAAAGGTACTTGATAATATAACGTTGCACCTGAATGATCACTTTTATTTAGATTAGAAACTCATTTTAGGAATCACTTAAAGTTGTCAACTGTTCACATAGATAAACATATATCTATGATATATGATAAATCAATCATGCTTTTGATGTCCAAAGATAATACTGAAATCATATTGAATTTTAATAGTGATTTATCAAAGAATAGTACAGGATAAAATTTCCATACATGGTCACATACTTTGGTAAATGATACTTTTTTTTTTTTTTACAGATTCAGGCTTGTCAATTTAAATCTTAAAGTAAAATATTCAAAGGAGTCGAGAGTTAGATCACTACTTGTGAATCTTGATTATCTGTGCATATCTCTGTAACTCTAAGGCAGCAAGCCTGTGAGTTAAGTTTCCTATGTTGAAAATGTTAATAATTTAAGTTTTTCTGAGGTCATAGTGTTGATCTAGTTTTTTCTCCTGATCCTATCATCATCATCATCGTCATCATGTCACGTGCGTCATAGCATTGGCCAACATGTCGTTCCATACTGCTTGATCCCTTTTTACCTTCAGCGCCTCCATCATTTTTGCCACATTGAGCAACCAATTAGACTGTCTAGTAGCTTTTCTCTGCGTCTTCCTCTGTTCCTTTTCCCTTCCAGCATTCCTGTCATGACGAGATGTTTGAGATTTTCTCCTCTCATAGCATAAATGAAGACTGACATTTTCGTATCTTATAAATAAGAGATCTTCCTGAGTCTGCCTCAATCAAGACAGTTTCGTTAGACGTCTTTGCTGTCAAAGGTATACGAAACCACATTTCTACGGCCTCAAGTTTCTTTTGTGCTTGTTTGGATACCGTTCAATCCTCACACCCATACATTAAAATATTTCTATCTGGCATTGTAGGACCTGATCCTATACAATTCAAATTTTAAAAATATATAAAAACATAGGCTACCAGCAACAATGTTCAAGCTTTACATCTGCTTTAAGATGCTATGAATTTTGATAATAATTCATGATTAACTTAATACTTATGATTACATAATGAAAAAAAATTCTAATCTCATTTGGCCAAAGTACATCTCTTCACCCGCATGAGTTTTGATGGGATAAATCTGATCCTCTACATAATTTTTCAGCTAGACGTACATTCATTCCTACTAGAGCCATTATAGTCTAGGACGGACAGAAGATCAAAGGCAATAGGAATAAGATAGAGGAATGCACTGGTAGAAACCTTTCTGACGACAAAAAGAAAACAAAAAATGCTCCTACTCCTAAGTTTTTTTTACATTTTCATGGAGCTTTTCACATTTTACAAGAATGATAAAGAGTAAGGCAAGTTTAAGAAATTTAGTAGTACTATAGGGCACATTGAGAGCATGTTAAAAATCGTGTAAAAATATTGACAAATGTCAATCATCCTTTGTAATACAAGCCGTAGACTTACAAAAATTAGATGGGGCTGACCTCTTTCTCTCAAAGCGTAAACAAAAGCTTGTGATAGTCGTAATTTTTTTTTTAAACAATCTGGTGATTGGGCTAAAGGTAAGACCTATTTTAATATACAAACTTACAAGCATCGCATGACTTTTGTGAGAAAGAGGTTGGACCCATTGGCTCAGTTGGTTAAAAGTAAAGAAACAGTCTAGATGAATATCTAACGTTTTTCAATATAGGTATTTTTATTTATCATTTATAATCATAATTGTATATTAAAGCCAATTTGACTGACACAAGTTCGTGAAAAGTTTGTCCATTAAAATTACACAAGTTTAGAAATCCTGGGGGAAAAAAAGATTTGTTTGGAGATTAAAGTATGTCTGTTTCCTATTTTCTTTTATATGCTTTCCTCTTGACACGTGAAAGTTCCATACAGAAAAATATATCCATATCTTCATTTAGGCTGAATAGAATATACATACATGAATGCAATGGTCGTCTTTTTGTAGACCAAACACAAATTAAATAAAGTGGTATTTTGTACAAAAACATTTACTGTTAGCCCAAAGCTCATTTGAAATCACACATTTACTGCATATCTCTAAATGAATCTAAGAGTATTAAGTCAATTGTCATAATTATTTTTTTTTCATATCGGATAAAAGAAACACAAAAGAGTTTTATTCAATTTATACATTTCCATTAAAATAAATTTACAATCATCCAAAGAGTCTTGAAAAACTCTTGAAAAAAAAATCATAATGCTTTACATAAAAAAGTTCTTCTCACAGAAAAAAAACAACAACTTAAGACCATTATAATGTTAAATGATTTTCAAATTTGCAGCTTATTCCTTAATTTTATTTGTTTATTATCAAGTTTAAAGAGCAATAAAATTCCCCCTCCCCCCTCATCTGACACTGACTTGAAAACAATAGGGAGAAAAATATCCGAAATTCTACTTTAAACACCTCATTGAATTAAAAAAGAAAAGTTCCCTTCTTACCATGCAGTAAACAAATAGTCATTTTACAGCATTGCACACTTTATTTTCATTTTCATTTTCATATTTGTACATATATTTTTGCCACTGATATATTGCTAGTTTTCAAATTTGACTAAAAAAAAAAAAAAAGTAAATATCACTGATCAACTATCAGTAATTTATAAGAACAAGACATGGCTCCTACTAATTAAGTTCTATTCAAATTTTTCATAAAAGTTTAAGACAATAAATTCACAAAGAATTCACTACTCAGTTTTACACTGGACAAAATGTTCAAGCCTTTGAAAATCACCTAGAATCATTTGTTCTAGAGATCCAAAATAAATCTTATGATAGTTACCAAACAAAAAGTTGTCTCATACACCAGATATTGAAAACTGTGGCAGAACATATCAATTTGTAAGATGCTTTTCTTCAAGCTATGGACAAATTTTATTGAAATCTAGTAGGTGAAAAAAAATTTTTTTATCTATCTAGTCTACTATCTTGCTGTCTATATAAGAACCCTGTCCATTTTTCACCATTAAGTAGCCTTCATCCTCATGTCTCTTCCTCTTGAAAAATCCACACTGAAAATAAAGAAAAAAGCCATTTTAAGAGAATGAATTTTATGTGGGTGCTATATTTGACTTAAATCTTATAAAATTACACAGAGAAACCTGAAACCCATAAGCCAACATTAAAATTCAATGATTAATTTAAACATTGCTGTTTAATTTGTTTGAAACAAAGTATGATCACTTACACTTGAAGGATAGCGATAACATTATTTTTAAAATGAAAAAGTTAAGATTTAAATGGACATTTATTGTACTCTCTAAAAGCTGTCTAAACAAGGACATCAAAAAGAACAACAAACAAAATTGAAAATAAAAATTTAATATAAATCGACAATAATTAAAAAGTCACCTACTGAAAACATTTAAAATGTATATTTAAAGAAGGCATAAGTTGTGAAATAGTTCAGAATAATATAAAAACTTTTTGATTAAAGTAACAAACAAATTTTAATGATAGGACAATTAAAATAACAACAAAGTACAAAAACAATTCAAGAATAGCAAAAAATTGAACAACAACAATACAGCAACAACAACAACTAAAATATTAATAGCAACAATAACAACTGCTATGCTCTTTAAGATCGATCTTATTATTTGCTTTTGTTTCTTTAATAAGAAATAACTATTCCTTTCAAGGTTTCCAAAATCTTACAATAAATATCAGAGGAAAGCAAATTTTAGGACCCCTCTCGCCTCTTTGGTTCTTCCCTACTGGTTGGGTCAGTGTGGGTATAATGTGATCGGCTGAGACAGGGGCGGTGGTATCCCTACACTGTCTCTGTGTTGCAGCACATAAAAGTTTCAGACGTTAGTCTTGGGGCATGTCCACAATACTGTCTATATAGCACTAATGTTGGAGACTCAATCTCAATCCCCCATACACAGTTGACAAATAATTGTCATCAGTTGAGAGAAAAAAATCATGTTCTAATACACCCCTTAAATAATAGGAAATAAACTTAATGGGGACATGCGCACACACTTATGTAGATTCCATACTCAATGAAGTAAAGACAACTGCTACTAACAAAATTAACTATCTAATGCTTATGAAGCTTAGCATTTTGATAATATAAGATGAATTTCCAGAGGAAAGTATGTTTGGATGGATACTTACAAACCAAAGCAGCAGAATAAGCAATACCAGCAAGAGCACACCGGCAGTAATAGCCAGGGCTATTACCCAAATCTTGACGCCTTTGCCTGCTGGTGTTAGCTTGTCTGTTTGGATTGTTGTTACAGCCTGAGAAAAAAATTGTTCTCAGATATTTCAGTTATAATTTTTTTTTTAAGTTAGTTAAATTATTGCTATATTAAACATGGTATGTTGCAAGTGTGAAAACAATTCAGATATAATCACCTTGTGCTTCATAAAATTTATTGTATATAAAAACGTCCAAAGTATTTTAAAATGCAAGTAAAGTGTTACTGGATAAGAAGGAAACTTGTATTTGGATCACCTGGACTTGGTCGTCTGTGCCTTTATTGCAGGTATAGAGGAGAATACAGCATGAACTTGATGGGCATAAAAGATTAATTTAGAGAGTTCAAGACTTCAAGAATAAGTGGCAGTGAAAAGAAAGATATGAGTTAAGAAGAGGGCCGAAATTTCAAAATTTACAAATATTCACTCAAATTTTATCTTACATTTGCACTGACAGCCTTGGATTTGCTTTCATCCACAGTTTTGAAGTCATAGGGCACTGAAATTACTTTTGCACTAGCTACAGAGGTGATTTCATACACATCTGTGCTTTTGTGGTTCTGGAAAAGAAAAAAAAAACCATTAGCCATATAAAATCAAAGATGATTGGAATAGTCTATCTTTATGTCTTTTGTTTTAATGGTGTTGAAAATTGTATCAATTTGTTTCCCTTATATGTGCCTTTTTTAAAACATTTATACATTTAAAAACATATAATTTGCTGTGTGTGATGTATATATACATGCCTAACTTGAACTAAGAAAGATTATGTTCTTCATTTACATAATATTATAATTATTCACCTTTTCTTTTTTTTTTCTTAAACTTAAACTTTACAGCTTATTTCTCCAATCCATTAATAAAAAGTGGTGAAAAACTGCAATGTTAGCCTTCTCTCAACCTTAATATAACTGAACATTGGTAAATAAATTTGATACTTTTTTTTTAAAAAGAAGCACCAAATAAAATTTCTAAATAGAAATTAGTCAAATGCTTAAAGGACCTTAAGTGACTGATACAACATACCTTCAGAAATGGAAGAGGCTTAAATGAAGACTTAATTGTTAAGTCAAAAACACTGGAAGGTTTCATATATCCAATGTGGCATTGAATAACTGTACAGTAGTCCCCAGTGTCAGAACAGTCCTGAAATGTAGAGAGATTACATTTTTTTAATGTAGGCCCCTATATAGAATTGGGTCTTGTTTTGTTTTTCGTTTGTTTTTTTGTTGTTGTTGTTGTTGTTGTTGTTGTTGTTGTTGTTGTTGTTGTTGTTGTTGTTGTTGTTGTTGTTGTTGTTACTCTCTACTTTCTGGATTATTTTCTGTCAAAAAGACTGTTTAAATTTCTTTTCTGAGGTAAATTCCCTTATAATCATCTTGAAGTATGTCCCAAAAATTGTAATGGTCTACATTTTATCCAATCTAATGTTTGATGGAATGGCTTTGGAATTCATAAATAAGATATCAGTCCATTGCATTTCAAACATGTCCAAATCCTCAAAGTTTTCAAACATTAAGTTCAGTTATCAAGCAATCTAATAAATAAAAAAACAAATCCCACTAAACAGAATTCACTTCCAAAGAAGATTTGAGGCACCAAAATAAATAGAGTTTAAAAATCAATTGAGGCATTATTTATTTTCAAAGAGCATACAGTATTAGGCCTAGTATTTAAAAAAAAAACTGTTAACTTAATTTGTATTTTAACCTTTTTGTCCTTGCTATACGCACTGCATTCTAAGAATAATGTGTATTTTTATCATTGTAATAAGCATTAGACACTAGTTGGCTTATACTTCCACCATTTTTATTCTCATGTCGCACAGGGTGCTGACTGTTTTATTGTTAGTTACGCTTACACATTCATGTTTACATCATTTTGTTGGTGCCTGAAGCGTTACAATTTCTTTCAATATGCAAAATGCAAACACCTTCTTCTTTTGTTTGTTCATCTTCTTCTTTTTCTTCTTCTTCTTCTAATTGTTATCATTATTATGGTGAATTATATAAGGCTTAAAATCAAATACACAAAACAAGAAAATCATATAGCTTATCTTCATAGACTTCATAAAATTCGTGTAATCTTAATGGAATTTAAAGGACCTTGAAAAATGATTCTTTTCTCTTTTTCTTCATCATTTATTTATAAATAAATGTATAAAAATTAAACAATAAACTACAAGTGTAGAAATCATCCAAATGTGATAAAAATAAAGCCCTTTTAATGAACACAAAAAACTTACTATTTTTCTTCCTGATGTTCCTTCATTTTTGTCTCTCCGTCCATTTCTGGTTATACCTGATGAACTGTCTTTCCACCATAATTGATCAGATACCTGGCATGTAAACAAAACATTCATATTTCAATATGATTCTTTTTTATTTTGACATATGCACCAGAAATACCAAAGCATTTTCAGAGCAATCTAAAAAAGGGTTTCCATCTATTTTAAAGGTGCACACAAAGACTCATTTGTCTATCAGCTTTTAGAATCAAACACATATAAATTAATTTCCAAGCAGCATAAAACTGTGGAATTTTCTCAAACAGTAAAACCCCTTTAAAAATGTTGCTGTTTTGTGAGCATGCTGACAAAGTATTGTGACCCAATTGAGTTACTATTGTAGAAAACCGTTAACCACATTCTGCTTTGAAATGAAGAGATACAGTCAAATTACCATAAAGTTCCTATTTCCAATTATCTACAAAAAGATTTAGGGTGAGACCATCTACTAACCTGCAATTGATAATTAACAAAGACCTAACACTGAGTCAGGACAAACTAACTCCTACCCTTTTCAACGTCTCTTTCATTATCTCCTGATATTTCTCATATTTGTTCTCCTGTTTCATTCATTCTTCTCCTCATTCTTTTTATTCCTCTACTTTTCTTCTACCTATTTCTCTGCTATCGTCTCTACATATATCTCTTATTTTCCTCCTACATTTTCTTTCTTCTCCTTTTATTTTTCTCCTCAATCTTCATTTTCTTCTTCATGTCAGCTTTCTGTTTCTTATAATTTTACAAATTGCACTCTCTTATCTTTTTATGTTCTTTCTACTTTCCTTCAATTTATTCTATATCTTTGATGATATTTTTTAATAATACATGTTATCTTCATTTTTGTAGATGTTTTTTCATTAATTATGAACTAAGAAATATAAAAAAAACAAAAAACAAACATTACCATTGGATTTTTTGGAGTAATGACAACAACATTACATTCTCCATTGCCTTCTGTCAAAGGGGCTCCATCTAAGGTGAGCAAAGTAGTTCCTTTCATATCATGACTTGGCCAAAGTACTTGAAGTATTGTTTCCTTGATTGCACAAGTTCCTTGATTTCTTAGCTGTCATAAAAATAACACAGCTGATATAAATTAGTGTGTCAAAATAATGACATTATTAATATAATACATTTTTTATCATTCATCCTACGAAACTGCCATACGTCAAGATGCGTTGACTTACAACACATAATGCCTAGATAATGACAAAGTTTATTAGTATGGTGAATCCAATTTGAGTGAGTCAGAGTAAACAAGCAAAATATGCATCACTGCTATAACTTTCCTTTGTTCATTTAACTAAAACGAAAAACTACATTTCTTATATTTAAAAAAGATTTTAATTACCTGAAAGGCATGCGTAACTTGTCTCTGCTCCTTTATTTTCTGTTGATTTGTTGTATTTAAAATAATATACTCTGGACTCACTTTCCTGAAATAAAAATTGCAAGAACAATTACTTTTTAATTCACTTTCCATTGTCTAAACTCTTCATAAAAATAGGCTGTGATTTCAATCTTGGTCACTCCCTATGTCACACTATTTTGTGCCCTTATCAAAGTATAGGGGGGGCCTATGTTTATTTCATGCTTCTTTTTTCTCCATTTAATATTTAAAAAATGTTTTTCTATTTTTTTAATTATAATTGTTAATAAAATTTAAAGACACAAAGCTTGTCTTGAGTCTTATGTGATTCATGGTCAAACTGTATGTCACACTAATTTGTTTTGAGAACTTGCCAAACTTTCTGTTCATCTGTGCTTGTCTTGCTGGAAGGTTTCAAGATAACTCATTTTTATATGTAACACTGCTCACTTTTGTATAAACTAGTGAATTTGTTACAAGTGCAGTTGGATATTGTTTTAAGGAAACCAGAGCATATTTTTAAATTTTCATTTGTCTAAATGAAATACGTAAAAAATTAAAGAACCATGTAAAGCCACTTGAGTATTTTGTGACATGCCATCAATACTTCCGGGTTGAATATCTAAACCTTTCAAGAGTATTAAGACCAAAACAAAATGAGGAAAAAAATGTTAATATGTCATCTCATTACTTTTAATCTAGTATAAATTATTTTTTGATGTATACCTCATTAATGTTTGAATTCTCATAATATCTAAACTTAAGGTAAAAATGTATAGATTTATACAAACGCACAGATTGCATTTGGTGCACACATATAAAATTTGACAATCAGGCTTATTTTTGTGTTACCTATCTGAAAAAGATTAAGCATAAAAACACTGAAGAGAACTTACATCCTTTAAAAATGTAGGCTTGTATGAAAGTTTAAAATTAACTATCTTATATTTTGTAGCAGTTATATAAAAATTCTGATGAATGCAAAAAAATCAATTTTCTTAAAACACACAAAAATATTTGGTAACTTACGTCTCAAGTGAAATTTCAGGTATTGCAGTCACAGGAATCTCAACACTGTATTGATTGTCTTTGTAAGCACCATGAACTTCATTATTGGAACTGTTGATTGGAAAATTTCATGAAAAAAAATTAAAGCAAATGTATCTTGCAAGTAGGCCTATTTTAGTAGACAAAAACAAATAAAAATAGCTTAAGTGAATTTGTAAGTTTTGGGTTTAGCTGTATATCAAACATATATTTTATAATGCAGCAAACTGAACTTGTTTGTCACTGAAACTGCTTAAAGATATAAGAAGTTAAAAAAATGGATCTCTATTCTATATATCATATAAAATTTAAAGCTAAAAGTATTGTTACAAAAAAAATACACCTAAGGTAAATATCATCTCCGCTTTTGAAATATCTTTTCGCGCGTCTAAAACCACAAAATATTACTATGGCCCATGCATCTAAAGGTCTTGATATCTTTAAATAGATACTTCATAGCATTTGTTTATGTGATTTTTTAACATAGCTTCGTTTTGAATTATTAGTGTTTCATTTTCTTAGTATAATTGTTGTTTTTTCTTCCAACTCTTGCTACTCAACAAAATTTAAGTTGTTTCTCTTACAAATCTTGCTATCAGTAAAACAAAAATCCATTAAAAAAGGACGAGGTAATTTTTATACAATCTGCAATAGATATGAAAATGGGCTATATTTTATGATTTGCTACATTAAAAAAAAATCCATATTATAACAAAACGCTTTTTGAAATAAATATCAACATATCCTTGGCATTTCATTGCATCACAGCAAAACACTGTTACAACAAAATATATCCTGGTCTTTGATGCAGACACAAATCCATCATTAAAACCTTGTAAAAAAATTATAAAACGCTTTAATAATTAGTGTTTTGTGTGAATGTAATTGAAATAAGAAAAAAAGGCTTCATAACTCTGTTTTAAGTATTCAGAAACAACATTGATAGTCTAAAGTTTGTCATTGAGAAAATGATGTGAAAGGATAATTTTTAAATCAGTTAAATGAATGTTAAAGAGCTGATTATTATTCTGAACCAACCTGTTAGCATAAACTACAAACACCAGTTTGTCTTGTGTGTCATTTGTATTTGTTGGTGTTGAATTTATGGTAAATTCAGCCTGAAAAAGAAAAGCTGAATGGTTAAGAATTTTTTTTTTATTGTAGGGCAACCAAAAGGCTTCATTGGCTATATCTGGGTAACATTTAAACTCAGGAAATTACTGCTTAACTCAAGGATTGTACAAATGGACAGTTCTAAGCTCACACCTGGACCACAACTTAAAATACTGAACGGTAAAACTCAAGAATTTGTTTATTTCTTGTAGGCGTGCTTTGGTTAGACAGCATAGCTCTTTCCTAGTAAGGCCTCTCCTAGGTTCCCAGGAAGGATCCTATACTGTGATGACAGGTCCCAAGACTCATAAAATTTGATATAATTATTGTTGAAATCAGCAACACAACAAAATTCTTTAGCGTGATCATGGGAAAGAAGCCACCTTGTCTTCTATCAAGCCACTACTGTCTTTGTGTTCACTCCCTGGACCGTCCAATCCTTTTAAGAAACAAGATCTAGCCTCAATCTTATCTGAAAAATTCATCAAATATGTTTTGGAGGAATTATAATCCACATACTCTGGTCTTTATTTTTTTCATTGTACCTCTGGAGCTTAGATTTGATGTTTAACTGCCACTCTGAGGTTATAAAACTAAATATAGCTTAATTATCCAATTTTGAGCATCAAGCTAAATGAAAAATTCAATTATTAAGTATTTTCCTTGTGATATAAATACAACAGTTAAGCTCATGGATTATAATAAAAACAACTATTGTCATACAAAGCAGTCTTACCATTGTACCTCCTTTCATAGGGTTGCCTATGTCGCACACCACCTCCTTGTTATTGGATTCCAGTCTTCCACAACTGATGGGGACAGGTGATCTTGAGTTGGTGATTGTATCATAGACCACACCAGGGGGCAGTGTTATCCACACCTTAGTGTTGTAAGCATCTTCTCTCTTATTTTCAACCACAACAATGAACTCCAGGTTACTTGTTGTGCCTATGATGTGTGAACGTGTCACTCTGTAACAAGGAAAGAAAAGAAAATGAACCTTGGTTCCTCCAGATCATATAGTCCTTCACGATGAAAAGGTATTTAGTATAGAAGTATATTGTATAAAACACTTATTCATAAAATTTGGCAAGACGCTTTTTTTTTTTAATGAAAAAAAAAACCTACAATGCTATTGAATAGATACACTCATCATATTTTTTTTCTGAAATCCACAAAGCAAGAAAATAAAAATAATACTAATATTAAGAAAGAAAAATATCCAGTCTGTTGGAGTTTCTACAGCCTTTTAGAAATGCAATGCAAAAACAGTGTGAAAATGTACATAAGAAGATTTAAGAAGCACAATATTTATTTGGCCAAGAAAGTGGTCTCTTGACTGATTAATTGACACATACACATTTGGTAAATCACTCTGTGTACAACTCACCCAATTGTCGTGACATGTAAATCAGGATAACAAATATTGTCATCCCCACAATCGTTTTTTATCTCCGTCTGGTAAAAAAAAAAGTTTATGTTGAAAGAATCTTATACTAACAGAACACCACGACTCTTATTAAGTATAACAAACAATTACCGGTACCGGTACTAAAATATATGGATATACTTCTTTAACAAAAAGAGCAGTGTGGTCTACATAACAGTGAACAAGATGTTATGCACAGATAGGGTAAGCCTAAATTTTTTCATGAAATATAATAATTACCCCAGGTTTTTGTTTGTTTGTTTTTTGTTTTGTTGTTGTTTGTTTTCGTGTGTACATAAACTGAGGTTGTTGTTCTTTATTTTGAGTATTTCAAATTATATTTTGATTCCTAGTTTTTTGTTGTAATGTGTAAAAAGCAAATTATTTGGCTTTGGCTTATTTCTAACTGTCTCTTCCTTCTAAATTTCTCTTACACCACATTTGTTTGAACATATAAAATTAAAAGGATTTTTTAATTTGATGCCATTATGATCATTGTTTTGAATTTCATCAGTCTAACATAGAATGTTATTAATGAAAAAAAGGTGCACATAAGAAAGGCTTTGAAAAAAATTTACAGGCGTCAGATACAAGAAGGACTAGTACCAGTGATGCTTACATTTTATAACACATTGTGTAATATACACTTCCCTAACTAGGCAAATAATGATATCTACAGTGGTTTGAACTTATACTAGCCTTAGGAGCTGTGGGCAAAATAATATACGCGTATCAGCCCTGTAAGCAAATAGCACAAGTGAGCCCTGAGCACATGTGTGATAAAGGGAGCTTAAATATCCTGCACCTCAGACATTTGTAAAAAAAAAGGGGGATTTATGCTTTCAACTATGATTTATCGTAATCATAGGCAAGCTTGATGAGAGCAAAAGCAAAGACAGCTATGCGTGAGTAAAACTGAAGTTGTATTTTGTTGCAGTGTTTTTACTTCACACTATGAGAGTAATAGATTTTGAATATTCTTTATGCAAATAATAATAAAAACAATAGTTTATAAATACTGAGAAAAATGCTTGAAACGTGCTGTAAAAGAGGATAGAGAATTTTTCCAATTCATGGTACCTACATTCAAAATGTGCATAAACATAAACAATGTTCAAAATCCAGATAAAAGTACACCATTTCTTCAAGACAGGTAAACAAATATTTTTCCCTGTACCAAACATATGGCTGTGTAAAAAAACAAACATCAAGTAAGCAGCATTTTAAGCAAATTTTGCATCCATTGCATCTGATTAATTAAGTGACTTATAATTCTACTTACAGTAAAAGAAGTATATACAGGAATTCGGGCATCAAGTATTGGCTGCAGTTCTCCTCCTGATAATTCCATAAATTTCTCCTGATTCAGCTCAAATTCCATCATCACAGTGATTGGCGATAGTTTATCTATGATGTCAGACTGATATACAACAACACAAGATAAATGAGCTGCTTCGCTGTAATTAAGGTAGCTTGTTTGCATTTGATATATATTAAAAAATGTTCAATACTTAAAATCATGAGATAATTCTAACATGCTGAAGGGTTTATTTAAAGACTGTTATAATTTTTTTCTGTGTGCCCGTAAGTAAAAAAAACAACAAAAAACACATGTGTAGTTAAGGAGGGAAAAGCATTTCAATATGCTATTATTTGACAAAAAACTCTATTGTAGAAGTAAATAAAGACCTTCCACACTCATTTCCCGTTATACCATTTAGGGTTATGAAAGATAAAGAGTATCTGAATAAAATGTGTTTCCGTTTCAAATCAGTTATATATCAAGTTCTAGTGCTGAATGACTATGTTAGATTTTTAGATAATTGATAAATGATATGACTTAATTTTTCTTTACCTTCACATAAGCTTCAATCACTGAGCAAGATTGTTCTTTGAGAATTTTCTCTGTACTCTTCAAAGTGAAAACATTATCACCATTGGTAAAAAAAGCTCTTTGCTCAGCAGGCCTTGTGCTGTTGTCTTTGGCATCCAAAGTCCAAGTCACATCAAGGTCTGTTTCAATAATACAAAAAAGTCATGCGATAAAACATCATCATAAAAAACTGCAGTTACTTTCTTTCTTGTTCAAAACATTCCTCTTTGAAAATCAGGATCAAAGGTACCTTGCCTTTAAACCATCTTCTATGAAACGCATGTGAAAAAGTAAAATTCTTGCATTCTTATGTTTATCTCTGTCAATTATGTGTAATATAATAATAGTGCTTAGTGTGCATATAAACCTTACTAACACTCTGGACAGAACATGTTCAGGGGCTACAATTACAAATGATGTTACCAAATGAACGATTATTATAATGTATAAAAAAGAATCTCTCTAATGTTTTTTTTTCATGAATCAACTCTTCTGGAACAAAGCAGTTCCATACAACCTGTAGCCTCAGTTGATGCTCTGGACAAAGTGGTCATGTAAACAGTGTCATATGCCCTGTAAGCAATTAAAGAGGAAACAATTCAGATTCTTTATTTCACTTCAGGCAAATATTTACTTACGGAGAAAGTCTGGTAAGCCATATCCTGAATATCCAAAACATGATGAAATTGAAAGACTGAAGAAAAAAATGAAAAAATCGATTAGATTGTAATGAAATTCTATAATTAAAACAAATCTTGAACTAATGTTTAAAACATGTAATCTTGCATAAATTTACGCACAGTAGGCCTATAGGCTACTTGATATCAGTGAAACCAGAAATTTTGCATTAATACATAAATAGTGTCAAGACCATTTGTTTTTTTTCACAGTCACATTGAGCTGAAGCCTGCTTGACGGTGATTTATCATTAAACTGTCAATTGTCATAGGGCATTGGTATTACCCCAAAGATGGAGAAGTGTGTTGTTGTTTTTCAGTCTGTTTAAAATGTCATGAGATAAACATTGCCAGGAAAAAAATAGAGCAATTATGAAAAAGATGATTGGCAGTCAAAGTTAAAAGGATGAGATACATAACAATTAAGAGGGAAAGAATCAAAGTTTTAAAAACAATTGCTCACCAAGGGCCTGTATCTCTGCCCCCAAATGTGCCACATTCTCGTTTCTTTAAATCAATCTTTGTAGGGGAAGTAATAATTGATGCTGTCACCTTTACCACCGGTCTTGTCCTGCAAAGGGTTAGAGGGCCAGTAATATTCAATATTAGGCTACTCATTGACTAGTATTTTTTTTTTTTGCTTCGAAGTTGACACTCTAATTCAAGTCCTGATTTATATAAAATTCCAAAAATAATCCTCTCAAAAGATTACTGTCTTGATCACCTTTTGAGAGTCTCTGTATACTTAACAAAAAATGGTAATAATATAACTGCCTTATATTTCAGTGTATGTCATCTTTTCTATCAATTAGTTTTCCGTTCATAATTCTATACAAATTCTTACTTGAAAAAAACAGCCTTGTCTGAAGCGTATGCTCCTACAAGAAGATCTGGATACTCATTGAAATCCTGATCCCATCCACCAGAGACAGAGAGGCCAAAGGCAGACAAACCTGGGTCTATCTCTTTGGCATAAATCACCTTGGAAGATAAAATGTCAATTATGCAGTTTTAATGTAATTACAATTATCATCATTTAGCCAATAATATTTGAACTTTGCAGTAGGCCCTATCTGGATTTTAACAACACTTTTTTTTCATGGCAAAAAAAAAAGAAAGAAAAGATTTATGAATACATAAAGTGCTTTTTCAACACAATGTATAATTTTGGGAAACCAATTCACAATATTTGTAATGCAAATAGTGCTACAAAACGTGCGATTTTGTGCATTTTAGTTGAGCAATCGGCGGCCAGCTGCAGGATCATAAATTGCCTCCCAAGGGACACCTGTAGGCTAACTCTAGACCATCGATTAATAGTGCTACATTTTATCTCTCAAATATGGTTTGCCATATTTGTGTGGTAATTACATAACTATGCAGTTAAAATGTCTTTTATTATCAGGTTAAAAATTTATGTCTGTTCTTGATATTTCAAATTTTCTATAGGCAAAGAAACATTATAATACTTAAATTATCGACTAAATTATTTTCAATCCTCCATTTGATCTATATACTTCGTAGTTAAAATAATGCATTTCGAATACTGTAGTCATAGTTATTGCTTCCTTGAAGGCCATCACACCATCATAAGAGATGTTTTTATCATTGAACGGCACATGAAATAGAAACTTGAATGGCAAAGTAGGGAGATCAAAGTATTCCAGAATTGAGACTGTTCGTTGAGGGTATCAGAAAGGGTACCAGAAAGAGAAATCGAGCATTTCAGGAGAGTGGTGGTGATAGTAAGCAGGATGCGAAATTTTTCAATTGTAGCTTCAACCCTTTTTTGCTCATACCATTGGATTTATCACTCTTCTTTGTCTGTATATTCTCCTTGGTGTCATTTTGAAACACCACAAGCTCTTTGAAAAGGAGGGCCATACCTTAGATCTCTGCATAACCAGAAGACCAGATGTCAAAGTCACAGCTTCGTCAAGTTAGTTAAGAAATATGGGAACAACTGGAGCCTGTTCTTGATAAGGCAGTTTGAAGGTTGTGGTGTGGATCAGTTACACTGAATAGTTAACACAAACAATCATGCAATATGTTGACTTTATACCCAGAACTGGACATGTATCTTCAAGTCTAGATGGTCTTTTAAACACACACAAAATATTCCCTCAGGCCTACCAAAGCTGCTCCTTTGTGGACAACCACTGCCACAAGTATTTACAACTAGCCGTTTACTCTCACCTCATAGCACAATAACAGACAAGTATGCACAACTAACCCATTTATTTTGGTTAGAGCCTATGAGATGAACATGAATTCAACAGACTCAATAAGACATTTTGCCAAATTCATGTAACTTTATTGCACTGCAAACCAAGGACTGATGATGCAAATGCGTCGAGTCAGAGTGCCGTTGACCATATGGCAATATACAAAGAGCATTTTCAAAAACAAAACAAAAAAATTCCATACAGCACATTCTCGAACACTACTGCATTGTATTTCTGGAACAATGCCACTTTGGGTTGGTCTTGTTTGGAGAATAAGGTACTAAAAACAGCCAAAAGCTACAGAAGAGAGCCTGCAGTATTCACAATGAAATTGAAAGACTGACTTTTATTATAAAGTCTCATCTTCTTTAGATCGCCCCTCATCTCAACATAAGTAGATCCATTGACAGGAGAAAAAAAAAGACAAGAAAGCAAGTATAGACACACCTGACTCATGAACTTATTGAAAAGCCATTTTTATAACACATTGTATTTTGTAAGGTGATTTTCTATACTTATTTCCTACACAAAAAGCGTTCCTGGTGTAATAAGATTTTTTTTTAAGTACTTAAAAATGTTTGCCATTCAAAAAAAGCTTGACTTGTTTTATAGTAGCCGCAACTGGAAATTTGCTCTTTAGTTCCTCATAACTTCAATATGGATAAAAAAAATTAAATTACAATGAATCCAAGTGACAAGTTTGATATATAATACTCACTAATCTAGAGCACTAATTATGAGAGCACTATATTCAGTAACAGACTTTAGCGATGCAGATGACAGAGAGGTGGAGTGACACCTCATGATCCCCATTAACATAAGGTGATCACATCCGCATGCGCTCTTCAACTAGCTCAACTAAAATGCCGCTCTTGGAGGGCTGTGTGTGGAATATGTTTTATATAACATCACAAAATATTGTAACAAAAGTCTCCGCTGTTTATTTCTAACTTATAAGTGTCAACAGAGATCACTGAGGTGAATAAATTTTCTGAGAAGCCATTTCATCAGTAGAAAAACTTGACTCCTTGAATTCTCAATTGTATTACGTAATAATTGGAAAACAATATTTATACGACCAGATCAGAATTGGATACAAATTACTCTAGAGGAAAAGTGTTAAATAAAAAAAAAGAAACTCTTCCATCATGTTCATCAGTACTTTGGACGTAAAGAAAAATATTTATCTATGATCATGATATCACAGTAGGCTGCCCCATAACCATTCACAACCTTAACCTTATAGTGTGAAATTCAATTGGCAATACCTGTGTAGGATCTGTAATAATGCCTTCACTTGATCCATGGTAGAGAAAAATAGCCCCACGTTTGTCCTCTCCAGCATATGGCGCTCCAACACACAGATCTTCAAGCAGAAAGCAAATGTTAAAACTAGATAAATACTTGAAAAAGTATTATACAACATACATTGAGAAGTATTGAGAAAGTATTTTTCAATCACATCTAAAAATTTTTTTAACAGATATTAAAAAAAATTGTGGAAAACTTAGAAAATGATGGTAGAGATGATGTAAAACACAATAGGCCTACTCCGATGAGAGCAGCACCATGAATTTGAAACTATACGCAATTTCTAGAAACGTGAGTTGCAGAAAAATGTTCATTCCTATATTCAAGAGTGCACACGACTGACCCCCCCCCCCCTCGCCTAAAAAAAAGATAAAAAGAAAGAAATCAAAGGGAAAAAAATGTGAGGTTTAAAAGAGTAAAGATTTTCTTTAAGCTGCAGAAGAAAGGGTTAAATTCAACCTCAAGAGGTGGAATTTCTGAGAAAGGTAAATCACAAATAGCTGAAAAAACTATCTTTGCTATCAAACGACAAGAATGGCCAAAATTAATATTAAAACAACACTTTGCAGACTAAACCTAATAAATAACAAAATCATCTTTTTGGGACAGGAAAATAAAATTTTAAGAATTATTTTAACAACTAAATTAAATAAAGATTTTATATGCTGGTTTGAGTAAATGACAATCTATATGTCTTTTTTTATCACCTAAAACAAATTTTAAAGAATTTAGCACTTTAAAGTATGAATAAAATGCAAATGCTCCTAGATCTCTATGAAAATAAAATGATCACAAGGAAGTATTGCCTCCTGAATTTTTCTCAACTCAAATAGACAGCAATGCGATTAAAAATACATGCATATGGAAAAAAAATTGGGACCTCACCTTGATATCCATCATAGTTGATGTCTCCAAGGCGACTTAGAGCCATACCAAATCTAGACTGAGATGATGGACCATTCAAAATATCCACCTTGTGCTTCTTGAATGTTCTCTGCAATAAAAGATTCAACAGACAAATTATACAGATTTTTTTACTCCATAAATGATGAAGTGAAACTGTAACTAAAAGGAAAGGCACTCTTACCTTTTGAGTAATTTTGATTATGACAGTTCATGTCTTTTAACTTAATAATACTGATGTTTCTTCTTATTTCATTCACAATATAGCTTATGTAATGCTGACATTGGACGTTGAGCCAGCAACTAAACTCTCATTTCATTCTATTATGCTTCATCCATTTCAAATCAAGAGAGGAAAATCCTCTGAGATTACGCTTACATTGAAACATTTGTCATGCAAGACTTAACATTCACTTTTTTTCTAAAGTTAGTGGAAAATAAAAGAACCTAATGCACATAACAAAGTTTAAAAAAGAAGTGCTCTCCTGCAAATGAACACATTTTAATGTGAAAATTTGTATGCAGTCCTTGAAGACTTGCTGGACAGCTAATAGTTCAGGAATGCATAACTCACCTTTTTTGTCTGATAATAAATGTAGACACGGCCAGATTCATAATCATCACTTTTAACATTTCCGAAAAACGGAGCACCCACAATGATATCGTCAAAACTGTTGCCAACAGACAAAATGAGACAAAAAATCAAGATGACATTTAAAACAATAAGCTAGGCTAAAATGGAAGGGTACTGTACTCAACTGAATGCAAACGAGATTTAGAAACAACTTCTTAAAATAAAATGTATACCGGTACCAGTCTTCAATGCTTCAAGACAAGCTGAACATAATAAGATGTAACATGGTTTACTTAAGAGACTGTACAATTAGAATAGAAAATAATAAAAAAATCACCAAAAAACTGACATACCCATCACCAGTCAAATCTATAACAGCTAAGGCACTTCCATAATATGACCCAATCTGTAAAAGAATACACAAGTATTAAATTATCACATCAATGATCTCACTGCAAAATAATAACAATGAAAGAATTAGAGTTTTATCTTGTCGTAAAGAGGAGGTGGTGAATTTAGGTCTAGAATCATGATTTGGCAAAACAATTTGTATAATAGAATTTATAGCACTAATCCAATGAAACAGTAGAAAATAGTATATCACCCTCAGAAGGGATGGATTTAATAAGATTGTCATAATCATTAATGGCAATTACAGCATAAATTTGAAGCAGACATCACACAAGTTAAACATGCGCCTTAGAAAAAAAGTCTTCAAGTATCATAATTTTTTGTTGACTCAACTCACACACCATAGACATATAGTCATACTTTAGTCCTTCAATACATGTGAATTTTTATATTTTCACTTTGTGAGCACTCAAATGCAGATAAATAAAATAAGAACAATTCAAATTTCCTGCTCAGTCTTGTTCACAGAATTCAGTGAATAGTTAATATTTTTTTTTACATTTTGGAAATCTCCAATATGGATAACCATACATAGGCCTACCATATAAAAATGCCTAAACCTCTCGAGATATCTGCAATGAACCATGCAAGCTACTTTTATGAGCACACAACATATTTATCTTTCTTCTTGCTCTTACCTGCTCGCCCTTCATTGATCCAATTGAAGTCATGTTTTGTAAATAAATTTCAATCTGTGAAGATAGCAAGTTCAATGTTCTTGTTTCAAAATGATTACATTCTAATGTCAGTTCTTTTAATATTCTCCAGTTCTCAATTTATAACCAATAAGCCTAGGCCTACTTTTTTCCCTTTGCAAACGTTTGAATAATATCCTCTAAACTTATTACTGTCATTACATAGCTTTATATTTTTCCTTTCAATCTTATTATTCTCACCTCTATCTTACTCAATCACTTTCCTTTTGAAAATTTCTATTTTTTTCTAGGCCTGTGAAGTGTGAATGATTGCTTTACTTAATCAGCAAAAAATAACAAAAGTTGAAAATTTGTTTATCTGATATTCTAGTTTCAAATAAACATATGCTGAACAGATTCAATGATGGTAACACAAAATTCGGAAAAGCTACAATATTAATAAATGCCTTCGTTTTCAACCATCATGAAAACCAGTAAATTTCAATATTTATACTGTAAAATCTCACCATTCCTGTGCTGTTACCGCCTTTGGGTATTCCAACAACATATTCTGAAGAAAATAAAAATAAAGAAGGGTTGTAGGCTATGTTTTCCATAAATTATACTAGTCTTGTTTTATATTCCAATAACAGCAAAACATACAGACATACATTTTGAACGGATTTTCCACCATTTGTTGAAATGCAAGCAAGGATGGAAACAAACAGAAGATATAAATACCAGTTTCCATTGGTTTTGCCTTGTGTCAAAAATTAGCAATTTATGTTTAAGGAATTTGAAAACTACAGGTATTAATATCTGCAAGTTTTAAAAATAATGTATGTATTTATATCTTTTTTTCAAATTCTTCTACGCTCGTTCCTAAAATGTTAAATAAAACTTAGTTATAACAAACATACTCTCGAAAAAGTTTTGATAGAGTTACAGCAATGGTTAAAACATACCCTCATTTTCATCATTTCCATCAAATTCACCAGCTGCACTGGCATATCCTGAAAGATAAGAACATTACTCAAATCATTGCATACTGTATATGTGATGCATGTATAAATCTTGTTTCTTTTTTGTATTTGCACAAGATTCTTTACTTGTCTACATAGGTACGCATTATAACATATCCACTTGCAGAAATTATTTAGAGAATCGTGCATAGGCAGCTAATTGGCAACATATGTGAGAACCATCACTTTAATTTCATGGTTAAAAAGGTGAAAACACACTACTAATCAGGATTAAAAAATAACGAATAACAGTAAAAAGGACGATTTAGAGAAAGGTAACCTAAACCTCGAGAAGGATATTGAAGTTAATTAAGATTATTATTTAAGAAGTAACAATTTTTTTTTCTTACCACGCATTTCCAAATGCAACATTCAATATTATATCATGTGCTCATTAGATCATGTTCCTTTTGATTGGACTATATACGTTCTAAATAATTTAATTGAGTCTCTATTAATTAACTGTATTAGTGTCTTTATCAACTTTTGATAATTTTCTTACAGATTAAAAAAAACTCCCCAAAAAACACCAACGCAAAGCAAAAGAAAAAAAGAAAAAATTAAAATGAACAAGAACATAACGATTATTTATTATTTTTTATTTTGTTTTTACAAACATGTTAACAGAAACTAACCACGCCGGGGAGTAATGCGCTTCAGATGAGCATCTATTGCGTAAAAATAAATGGGTTCGCTCCCTTCTACATTCACATTAAATTTCATAACACATTTTCTGATTGTACGGCTTTTACCTTTTCACATCGCATGGTTTTAGGACTTCTTCATGTGTGCGCTCTATTTTAGGGCATTAAAAAAATTGAAAAGGTAAAAGCTTTGATTTATGTTGTTTTGAATTGGAGAATGTGCAGTTCAATCAAAAAGGTGCTAGCACAAGAGCGTGTTATACCCGCACATGTGTGCAGCGTGATTGGAAAACGTTAAAACTCATTTCTCATGACGCGGTCTCAGCTGTTCCATTAGGTTTGCATACGTGAACTTAGACCTTAATCAAATACAGTTTATACATGTAGTCCAATGAATGGCCGTCGCGCCTCTTTATACGGCTTTTAATATCCTTTTGCCGCAGCATAACTAGTTAACGATTAGTAAGATGTAATACATGTACATCTTTACAGATTTTTTCCTCCACTAATTCCGAAAAATCGGTCAAGAATGCAAACATCTAGATTGGCTCCCACTCCCATAGGCTCCTCCAAATAAACCAAAAACTTTGGTTTTGTATTTCTTATACTTGTGACTTTCTCTGATTTTAAAGTCAGCGCCATTGTTTTATGTACCGGGTACCGTAATAAAATATTTATATTTCAACTGTCTTCTCCTATGTTTTCAGTAGGGCCTACTTTTTTTTATAACCAAACCAGTACATTTTTTACTTAACACTTTTCGCGAGGAATTGCGCGATTTGTTTCAATAAAATTATTTCACACAGTTTCCTTGATCTTTACTTGTTTCAGAATGAAATGGTTGAAATTGAATAGATACAAAACATCTTTCCTACTTTCTAAATCGTTGATTGTTCGTGTGGCACAAGATATCTTTTTTCTTTTCTTTTCTCTTAATTTTTTTTTTTGCTGTCAGTGTCACACTGTTTACTTAGTTCATTGATATGTGTATACTGTCTTGCGATTTGTCGAAAGCTTGGCAACACAGTCAATGCACAAATAAGTTTATCATAAAACTTTTAGGCATCTCCTACAGAGATCATGTTACAAATGATGAAGTGAGGAACAGTACCAGGCACGGTAATAGGCCCTATGAAGATCTTCGCAACACTGTGAGAAAACGCCAATTGAGATGGTATGGGCACATTAAAAGATCAACAGGACTTGCAAAGATTATCCTATAGGGCGCGGTACAAGGAGGGACCAGGAAAAGCAGACAGGAAAAAAAAAGATGGAAAAATCACCTAACAGAATGGACAGGTTTTAAGTTGGGGGAAGCCCTTTGAAAGACTGAAAACAATAATAGAGAAAAATGGTTGCTCGATCATTATTGATGCCCCAACGGTCACCTAGACTATGGGATAAGTGATGTCAAGTGAATTCTCATTTATTTTTGGCTTCCATTGATCTTTCAGTTGCCTTGAAAAGATTGCCTCGATTTTTACGATTGTAAAAACTGATACCATATCTAAGTCTTTTGTAGCGTGCCTGCTTCTGTAATGATCTTGGAGGAAACAGCCGTTTATGACTATGTTTCTGACAATAAGTTTTCCAAGAATTACGGTATGAATTATAAGGTACGGTTACATTTGTTCCGATCGATATGATTTTAATTAATGATAACTTATTTTAATTCCTGACTAGCAGTATCATACTAGTAAGGAAATGTAAGATGGCGAAAATTTTCTTAAAACCTTTTTAATCAAGTGGCTACGGAACCAAAATAATAAAAGTGCACTTTGGTAGAAATTATAACACACCTACCTTTTAGACGTGACACATTTTAATGTTTTAAATATTTTAATGTAAAGCAAAATATAGAGTTTTCATTAATTTAAAGAATATAAAGAGGTACAAATCTTGTGCGTCAAAATCAATTTATGTGTACAGGCCTCCAAAAGAAGCAGGCTGTCTATTGTGAGCTAACTAGCCGAAAACCAGACGCATGCCGCTGCACATTTGTTAGCGTCATAATTATCAAAGCAATACATCTAATTTAAGCAGGAATGAAAATTAATAAAATACACAAGCAATCATGTATGTGTTTTGCAAAGAAGCTTATACGAAAGTTAGTAATGCGACACATGTTGACAAACAGACACTATTTAAAACCATAAACACAAAAATAAAACAAAAGCGCAGTAAAAGCAACAAAACATTTAGAAAGCATAAGGGATATTAAGTGGGTGTAGAGAAGCAACGACTAGAGCTAAACTGTCGATACATGCACGAAAGACAACAACTAGAGACTGTTTTAGTATCATAACAAAGGTTTAGTAAGTTGAGTTTAAGGAATTTTACGAAACAATAAGGACACATACGGTGAAAAGCAATAACAATTATAGCTCAAATTAGCGTGCATGCAATCGGTCACATAAAAGCTATATACGATATTGTCTGACTTTAGCAGCTCTAAATCTGATCAAACGCATTGGTTTAAAATTCTGGAAAGCTTCGCTGAGAACGATGAACATCTTGTACAAAAATAGCAAAGATACGGTGTATCATTTTAACTTGCGAAACATTAAATACACAACTGGTCAACCCTAACTTAAGCTTTTATCCGCATAGATTTTAGGCGCTTTAAAGAAATTCTTCATCGATCCAGAACTCATTGAATTATTTCAAGTATTTTAGGTACCGAAAATTCTTAATCCACCAATCAAAATATAACATAGGAACTTAAAAGATGTGATTCACAGAGGAAAACAACAACAACAAAAAAAACAAAAACAAGTAGTCTTTTCGAAAAAAAAAAACAACCCACTATTACCTACAACCATTATAGCAAAGTGCAGCTATAATTATAGAACGAAGCAGACTAAAATAAAAAGTTACCCTTGTAACTATAATCGGTTTCAGGGGACTCCTCCTGGGATTGCTGCAAAACTCTGCCGTATTCGACGTCGACTGCAAATAGCTGACCTGTGACATGCGATTATGGTGAGAGGCGTCAAATTCATACACAATACACCATTACACAGCTACATAATCATACGCGGGCAGTAAGAACTCAGTTCTCGTGGTTATTTGCAATCAGTCAAATTAGTAGACATCTGGTTGGTAATTCGCCAGGCAGACCCCGAATAGATCAAGGCGGGTGGTCAGCCAGGGCTAGTCTAGTTGATGAGCAGGCACGCATGCCGAGTTGGATCAAGAGTACCTTACCCATATACGTGTCATCTTCGTAAGGTTCTCCCTCTGGCGTTTGAGCAAGGATTTCGCGATTGTCGTTGGTGTTGTAATTAAACAGCTGGCCTTTTGTAGACAGTTTAAAGAAGCATAATTATAATTAGCTTTTCATCACCACCATTATTATTATCTCCATCAAAATCACCATCACCATTATCACCACTACCACCACCAATATCATCATCATCATCATCATCATCATCATCATCATCATCATCATCATCATCATCATCATCATCATCATCATCATCATCATCATCATCATCATCATCATCATCATCATCATCATCATCATCATCATCATCATCATCATCATCATCATCATCATCATCATCATCATCGACCTCATACTTTTCAGACGTTATACCGTTACATGTAAGATGCATGTGTAGAATAAATTATGGAAATGAAAAAAAAAATACATTCAAAATTGGAAAAAAAATTAGTTCCCCTGAAAGGAGTTCAAACACTCTTCTAGTATTAGAACGGTTAGAAAAAATGGAACTATCAATATCAACCTTACAAACATAACCAACAACAAGAAAGTAATATTCAATCAACTTGTATATAGCTATTCTTTCAAAATTATACTCTAATTCGCCGACAAGAGCCGTATCCTTCAGTTTTCCTTTCTTCCGAGAGGAGGATGATTTTCTTTTCTGTCACCATTCATCTGGAAGTTACTCAAAACTTTACGAAATACTAAATAGTCAAAAGGGCAGACAGATTGATAATGTCTACATTGATGGAGGTATATGGAAGATTAGGTGGTAAGACTATGGCTGATTGGTGGATACACTGAAAGATAAAATGAGAGAAGGAAGTAGAGAGAAAGAGAAACAGATGTAGAGAGGAGATATTTAAATGGAGGATCAAAGAAAAAAAGAAAGAGAAAGAGAGAGAAAGACTGAGAGAGAGACTGAGAGAGAGAGAGAGAGAGAGAGAGAGAGAGAGAGAGAGAAAGAGAGAGAGACTGAGAGAGAGACTGAGAGAGAGAGAGAGAGAGAGAGAGAGAGAGAGAGAGAGAGAGAGAGAGAGAGAGAGAGAGAGAGAGAGAGAGAGAGAGAGAGAGAGAGATCTTCTCGTGTATGATTGTTTTAAAATAGTTTTCAGATCTTTTGATCGATGTTTATGTAAATGTAGCATTCATGTCTTCCAATGCATGATTATTATAAAACTACTAAAAAGATAAAAGGCGGCGTTACCTTGCCAGTACCAACTGCCGGGCGCTCCTATCAGAAGGCGAGTCCCGTCCTGTGGAACGCGAGAATTCACACGATTAATCTTGATTACAGACTATGCTCATTGCATAAAATCATACTTTTAACATTGCATTACAACGCATATACGAAACATTATTATTGATCGAATTAGTTTAGTACTTAGATATACAATGAAAGCGTAATTTAATCACGTTTAACATTATAACGTATTCTGCTTTGCAATTTGTCTGAACCGACATATTATTGTACCAAATGTTCTCGGCCCATCCACCTTTTCTTGTAAATTAATATTGGCCACGAATTCATAAAGAGCAATATTAATACAGTAAGAATAAAATATACTAGGGTATTGAGGAAAGAACATTATATTTTATTAGGAACCCTTTTTTATAAAAGATTATTAAAACA
This sequence comes from Elysia chlorotica, assembly GCA_003991915.1. Lineage (NCBI taxonomy): Eukaryota > Metazoa > Mollusca > Gastropoda > Plakobranchidae > Elysia > Elysia chlorotica. The sequence goes on from RQTK01000009.1 coordinate 1,240,370, forward strand.
AAATATTTGGAATTACATTCAATATACATTACTTGTAAAGCAACATTATGCTACCACCCATTATGAAAAAATTGTAAAGCAAGCAAGTAATTACTATTTTTAGGCAGTGCTTTGTGAAAAGTATCTTTATCTATTATCAGAGGCGTGTTCCATCATTCGTTTTATCAAATTAGTATTGCCATACAATATAAAAAAGAAAGAAGAAAACATAAAGATCCTTATCAAATCAACCATTTTATAATAAAAATTGTGAAACTATACGTTCAGATAATTAAGTAAATATTCGAATAAAAATATTTGTTGTTACAATTCATGCACTTTTGAAATCAATTAGTAAACATTATCCTATTATTTTTAAATCCAAAGGCTTTTCGGAAAAAATCTTTATGCCGCCGAGACTTCTTAAAATTAAAAAAAAATAAATAAAATACCAACACCAGCAAAATATTAAATGTAAGCGATTCGTTCCCATCAAATTTAAAAAGCAAATAATAATAATAATAA
>RQTK01000009.1:1241078-1276377 GCA_003991915.1 Elysia chlorotica
TAATAATAATAATAATAATAATAATAATAATAATAATAATAATAATAATAATAATAATAATAATAATAATAATAATAAAAGTATTAATAATAATAACAAAAACAATACTAGTAATAAAGAGAAAAGTGGTAGGCAGCCTACTTGATTCCTGACGTTGCTAGTGATAAAACAAAACCTGCCTCACAGCTCTTTGATATCCCCACCCCGATGAAATACAAATAGTAAATCTTGAGTAAAACAGTTCAAAACAATGCAGAAACGTATTTTTTTGCATCCTCTAAAATTCTACCTCTTCAAGCCGTGTTGCTATGTGTCGACTATGAGATGGGCTTTAAAAGGTGAACCTAAGTACTAAATCTCTTTAGAAAATACAGGCTTTGTGAGAAATAAAAATAATCCCATAATTTTTAATTCATATAATTATCAGTTTTTAAAGAAAGCAAAAAATTGAGCAAAGAAAAAAAGTATTTAATATTATGTTTGAACAATAATAACAGAACACAATAATAAACATATAAGTGCATTGCATATCTCAGCGTAGAGTTTAAAGTGCACACATAGTCAGACAAAAATACGGATTAAATGGTCAAAGAGTATAGGAGGAGAGAAACTCTTTACAGATACATAAAAACCATTCATACTGAAGAGCAGTCCAAAACAGGGTGTAGACATCACTGGTGAGATTCAAGCTTTAGAAAAATAGCAATCATTTCAGTGGGGGTAATTTGCAATCTCCACTGGGCCTTTTGTAAAAGTGCAATTTATAGTTTCACTCTGGTTAATAAAGTGCAGGAAAATAAAATTTTTGCTCCTTCTTGGTGGCACTTAAGAGAGAGCAAGAATGTGAGGCTAGGTAGGTTGCAGGCAGACCACATAGACTAGCCAGCCACTCACGTACTTTGGACAGAGCAGCGCTTACACCTGCTTGGCAGTAGCCCTGAAAGTTGAAGTTGCTCAAGCCTGCAAGAGAAAGACACCAACAAACGCAGACAGATTCAGATCCAGCGCCTGAGCGAGCTATCTACACATCCAGTTACTTACAACACCGACCGGGGCGGCACTCGGCGCAATAGCACATGTATCTACTATCTAGATCTAGATTATATGTTGAGGAACTGGTTCAAACGTAAACCATCTAGACTCGATTCCTACTGGATCTAAGTTCTTCTTACTGAGAAAAGGCTCACCTATCATCTTCAAAGTCCAGTAACGATAACAGCCGTGCGAATAATTATCAGCCTATATTAGTATTTGAGTGTATTAGCATGTTACAGTGAACCATGAAGACGTTTTGTTTAACAAGGTTTATCTCCGTGGCTTCTGGACACCTTTAAGGCTTTGCTTACTGTTTAAAAGTGTTTGCCTTCTAGTTCAGGTTGGTGACTATTTAAAACTTAATCAAATTTTTTCCTACTATTACAAGATGTGTTTCAGTGGGTGAAAGCTTTACAATAAGTGTTTTGCCCTACATGACCTCTTGCGATCGCAGTCAAACATTTTTTGTGACTATCTTTTCCCATTTTCCCCGTGATATCAAAATTGTTGGGAAGAACTCTAAAATACTGATAATCAAAATTGCATTTCGGATATTTGCCCCATTAATGCCAGGTCTGAAAAGACACCACCTTTGGACAGAAAATGGCACTTCAAACTAAGTACTTAAACTTGTGCGAAGCAACGTAAAAACATCAATCATAATAACCAATGCTCTGCAGCTGTATCTGTTTTGGAGCCCAAAACTCCCCAAAATGTTTTTGTCCGTTTCATATTTGCAACAATCATCAAAAAGGTTAAAGTCGGTAGCCTATAACCAATTCCATAAATTTCTAGATTTTAGATTCCAGATCATTGGTGTTAACATTTTCGTAACCGATAATGTTACTATACTCTGCGATAAAAAAAAATGTGTACTCTTTGTAATAGAGGTGGACGTTTTGAATATTTATAAATTAAAACCAAGAAATGGTGGGAATAATATAACAAAAAAGTCACCGAGAAGCACAAACCCAACGTTTTACGATGAAATGGCATGATATTTATAGACAAATATATGTATCTCATGCTCATTAAGAGTTCTTAAAAAAACCCAGTACAAAACAATACAAAAGCATGAACGTGATGAGCGTACATTGAGATCGGTAGATCAGAAGTACAATTAAAGCCCACAAAAAAAAATACTGAGAGATTTCCTGATTGTACAAAAGGCGATACCAAACAAACGAAGAAAGTAAAAAAAGCCACAGCCTTAAGACTTATACAGAAGCAGTAATCAAAAACAGCAAAATTTCTGCGGCCCAGATAAAGCAAAAGCGATGACAACAAAGCATTTCATAACTGTAAAAGATAAACTGCGTATAATAATAACAGAAACACACATTTAAAAAAATGAAGTTTGTGTTTCTCATGACAGGTTTTTTTTTTTATTGAGGATCATTTGAAGAAGCCTTCAACTTCATAGGAGATAAGCTGAAATTCTGGCCCTATAGGACTAGCGGTTTGTCCAAAACAGGAATTACTTTGGTCTCAAATTTGAGACACAACTAGGCAGGAAACAGAATTTTTTAAAGGCAACAAAAATATGGACTCTTAACAAGCAGAAAGGATAGAAAATGTACAAGATGTACACACAGTTCCATGCGGAGTTTGCAGAAAAAAGAGATATTCTTTGGGACTCAAGAGTATCACATATTCCCTCTCTTTTATTTCCAAACCATCCTAAGAATAATACATTTTCTGTATGTCAAAATGGGTGAGCTGTTTATCGGAAAAAACAATAAAAGGTTAGGAGAAGGGAAAATGACCATCACCAAAAAAGTAAATAAATGAAAAGGCCCTCTGTATTATGTTTAGAGAAAAATCGCCCTGAAAACGCACGCTTGCCAACAACACAATGACCGCTAATGTTGTTCTATGGAGAAGAAAAAATAGAAACTGGTGACTATGTTAGCCAGACACAGCAAACTGGCCTCGCTAAACTACGATTACTTTTAGAATTCCTAACGTGCCAATGATATCTTAGATTCACTTCAAAAAACCAACTTTTTTCTAAAATCCCTATCTTGCAAAAGGGCTGTATGAGCAATCGGATAATGATGCATTCTAGTTGTTTTTATTTACCAACAACTCCACCCTAAAAATGTGGAATAATGTACACTTATTCTCTCTCTAAAGTATGATTGGTATAAAGTTACTAGGTAAGTGAACATATCCCTAGGACTAACCTCTTCTCATAAAAAGTGCTTCTTGTTTCGAAATTAACAATATTTGCCAGTGATATCAATCGTCTATTTTTCATTCCAGGAAAACGCCACACCGCCCCACTTCAAAAGAGAAACTATTGTTCTATTATACAACCGTATAAGAGAACAATAGTTTCTCTTTTAAATTTTTTTAAAGCAAATGAACAGTGCAGATAAAAATCTCCCTATAGAACAACAAAAAATATCTCTTTAAAAGTTTAGTAAGAACTGCGGTTTCTGATAGCACGTTTTATTAAAAAGCTCAGAACCCATCGGTATTTTTTCTTTCTCCTTATTCTTGTGAGTTGAGTGAGTGAGTTTGTTTTAACGGCACGTAAGAAAGGTAACGGTTATAGTGTGCCCATCATGTCCTAAGACAGTTGATATATTTTACTAGTTGCAGCAGTTACCACCTTTATCTCGCTGAGTGGTAAAAGCATAAAAACTGTACATAAAAAGGTTGGTTAAAAGTAAAGCAGTTTAAAAGATCCATGTGTAGTATTATCACAGTTAATTTTTTACACACACAAATATCCTTCAGACACCTCAGAAGGCGCTGAGGACTAACATGAACAAATATATCCTCTAATGGTTTGGAAGCCAGGTACACATTTCTTTCAAGGTGAAAAAGCGAACAATCAACCAGAATGTGACTTATGGATAATTAGAGGTTCTAAGAGTCATTGCAGCAGATGGTTTCACTTTCTGTCGCAGGTCTGGACGTTCAACAGAAATGACACAGAGGATAAACCGTGAAGGGTGAATTGTTTTCTTAAATAGCTTAATCCAGCGTTACTAGGTTTGTGTACGCATTCTCAGAGCTTAGCCATAGATTGTAAATCTAAAGTTTTACCATAAATAAACTAAACGACAGTTTATATTTTCTGGTAAACTTAACTGATGGATTAAATGCACATAAATTAAGTCTTATTTGGTTGGTGGAAATAAATGATAAATACTTGTAGCTACACATCAGGAGATCAGGGTGAGGCAAAATGGGTTTACAAATAAGACTGGGACAATTTGGAAATTAATTCTGAAGTTGAGAAAAGGTGGTAAAATTCGTTGAAAAAAAGGAATAATTTTGTGTGTGTAAAAATCTTTGTGATACCGGTAAGGAGATGTGCAAAAAAATAATTTTAAAACATGAATTACTACTAGCGCTTTTAGGTTAGGGGAGATTATCAAATACAAAGAGAAAAGGCCTGCTTGGGATACGTGTGCGAGACTAATTATGATATCTAAATTCCCAATGTCCAAAAGATTTTATTTTTCAAATCTCTACGCAACTCTTTTGGTATGGATAACTCTTTGGCTAGAGGAGTTGCGACCACAGATAGTTAAATTTAGGATAGCATCTCTCTCGCAATAATACGGTCTATCCAATCTTCCAAAAGCAGTCTAGACTACATGAATCTCGTATTTGTTTCACATTTTAATTATGTTAAGACAGCGATGTTCTTCTTTTTCTTAATTCTTCCATTCTCTCTATCAATTATTTTGGTGATCATTATTCTAAGAGCCACATTGCTTTCCCATATTGGATTATTGGAACCCAAAACAGGGCTAATATAATACAAATACTTATATTAAAAGTGAATTGACTTTGACTCAGACCTTTTTACACTTGAGTCTTGGAGGAATACCCGTCTTTGGTTGAGGTTATACTTGACTCAAAAGTAGCGTCACAAAAGCTAAGCTAGCTACAGCTACAGAAGTTTACAGGCGAGCAGGATGCCAAGTTTCATAGAAAACTATAACCGCATTGGCAGAAATCTAAGTCAGCGTATACCATTCTTGCATCTACACAATCAAATTCAAGTCAACTATCTTTCTCTAACAAAGAATGATGTGGCACCACAAAGCATTTGCACATTATACTGCCCTTAGCGATGACAATAATGACTGGAAAGCATGTTTGTGTTAGCAAGCATTGCGTTTTCAGGGATAGAATAATTATGGTGAGATAAATAACGCAACAGTATACACTGGATAGTAATATTGTTTGTTACACAGGTGCACGCTATATGTATACACACAATCCACAGCCATCACCGGTGCACACGAAGGGGGCAAGGGACGAACAGTAAGATTCTACCGTGTGAGCAAGAGACAGAATACGTGTGATACACTTGAGCGAGACGGAGAAACTTACAGCGGAAAACACAGCTGAGGTACCAGCCTGACAAGATCCTTGCCGATGGTACTGATCTGTTATTTTGGACCTGTCCACTTCTACATGGGGTGGGGGCAGTCACGTGGACGGGGATAGCCCAGCATGCAAAAAGCCAGTCAAGTACAGTGAGTTAAAATGAAGATGAGGTTAATATAAAATAGCAATGAAAAGTAAACACATTCTCCCGCACCATCACAATCTTGTGCACGGAAAATAATTGATATCCCTCGAGCCCCTGCTGCTAAGAGAGCAGCTGCATTTGGTGGCTTAAAGATAAAGCAAAAACATATTTAACAGAATGCCCAAACGTGAAAGGTGAAAATGGTATATAATAATTGTGTGCTTTTTTATCAACACACTTTCAGCGCCCAAACCACCAAGCGACAAGCATCAAAGAGATAATGTTCAGAAAGAAGGCATACAACTTTTTTTTCCCCATAGAGCGCGGCTTAGGTAAATTTTAAGACCTAATTCAGCTGACTCGAAACGATTGGGCTTTTGATTTGTTTCAACATTTCTCAGCTTGGGTAAAAAAGTATATTTATTAACTAATTACTAAAATTATCAAATTATATGCTACGCTTATACAAGTAATATGTGTATGTTTTCCACTCCTTCTTCCAAAGGCAGAAAAATTGATGAAATATGCGGAAAGTGGTTTTAAAAGCTAGGCGGTTGCCAATACATTTAAAAAGGAACTAACATCAGAGTGTGCCCTTCATACAATAGTTTTACTTTGAGACTAACCTACACGCTCCAGGCGCTTTGAAATGCAACAGAGGCATGCTAGAACAACGAAATGGTGTTTTCTTTAATCTGGGTGTATGCATATGCCCTTAAGCGACTGGCGTGGAATAAATACAATCTTATTCTGCTATGACATTTTTAGCGTACAGGAAAATATTTTAGAGAATTATCTTATCAGTTTCAAGAGAAATAGAATTCATGCTAAGATAAAGTGAAAATATTTAATATTATTATCTTATTATAATATGTTTTTAAAGACTCCCTCCCTTAAACCTGTAAAAATCATTCCATTCCATTTTCGATGGGACACACAATTCTGACCATTCAGTCTGTGCACCAAAAGTTGATGGGGGTGATATTTGTGCGGTACTATATTTGCCCTTAACGAGATTAATATCTCAAGCTTATCCTAATGACCAACACACAGAATCCATCATTTAGAGGCATAAATGATAGAGTTCGATGCAGATGTTGCCATAACACTGAAAAATTTTAATATTTGTGATGAGTCACTGTCACCGGAGGGAGGGGGAAGGGTCAGAGTCAGAGATGCCAAAAGGGCTCAAAGCCTGGGGGGGGGGGGTGATCAAAAATATTAATTTTAGTTTGTTGCTGGGAAGCAGGAAATGATGATTAAAAGCTGTTGATGAGAAGCACCTCTGTGGGGTTTAAAAGGTCAATTCGACACTGGTGTTCAAATTTTACAAGCAAGAGGGGATCCTGATTTTTAGTTTCAGAGAACAGAACGTGTGGTTTAATTCCGATTAGTACTAGTAGTAGCAGTTCGAAGTTTGTTGGCATCCTATTACTTCTCCTGCGTCGGTTACAATAGTTAGCAGAAAAAGTAAAAGTATAATCCAAATATTTCTCTCTTTCACGAGAGCAAGTGGTTTAGAAAGCAATGAAATAGGCAGTTATCATGCTGACAATTTACTGGCAAATGGTATGCCATGAGTTTTAAAATAGTTCTAAAATTATTTTTCATTTTTGAGAATACCGTATAGAATTTAAGCTGTTTCAGCAACGATGGGGAACCAGCAAGGATAATGAGTTTGATATCAACGATAATTCTGAGCAATATCTGGGTTATAGCCCTGTATCCGAATGTATCAAATTAATCCAACCTGCAGGTGTGATGCTCCAAACCGTAACGCATTGTGAGCGTTACTCACAACATGCAGCACCCTGTGATTTCACAAAACGTTCTTCCATTTTTTCAGAAGACATGAACCATGTCCAGCAAGTCGTCTTTGTGTCAAGTTCTACTTTAAAAAAATTCCTTTTGCGCACTCTATGTTCTGTTTCTAACACCGTTTAGCATTACATGTTACTTACCCTTCTGCGGACGCCATGCTTGATTAGTTGACTAAAACCTGAGGCATAGCTCCTGATTTATAATTAAGTAACTTATCAGATTTGTTGGTGAAATAATATCCATTAAAGCGATGCTTTCATAAAGTCGCTTTGGGGGTAAATGGTTAACAATCAGCAACCGAGCAATACCATGACTTTTTCTTTAATCTTAAACGCTCTTCTTCGCTTGTGAAGTATTTTATTCGAAGCTGCCAGACACTAATCGAAATTCTTTCCCCCTTCCATTAACAGAAATGTAGTCTTTTTGCTTGCCAATTTTCATCTCCACATCTCCCACCAGACAAAACATAATTGAAAAAAAGACGCTACGAGCCTGAGTTTGTAAAAAGCCATCAAAACTATTAGTAATTTGTTGTCATTTATCCGAGTTTATACAGATACTTTGTTTAAAACAAACCGCACACATTATGTTTTCTTTTTATACACCCTTTTGGTCTTTTGGCTACAAAGCTCGTCCCTCCTATTTTTAAACATTATTTATCGATAACTGCAGTCATATTACCAGTAGATTAGAAAAAAATACTAATATTATAATCGTATACAATTTCTATGTCTACAGGTAAGATGAGTTTGGTGGCCGTGGCCGTATTACCTCTCTTGCAGGGCGAGAAGCGCTCATACTCAGTGGTGGACGTCTTGGCCAGGAAACACATCCCCACCGGCTCCCGCTTGTCGTAGAAATCCGAGAAGTAGACGTACCTGGGGGCGCAGGCCTGATGGGAGGCAGGGTGGAGATTAGCGGATTAGCGGATTAGCTGAGTGGAATTTGGCAGAAAGACAGACAGGCAAATAGATAGATGGATAGGTATCTATGGATACATAGATAGACAGATAGATGGATGGCTGAATAGATGGCTAGATAGATATATCGATACATGTATACAACATTATATAGATTTGTGGATAGATCGGTAGATAGATAGGCAGATTGAGAAAGAAACAGAAAGAGACACATATTGAAGTAAGATAGACAGTTTAATAAATAGATAGATAGATAGATAGATAGATAGATAGATAGATAGATAGATAGATAGATAGATAGATAGATAGATAGATAGATAGATAGATAGATAGATAGATAGATAGATAGATAGATCGATAGAGATAGAGAGAGAGTGTGTGAAAGACAGAAGAAAAAGAAAGCCTTAGAAAAAAAGTAAATTTAAAACAAATATTTTCAAACAAATTGAATAAATGGAATTGTATATAATACATGTACGTATTTTGAGTTTGCTAAAATATATTTAACATGTTTTATCAGCCTTTATAAGCTTAAGTAGGCAAAGCGAAAAAAAAATAAACGCGCAAACTTTCCTAGTAATAGCAATACTTAAATTATGTGCATCCGGTGTTGTTGCGTAAGCGGGAGATATTAGCCACACCCGGACATTAATAAAACGTTTTGACATTTAAGATTTAAGGATAAAACGCATTGGTGCGAGCAGTAAAGTGCCCCGGAAACTTAAAAACACAAACAAAAAAAACCACGACAGCAAAACAATGAAATGTCCACTGAGTGGTCTACATCTAGATTGCTTCTATCGAGGATTAACCTGCTAAAACATGTTTAGGATTTGTGAACATAAAAAGGCCAAAAAAAAAAACATACAAACAACAACAATAAAACGTAAAAAACAACAACAAAACAAACAAAAGACAACATTAAAAAGGACAATTTGATATTGCCACGTAAACTGTTAAGACATTCTTCCTGGCCTTTCACAAACGGCAGTATTTATTCTACAGATGAACCTAATTATTCTTTATTCACCAAAGTTCACAAAAAACATTGTCTGATTTAAAAAAAACTGTGTTGTTGTATTTTTATAAATCATAGACCACAAGAGTGAGTAGGGTGTGTTTCGCTTATTACTGAAAAGTTTCGGGTAGAGACCTCTAAAAAAAAAAAAACGAAAAAAAAAAAAAAAAAAAAATCCCTACATCAACCCGTTTCATGTTTCAATGAAAATGAATGTCTCCTGTTTCTAGGAATGATAGAGATGTAATTATTTGAACCTCTTAAAGTACAATGGCTGATGCTTCTAATTTCTAAACATGCGATAAATAACTCAAAAGTCAAAATTTCAACATTTGCCTAATCGTTCCCCTTGGTTGCCTCCTCTGTATAAGCTAGATGTTAGAGTAAGGAAAATGTCTGACGTGAGGTCTGGGAATGGTGGCATGGCTCTAGGCGCCGCCATTATCTCAGCTTCAAAGATAACAGCTGTTGGGGCCTTCAGGCATCCCTGGGCAGCGCCTGGCCAGCGACCTGCAGTGATTACACCTGCCACAGCCTGCCATAGGCTGGCACAAGGCCGGCCAGTCCCTGGTTCAACCTGCCCCTCAGTCACCCAGCCTACCTCAGCCTACCACAGCCTACCTCAGCCTACCTCAGCCTACCTCAGCCTACCTCAGCCTACCTCAGTCTACCTCAGCCTACCACAGCCTACCTCAGCTACCTCAGCCTACCACAGCCTACCACAGCCTGCCACAGCCTGCCACAGGCTGCCACAGGCTAACCACGCCCCAGGCATCCCTGGGCAGCGCCTGGCCAACGACCTGCAATGATTACACCTGCCACAGCCTGCCATAGGCTGCCACAGGCCGGCACAAGGCCCCAGTCCCTGGTTCAACCTGCCCTCTCGATTATCGTTTATGACTGGATGAAACGAGATGGTAGGGAACGGCAGCCTCAGTAAGGCATAAAACCAAAAGTTAGTGTCAGTAATAGTAGACGCTATACGCGTATGGCAGTACACGTAGTATTCATTCAGAATCTACTTTTTGTTTGAACATAACTTTTTAAAATTGATTTAAATTATAGCAGTTAAACATGACACTCAGACTACATGTTTATTCCACGGTCGGTGTGTCATTCAGCTACAATATTTAATATATAAAATATTAAACGCTTCAAAACAATTTTAAAAGACTCTGAACAGCTACGTACTGCTCGAAAAGCTGAAAGCGGGATTAATAGGAACCAAATTGGCCTGGACAGTTAATCCTTTTTTCAGGACTTAAACACTTCAAAATATTTTAAGCAGTCTATCCTTGAAACTTTTAAAACATCCTTTATATCTCATCTCGATCGATCCGTGTTTAGTATTTAAAACTGGTACCACTTATGCTTGTACATAACGTATTTTTGTCTTCAGTTTCATTATAGCTACCGTAATCGCCAGATAACCGTCTTAAATAGAGTTCTAAAATCATCCGCAAATAGTTTTATTTCAAATCATTAAGATATATGATTCACAGCAACTTTCCTCTTACAATCAGCTTAAGAATTTTCCCAAAAAAATCTTGGCCACTTACTGATCGTTCTAATCTATTAAGCACTTCATACTTTCAAAGAGTCCCTCAAATATCCTGGTACCACATACCCCTAATGTTATAAAGAAAAATTGATTTGTAACTACAAGAGCCTAGTAATGTCATATTAGTTTTATGTCCCCAACGATTCCCAAAGAAGCGTACATGGGGCGGAGCGGATACGAAGACACCGGTTCAGATTGGAAACGCGGGCCTCCAGATCTCAACATAAAGCTCTAACACTAACTGATGGAACTACGGCCGCTCCCTACAAGCCTCCCCTTCCGCTGTTTAACCGTCTACATCCGGCCAGCACCTGGGGTGAGTAATGAGAGCCAGGTGAAGACTGAGGAAAGCCTCCAACTGGTAAACAGTTCCTAGCAGTCATGTTGCTCAGGGCTCGCACGGTCTGCCACGGCGAAACCTAATACGGAGCCGCCGACGTAGACAGCCATCAAAGTCTACAAAACAATTTTTACCAAAAAAGTATAGGAAAAATTCGCGAAAATACGCTTATTTGGCATGAGGTTGTCAGCTCTGCAGTACGAGACGTCTAGGTGCTAACTGCTAGTATAGAGACTGGAGGCTTGGGGCATCATTCCTTCTGAAGGATCTTGCTGATTCTGGATTACGTTTACCAAATTCAATCATTACGTTTTTCAGTTAAGGCAAGTCTTACTGCCTATCTCTATTTTGACCAAGATTGTTAAGATTAGACTATATTTATAAGTCTAGAAGTATAAAAATATATATAAATAGTTGTAAACTTTATCTGACGCTTTTCTAACATTTTTGTCCTCAATAACAGCGACAAAAACAAATACATATACAACAACAGTGAAACAACAACAACAACAACAACAACAACAACACAACCACCACCACCACCACCACCAACAACAACAACAACAACAGCATAGCAAAACAATGGCCAAATATAGCAGGGGCTTTTTCTTTATCGACACCAAATGAGAAAAGCAGGAATAAATTCAGGTTTCCCTTTCTTTCATACTCTATAAAATCCTTTGTTTTTTCCTCTTTCGTTAAAACTTGAACTCTCTACCTGACTTCAGGGTGTTCTTCTCCCAGACATGTCTTTATAATCTATCTTGACCTTATTTCTCTTTTTTGATGACTTTGCTTTAAGATTTACTCGTTTTCTGTTTTATTTCAAAGAGCGCCTTCCAGCGCTCGCAAAATAGCCTACTTAACTACATGACCGGGAACACACTTACCGGTACCTGTTTTGATGATTAGAGTGGCGAGGCGAGAGTTTTCAAAGAAGATGAAGAGTGAAGAACTTTAAAATTCAGGCCAGCGGTTATACTTTTTCGTTCCGAACGAAACGTTGTAGATCTAAACCTACAGTTCATAGCAGTAATCTGAAGACTGTTTATAACTGCATGTATTTAAGGTGGGTTGGGGGTTTGTTTTGTTTTTTTAACTCACTTATTTTAAAGGAATATTGTCGAGCAAGGTGTACTTATGTTCTAAGTGTGGATGACATTTCACCCAGCAGCGTTGTATCTGATGGATTGAAATCTTGTTTCGAAATAAACACAAACATTGAGAGTGAAATCATTCCAATGCGCGACTAAATTGAACTTTGCAATGCGTCAGAAAAAAATGTGTACCAACAGGGGCAAGCCGCGTGACTGACGTTGAAACAAAAATAAAAACAAGACAACAATAAAAAAACAAACAAAAACAAAAAACAAACAAAACAAAACCCACACATACACCGATCCCGTTGTTATGGACAAAATGTAGCAAACATACCTTCTTAGTCATTACTCTAACTTTACCGACTCCGCTGATAAGATTTATTTAGCATCTAATGAAGCGAAATAAGACTAGCATGATATTCCACTCGAAGAAAAGTCCTGTTTGGCCTGAAATTTCGCAAACAGTTATTCATCTGCGTTGGAAGGCATCGGAGGTGTTCAGCAAGCAGTAACGTCATACTTCAAGTAACTACTTCAAGATCTACATGTAGTTCAATTCATTGTCTAGTGACTGTAAACCATTTTCCATGTGTGCGCTTTGTACTTTAGAAGACTAGAACCAGGCGCACCTTCCTTTGGCTTGGCGGGCTACCTTGACCCTGAACTAGAGCTGATGTCTTCTAGCCACGTTCCACCACTCTTGGTTAACTCACATTCCTGATATTGCGAATGTGGGTGGTGACAGTAGAGTGAGCGCATACATAGACCTCACAATCACCCACATAATTATCTGATGGTGCCGACTAAACCGTCTAACATCATAAACCCAGCTGCTGCCGTCCGATTAAAAAATGCTAATTTTGTACAGCACATTAAGTAAATCTGCTCTTACCACACTCTTATTGTTTTGTGAGATGTACAGAAAGATCAAAGCTGTGTATGTGTTTTTACAAATATTAATTCTTTTATACGGGTCTTAAAGAGAGGGAAAAGATAGATGATAAAAAAGATAAAAGACACATAAATTGACATTAAGTAAAAGGTCGTAGGCGAATTAGGGTTGTTGTTTTTATTTTGTTCTTCTTTTTGCTGACATCCAATCATATCCTATATTAACCACTGCGTTTTGTTCATAGATATTTTTAAGTACCATATCTTTGTGAGTAAATGCAAACATGTATATCCCCCTCCCGCGATATTATTAGGTCTTCAATTTTTTAACCCTGTCCCTGTCCACGAATCCCCAAGAGTCTCTATCTTGCTCTGTCTCTCTCCGCGTTTCAAACACTCCTACCTCTCTTCGTCTTCTTTTGTGTTTATAAAAGTCACAAACATTCGTGAACTCACCACAATAACACCATTCTCCCCCGAGCTTTGCACTGTGGCTCCGAACCACTGGTTTGATTTTTCCTCTATGTAGATATCTCTGCCTCTGACGTTCACATAGTTGTTGCCTGGAAAGGAGAAAGATATTATATATATTATGTTTAGAAACTAAGGCTTGACTCATGGCAAGTACAAAGAATTCACGCCATATGTGAAGAGGAAACTAGGTGTATTTACCTGCTGGGTCAATGACCATTTTTATCTCAGTGTTTTTCACACCCGTAAATTCGTTTATGTTTATGAAACTTCTTTCTTGTGGTGTTGTGGTGGAAGTAGCAAATATGAATGGAATGACAAAATAATATAGATTAATTCTGAAAGCTCAATTTTTTATTTTATTTATAACAGCTATTATAAAAAAAATACGAAGAATGACAAAAACAAAACATTGAAAAACTATTTATAATTATAATATGTACATTTCGAAAATATTTAAGCGCATGTGAACAAAACTTGGAAGTAATAAAACATGCTGATAATGTTCAATATGTTGATTTTAATCAGTATTTTGGAAGACGAAGAACAGCAATGCTAGGTAACAAAACAACAACAACAACAACAATAATACTAGACAATACCATTACGAGATAAACGATAAAGCATTATCTAAGAAAATTTGAAAAACTGACGCCATCCCTGTGTGGTCTATTAGCAAGTTTAGAATATAATATTATCATAATAATTATTAATAACGTTTAATGGGGATAGCGTTATGACGTACAGAGAATCAGTACAATATGTCAACTAACGAACCAATATTTGTTTTCATATTATGATAAAATAAAAATGTAAATGACTCTGGCTGAAAAATAATAATAAAATAATAAATTATAAATTTGTAATGTTTATGTAGTTAACCGATTCTTTTTGATTATGTCGATGTTTACATTCTATTTATCTTTAATTAATCCAGATTATGTTCACAGTCATCATGTTTTGGCCTGTTTCATAGTCACGAAATGCCAGCACAATATTACAAGTAAAAAGATTTTATTTCGTCGTATAAATTGTATGCGACTATACAGCTTTATGATGGAACGAGTACTCAAACGTAAAATGTAATAAAAACGAGGGGTCCTAATGAAAGCAAACTCACTGCGAGAGAAGATAACGTTATTGCTTTATCTCAATAAACCGAGGAGGAAACAATTCAGACATACACGTCAATGGAAAAGCCAATTATTATGAAAGTTCAAATCAGGTGTCAGACAGGCCTCACTCGTATAGGTGAACCAGTTCAACAGAAACGGACAAGAAAGACAAAGCGGAGGTGGAATAAAACTTCTAAAATCTCGGAATTGACCTTCCGGCCGCGCTTTGTGTTCACGGTTAAAACTTTAAGACATGTTCTAAAATATTTTAACAATAGCCTATCTTTAGTCGTTTAGCAAACAGCAGGTGCCATGCGATGTCGACTCGACTTCCGGAATGCAGAGCCAAAAAACAGTGTCTCTATTCTACCTAGAATACTCACGTGCTAAGATCGACTCAAACTTTAGAACCTTCGAGTACATTTCTCTTTTCTTCTAAAAATAATAGGTTTATCTTTTTCGTAAGCATAATTATGGCATCTCAAATTCCATGTTTCTATGGTAGCAGTCTAGTCAAAACGTCAAATTTTCAAATTACAGGGCATCGCAAAGATATATCCTGAATTGAATGGAAGGCACATATCTATCTATCTATCTATCTATCTATCTATCTACCTATCTATCTATCTATCTATCTATCTATCTATCTATCTATCTATCTATCTATCTATCTATCTATCTATCTATCTATCTATCTATCTATCTATCTATCTATCTATCTATCTATCTATCTATCTATCTATCTATCTATCTATCTATCTATCTAATCTATCTATCTATCTATCTATCTATCTACCTACCTACCTACCTACCTACCTACCTACCTACCTACCTACCTACATACATACATACCTAACTACCTGTCTGTATGTCTGTCACTCTGTTTGTCTACCTACCTGCCTACCTACCTACCTACTTACATACCTACCTATCTATCTATCTATCTATCTATCTATCTATCTATCTATCTATCTATCTATCTATCTATCTATCTATCTATCTATCTATCTATCTATCTATCTATCTATCTATCTATCTATCTATCTATCTATCTATCTATCTATCTATCTATCTATCTATCTATCTATCTATCTATCTATATCTACGAGTATCTAACATATCGCTATATCAATCTACCTGTGTTGTCAAAAGGCACCTCCTGGCATGTGTTGGGGATATCCGTCTTGCAGCGGAACACGGCCCCTCCCCTCTCCACGTTCGGCTGCGAGGTCTCGTGTCTTGGGGCTCCAATCAGTATCCTGGAAAAATAATCATTTGGTGATGGTCAAATCCAAGTAGCCCTACACGACTGTATTGGTATAACAAAATTACTCTAGATTACACATACAAATTGGAGAGATGGAGAAAATTGGAAAAATGAAAAAAAAAAAAAAAACAAAAAAAAAAACAACAACGATCCCCTCTTATTCTAACCATCCATTTTACAATGGCTTATGTATAGCTTTTTAAAAAAACATTAGCAGTTTCTTAGACAGGTAAAACAAAGAGAGAAAAAACGCGTTTTACAAAGATGGCGAATGCTTAAAGGATTTGGGTTCTCAAACGGCGGGTTCTTAGACGCAGGACACTGTATATATTTTTGTCCCATGTTCAGTAGATCCCTACATGCACATGCCCGTCGCAGGATATGTTAGACACCGAAACATAATTGAAAGAAGTTTAAGTAATATACTTGTAGGGGTGAAAACTTTTAAAATACAGATTTATTTTTTATTTATTAATACAATTTTCATTATTGGTTTAGGAAGTCGTTCTACAAGCTCACATTGTGCTCACAATTAAAAAATCCATCTTGCTTCTGTCTCCAGTATAGGCATCCTAATTTGTAAAGGGTCTAGGAGGTAATTGTCAAGATAATAGCAGATAGTGGAACAACAAAACCCTCTTCAAATTAGTCATGCGACAGTCAATGTATCGCAAAAGCAACAACCAAACAGCCTCATAAAAAGAGCACAACAATAGCAAACAAAAACAAAACAACAACAACAACAATAATAAAACAGCAAGGCAAATAAACACACAAACTGTGTTTCTTGAAAGAAAAAAAAAGGCAAACTAGGAAAGGGCAAGATAAAAAACAACATAATTTACTATACATGTAGTGGGTTAGTGTGTGTGCGTGTGTGTGTGTGTGTGTGTGTGTGAGAGAGAGAGAGAGAGAGAGAGAGAGAGAGAGATAGAGATAGATAGACAGGCGACAGACAGTGAGACAGGCAAAGAAATACAGCATTGATAGTATCACATAAACTTTAAAAAAGCGATATTGGTGAAATTATTCCAATAGTAATGTTTTATCAACACATCTCTCCCTTCCCAGCCACCGTGTAAGTCGAGCAGGCCCGAAGCCCTGACGCCCTGGCCGTAATCTGAGATCCGCTGTACTGGGACCCCTTACTCCCTGGCTGGGACCCTGAACCCTGGGATCTGGGATCCGACCTGTCGAGTGGTGACCATCCTCGTGGACCGACTGGACCGTGCTGCCACAACCAAAACAAACACAACCGACAGACAACACAGCACAGTCTGGCGATCTGAATGTCTCACAGACTCATTTTACAAACTGCACAAGTAATTGGTGTAAAACACAATATGTCTATGTAAAAGAACAAGTGACAGTACAGCTGCCTGAAGTTCAATGTCGATCTTAATATAAAAAAGTTAACATTAGTTTTGAATAGCTAACACGGAGAGGCTTATTAAATTAAGTATCGCAGAAAAAAACAGCAATTATACATTTTATATGCATAACTACACGAAAGGGGTGAAAAAGAGAGAGAGAGAGAGAGAGAGAGAGAGAGAGAGAGAGAGAGACAGACAGAGTTCTTGCCACAGAAAATTCCTGTATATAATTAACTGATTATCCTAGTGTATATAATCTAGAGCCTTTGAAGGGCACATAAACCTGCGGATTAAACTAAAAGAGCGCCGCTGTTTCCACCCTCAAGTGCACCAACTGCACCGCTGTCGCCTTGACTCAGAGAGAGAGAGAGAGAGAGAGAGAGAGAGAGAGAGAGACACACACACAAGGTCAGAGAGGGGCATAACAAACAAACAGAAGAATGACACGACGCTTCGAGATTATTGAACCGAACACACCCAGAGACATCTAAATTCTCAACAAATAACACCAGGGTAAGTCCGTACGGGATGGAATAATAGGGACTGATGGGCTTTACTCTTTTTACACAAAGTTGTTGAAGACAGCGCTAAAATTACTGCACGTATAATGCAGATATAAAAAGACCACAACAAAACCTTTTCTACAAACGAATGTACACAGTAGATATATCTAAATCAAAACGTGCTATTAAAAGAAGAATATTTTTCAGAACTCATATTTTCCAGATGAAAAGGTCTAGGCGAGTACACATTGGTTGTTTCTTTTTACTTTGGACGACAACACTGATGATATAATTCTCATCCTGACACCAAACAATCAAAAATTGAAATGAGGGAGGACAACAATCACCAAGCGCTAGGCATCCATTCCTGATTGATCACATAGACGGGATTAATGCACGCCGAGCTGGGAATCCCCAAACAAGGCAGACGTTTAGAGATTGTGAAACTTATAATGGACTTCGTTCGGCGAATAGACAGGCGTGGAGCACAAAGAAATTGATGCTAGAAGCTAAAAATAGCCAGTGGCACCGGGTAACAGCTGCTGCTAAGCTGTTGACTGTTCCAACTCCTGCCTCCTATGGCTACATCCAGTTGGAAGACGAGCGGAATTAGAACTAATAAATTGTTCTCTACATAAACAAAGGGTAGAACCGAGACTTTTAGCGTTTTGTGTTTCTTCTTCGCCATACAAGAGAAATGTACTAATTCTACTATAATAGTCGTGGTGATTGAAAAAAAGACGCATCATTTTGTTCGCCATGTGATATTATAAAGAAATGAAACAAATCATACAAGTTTCTGTTCCAGCATATTTGTTACTTTAAAAAAAGCACTTATACAAAGGTAATATCTCTCCTATTTGCCTATTCAGGGTTGTTTCTTTTAATACTATACTGGCATCGAAAATATTTAAAAACAACACGCACACACACACAAAACGAAAAAGGAAAAAAAAAAACACGAACAAAGCAAAATAAGAAACAAAATACCATCACAAAGACAAGAAGGTAAAAATTCTACAATTGAGCATTAAAAAAATATAATACATTCAAAGCTTAACTCCAAATGGATTATAACGACACACACAAAAATAAACAAATGGGGGTAAAAAATGAAACAAAGGAAGAGAAATATATAGAACCGGGGACAAAAAAATGGCGAATTATTAATATACACATGTAAGTACTCAGACATATTTTAGGATACATGAGATAGGCAAAACTTAAGTGTTATGTATAGACTGCAGAAAAAATAAGCTATAGCATCATTCTGTGCATTTATTTCCATGTCACTAATGATTTTTTGAACTCTGTCTATACCTTTCGCATCTTAACAAGTGCACCTCTCACTACACACCCAGCCCCAAAATTAAATGTCAGCGTAACCTTCACGAAAAAATACCTTTTTTTCATGGCTTTAATTATAACATGGGTTTGTTCGATCGCACGTTCGATAACTAGTCAAAAATAGAATTCAAACCCAAGACCTCCATTTTTTTTAACCCTGCGCTATTGAACCAGCTATTACATTTTAGTATGTCCCTTTACATTTGTTAACCAAGCATAACAGAAAAAAATGTATTTCTTGCCACAGAAAATTCCTGTATATAATTAACTGATTATCCTAGTGTATATAATCTAAAGCCTTTGAAGGACACATAAACCTGCGGATTAAACTAAAAGAGCGCCGCTGTTTCCACCCTCAAGTGCACCAACTGCACCGCTGTCGCACAACGAAACGGTGACTCAGCCCACATTTCCGGAAAGGGATTACCCATTAGGCTCTTATTCACAGTTGAAAGTCTAAACTGACTCGAAGATCCCCCAAACACCTTTCTTTTCTCAGTGTCCCTCTTCTATCTTTCTCTCTCTCTGAGAGAGAGAGAGAGACCTTCTCTCTCTCTCCCTCTCTCTCTCCTTCTTTTTCTCTCTCTCTCTCTCTCTCTCTCTCTCTCTCTCTTTCACCTGTCTTGATATGTTTCACTTTCTGTTTGCCTGTGCCTGACTGTTTCTTTGTTTTGCTCTATACTTTTCTCCCTCCATCTCTCTCTTTCTCAACCCCTCCTTTCGCTCTCCATCTCCCTTTCCCTGTACTGGTAAGTGGTATCTGTCACACGTTCTATCTCTGGTCTATTTCTGTCTCTATGCCTTTGTCTCTGTCTCTCCCCTCCACCTATCTCTCTCTTTCTCTCTCCGTGTCTCTCTCCATTTGTCTGTTTTTCTGTCTGTCTGTCTAGCAATCTGTGTGACCGACTGTCCCCCCCCCCCCCTATCTAATGCGCTGCAGGTTGACATAATAATGACGCATTAGTGACCGCCTCCAGTGTGAACAAGGAATGTCCTGCTCAAGTCCTCTTCAGGTGTTGCTGCCAGTAGCTGCTACAGTGCTAGCCTGCTAGCCTGGCCTCCAATACCAGAATGTGACCTCCGTCCAATTTCTGTGGTACAGTAACAGGTCAACTCAAAGTCCACAAACACAAACGTACAATCATACACACACACACACACACACACCTGTGCACCTGGCCTTCTAGAGTAAAAGCAAGTATAAAATAATGTTCATGATTGTATTACCTTCCCCCTCCCCCGCTTTTTTTGTTTGTTTATAATTCAACTTATCCCTTTTATTCTTTGTGGGGAAAGAGATGTTTTTGTTGTTACAATAACAAAAAATAATCACATACAGTGATCAAATTGGTGCATGTTTGTAAAGTATCATTTACAATAACTAAAAGCAGTTACATGTATAAATAAGTTCCACCATAAAACGAACCGCCTGATGAAGTCTAAATTGAAATAACCATTGGCCACACAAAACAGGAGTAGGGAAAACTGAAACAAAGAAAGAGAAACAAGAGAAGATAAGAGCAAGTATAGGAAGATATATCGATACAGATAGATAGATAGATAGATAGATAGATAGATAGATAGATAGATAGATAGATAGATAGATAGATAGATAGATAGATAGATAGATAGATAGATAGATAGATAGATAGATAGATAGATAGATAGATAGATAGATAGATAGATAGATAGATAGATAAATAGATAGATAGATAGACAAATAAATAAACAGATAAATCCGATACAAATAAAGATAAAAAGAGATCTTTATTGAAACTAAAGGTTACATAAAAACACAAAAGAAACTAGACAAACAGTACATTACAAGAAAGGGCAAATGGATAAACGTAGATAGAAATATAGATAAATAGAGATAGAGACAAAAAGAGAGAGATGAAATAAAATAACAGAAAATCTTGAGTTAATGACCCCTCGTCCTAAACAGGATTACATCACATCTACACCAAAACAATGGCGCGAAGCTCTTCAGAACCAGGAATGTCCTCGCTAGGTTTCTGACCCCAGTTGACCGAAACCGATAGCCTGGTTATACGCTGTTGGCACACAAGGTCGAAGATGTTTAAACAGCCACAGTAGCGGGTTTGTGCGTATCGCTGGGCTCCATAATTACATAATTATGATATATGGAACTAGGAATTACCATATCCCGTCTACGATAAGTCTATACTGTGTGTAATTACATACTAAACAGATGTAAACACCCCAGGCCAAGGTTAAAACGGATACATAATTAAACTCAACTACATTGTATTTCTAAAAAGTATAGCACAGCGTTGGACTTGTTGCTGATGTTGTTCCGGCTGCTGCTGTTGTTGTTGATGTGGTTGTTGTTGTTGCTGTTGTTGCTGTTGCTGATATTGTTGCTGTATATTTTGTTTTTGTTCTTGACTTTCTGTTCCCCCCCCCCCCCCCCCCCCTCCCCCCCCCACCCCGTTCACTTTATTCGTCGTCTTCTTCTCTTCCTCCTCTATTTAGTTTCTTCATCTTCGGTAATCTTTTCCTCGACCAGTTCACCCCCTTTCCCCTCATCTTCATGGACCTTTCCCTGCTTCATATTTTACAAACATGATCTTCCACTAAGCTCCCCTGGCTTAATTGGCTTACCCAGCCTATCCTAAATACGGGCGTCTATAAAAATAAAGATGATTAAGGGTGTCATGGAATACCAGCCATGCCTGACACTTCCAATTTACGTCCACATAAAAGACTGATGGAATTTGTGCACCGCAACCGTTTCACCCCATTGCTCATAATTACTCCAGAAACTACAACAGCGCTTCAGGTTAGAGTATGCCTCAATACGGTTAAAGAAGAGAGAGAGAGAGAGAGAGAGAGAGAGAGAGAGAGAGAGAGAGAGAGAGAGAGAGAGAGAGAGAGTGACAGAGAGAAAGAAAAAAGAGAGAGAGAGAGAGAAGAGAGAGAGAGAGAGAGAGAGAGAGAGAGAGAGAGAGAGAGGGGGGAGATTCCAAGCCTACAGATAAATAGAAACATTTTTTGGGGAAAAACCAGTACCTGTAAAGTGCAAAGGTAGATAGCAAGTGTGCTGACACTTTTATATGCTCGTAAAGCCTTACAATATAACTCAACTACATGGTATACAGCCATAGTACTATTTTATCATTCGTTCTTTTTCCTTCGCTGCCTTAAGTTTGCCTGCTTCATGTCCAACAAAGCCAATTCTTTTCCCCCGATTTTAGGTCATGCTTGCGGATCAGGTTTCCTCCGCCAATTCGTTCTACAGAGTTGTGGGTGTTTACTTCCTGTAGACAGACATAGAGTCAGTCAGTCTGAGTACTCATCTTGTAAAGAGACACACAGTGTCCCGGGCATGACTCACTCGCCATTATAGCTCTAATGATACCCCTGGCTGCTGATTTGCTAACCCTGCTACAGGCGGTTGGTTAACTTAAAAAAATACAAAGTTTACAGCCAGCACGCTAGTTTTCCTCATCTTCTGTTCTCTTTCTTTGCATTTTGCTTGTGTGTGTGTGCGTGTGCGAGCGCGCGCGTGTGTGTTAAGTTTCACCTGGTGATTGTTAAAATGGCATGAGGCATGAGCAAAATTGTCATAACTATCTTCCCGTGTAGTCAATTTGTAAAGAGAAAATAGAATGATAATTATAAGACTTCCGACTACAGCAAAGAACAATACAAGATAAGTCTTAATCTACGTTCTTTTTGTACTTACAGTCTCATTATTTTGGTATCGTCGTTCCTAAATCTTCCTCCAGTCTCCACACAGGTTTAATATGTATGTATGGTACGTTCGTTCTTATCCCTCCCACACAGAATCTAAAGGTCTTATCAGTTGTAGTTGTCCGCGCTTTTTTTAATGACGGGAAGCTTTATTTTATCGCGATGAGTACCACACTTGTAAGTGTCATAAAACTTGTATTTACCTGCCTCAACACAGTCATTATTTTTTCCAACATTAAACAAATCTTTACGCTTCCATGTCAAACGAATGCTGTTCCTTGTATTATATTATCATTGTAATCGGCTTGAAAGAAGAAAAAT
This sequence comes from Elysia chlorotica, assembly GCA_003991915.1. Taxonomy (NCBI): domain Eukaryota; kingdom Metazoa; phylum Mollusca; class Gastropoda; family Plakobranchidae; genus Elysia; species Elysia chlorotica. Next base: position 1,264,380 of record RQTK01000009.1, read on the forward strand.
ATCATTTTATGCTTGGGGAGGGGGATAACTTTTTTTCTCAACCTCTCTCTATCTTGCTCTTTCCCCATCCTTCCATCTCTCCCTATATCTTTCGCTCTTATGCTCGCCCCACTCTCTCTCTCTCTCTCTCTCCCTCTCTCTCTCTCTCACACACACACACACACATACAGACACAAAATCTCAATAATACAAAAAAAGTCGCAGTAAAAGGCTATCAGACATCATTTGAGACCAAATACAGTACATATCATATAGTAATGGAGCTATGACCAAAACATTTAATTCCCAAAATCTCTAAAACCACACAATAAGGCTACGAAATCACCCAGGGATAGGGCACATGTATAACGATCTGTTTCTCATTCGACACCGAAACAAATTACAACCAGTAAACCTATAGATGACTTTACCACTACCGCTACCACTTGGACTACCACTACCACTAACTGACTAAGGCACTTCTAGTTCTACACCCACGAACAAGTGGGATGTTGTCAGGACTGCAGTCAATGCTCGTCTAAGACTAAGAGTATATATAAACATTGACTTCAGTTCAATCCAGCTGTCCAAGGTTTAGTCATGCATTTTAATCATTTGCAACACCGAAACAAATCACAACCAGTAAACCTATAGATGACTTTACCACTACCGCTACCACTAGGACTATCACTGCCACTACCACTAAGGCACTTCTATAGCCACGAACAAGTGATATGTTGTCAGGACTGCAGTCAGTGCTCGTCTAAGAGTACAAGAGTATAAACATTGACTTGTAAGTTCAATCCAGTTGTCCAAGGTTTAGTCACGCATTTTAATCATTTGCCATGGGTCTCATTCTGAATCACAAGATTTGTTTTCGTCAGCATGAAACGTGGGAAAAAACACGTTTAAAGAAAACCGCAAGACAAGGAACGCGCCAGCGTAGGCCTATTGGTTTAGCCCCAGGCGATCTGAAACTGGTATCCTCTGTTTAGCCTTCAGCGTGTGTTTCAAACGTGACGCGTATTACTCATAAAAAACAAACAAAAACACATTCATAACAAGTGAAAAAACACAGAAACAAACGGGCTAGAACAAACGTGCCTAACAAACAAATCGTTAGAAGGGATGTAGAACATAAAAAAAATAACTTTGGAAAAATAAGCCCCCAAAATGAAACTTAAAGAGGAATAGAATAAAAAAACATTTGTAATTTCAATACGGGTGAGAAACGGTGTAGGTTGGAATGAAATAGAAAGCACAATTTCCTCGACAGCAAACAGCTTGGAACTTTACAACTGGCACACGTATGAATCCCCCCCCCCCCCCCCACACACACACACACTTGAAGGCTATCCTTCAGATGGTTTTTCTCCCAATAACGGAACAGGTAGCTCAGGTCTAGGAAAAATCAAGCCAAGGAAAGACGGGGAGGAGGAATAGGTGCAGGCTGTAATGAAAGGAAAATAACTATCCAGCAAAAGATGGGAAAAATCAAATCTGTAGAGTAGAAGTTAAAATCAGGGATGTGTGCGTTTCACTTTAAGGAGATAGATACAAAAAAGAAGGGGGGCGGGGTGTAGACAAGAGAGAGAGTAAAGGGGAAGAGAGGCGTGCCCATGAAACAAAAAAAAAGAAAGAGAGATAGGAGAGAGAGAGAGAGAGAGAGAGAGAGAGAGAGAGAGAGAGAAAGGGGGGTGGGGGGTGGGGGGGGGGGCACAGAGGGAGGGAGAAATAGAGATGAGTACAATTATTTACCATTATTACATGAACCGTTTTAGCACGTTTGCCATTTTATATTAAGTTAGCTGAGGCACTTGCCACTTTTCCACTATTTTTGAGGGAGCATAAAAGACAGTCGTTACACGATTAACTAAACAAAGTGAGACTCCTGGCCTTTATAAAGGTCGTGGGTTCGGATCTGGCGTCGGCGATGTATAAACATCTGCAGCAGGCCCACAGACGCCTTGAGGGAAGGAAGCTGGAGGCTTAAGTTAGAGGACAGATATGCATGTGCAGTTTTACAGTGAACTGAGAATCTCAATCTGATTTTAATCAGAAGGAAATAAAAGAAACTTGAAAAGAGAGGAAGGAAAAGGGGGGGGGGGAGAGAGAGAGAGAGAGAGAGAGAGAGAGAGATAGAGAGAGAGAGAGAGAGAGAGAGAGAGAGACAGACAGACAGACAGACATACTACATACAGGCAACACAATGATAGACAGACTAGCTGGTGTAGTAAAATTAATTGTTTTTAGTGACTGAGGCACAGACAGACTTACATAGATTTGTCCCATTTCATTAATTATTCATAGTTCTGCTCGTCGATGTTTTTGCCTTTGTGTCGAGTTTTTTAAAAATAAAATTGCAACTGACTTTAACAAGTCATTTAAATGTACTAGGAGTTATCGGAGTTATCATTAGTGTAGCGACAGAATAAGTAAAAATTATTTTTTTAAAGGTAGAAAATTCATTAACTTTTTACCCGAGCCAGTGCGGCCAGTGAAGAGCTATAATTTCGTTTTCGTCGCTACCTTTGAGTCTCGTTTTTTTCAGCATAAACAGTTACCTTACTGCCTTCGTCAGTGAATGCTTAAACTTAAACTAAAGATTGATCATCTTTGGTCATCTTCTCGGATTCAATATACAGATAGGCATGTCCTAGTGATCATGGGTTGACATCTAGTGACGTTAAGTAAAGGTGGACAGGTCGGCAAACTGGGAGCATGTTCACTGAGGCCCTGAGTAGAACCTCTAAAGTTCAGTCGCAGTGGATGGTTTTGTGATTGATGGCCGAGGAGGGGGCTCGATCCATCATAAACTTACCTCATGTCGCAAGGAAGCAATTAAAGTTTAGTTTAAGGATGGTTTGAGCCAGTGAAGTAAGGGCAGGACCAAACTTCGCTGTCCAAAAAATATGTTTTAATTTCGTGGCGAGGCCACTTCATAAATCTCAACTTCTACTTGGTTTATATGTCTACCCTTCGTCAACATGGTATAAAATTTACAATAGATTAATTTACATTTTACGCGCCTTTTTCTTCTATCTCTGTTTGCCGGTCTTTAACATTAAGCGTCAACTGTTAAAGCTCGTTTCGACTTCGAGAAAAATATCATTTAAAAGCCTCAAGATCCGTCCTCAACATTTTTTGTGTTAAATTACCTTGTTAGTGTTAGTAAGGTCCAGCTCTGCCACCTCTTTCTATATAGGTTCCCACCCCCTCTAACCAATTAAATAGATAAATGTCTCGTGTTATGCACGCTGAAAAGAGAACGACCAGGTTAGTTCTACTGCCAACAGAGGAAATTGAAATATTTGGCAAAGTCTGTGTTTTAAGGTTAGGTACGTTTTCGTTATAATGCTGTCTTAAATTTTTTTTTTCGATTTGAACATTTTCTGAATGTAGTAGATAATCCTCAAATTAATGATGAAAAAACCTTCAGTTTTCTACCCATATGGCAGTAACTAAAACAATACAACGATGAAGATTATGATATTGGGGTCATGACCACAAAAATTATAAATTACAAAAAGATTTATAACGAAAAGTTCAAACGTATGATAAAACAAGAATAATGGAGAGGAGTAGGATGGTTGCAGAAAATAACACCACAATGACGTCGAGGACGACGATGACGCCTGCAGTGCTGGAAATGTGCACCGTTGACAGTCTATTTGATGTTAAAAATTGTTTGAAATAACTTTAATAAGGATGAGGATATTAATTTTGTTACAACGAGGGCGGTGGTGGGGTGGATGTGTTCATGGTGCTGGCGCCTCGGTAATGCTAACTTACAGACAGTGCTATAGCGATATTAGTAAACCATTACTATGAATAATTTCATGACATAAACTTTATTTGACGGTCAAAGATCGACCTTTAGCGTTCACCATCTAACTATCACAGGAGCTATCAAATTAGAAGGGTTCATCCCCTTAACATGTGCAGAGTTCTGCAGTATACGCTATTAGAGCAACATCTGAGTGTGTGCACTATACTCACCAGTTAGTTGATTGGTCGATGTGCTGAGCGACAGCGTACCCAAACAGGCTGTTTTCGGGACCCTGGTGAACCACAGCTGACTTTAGGTCCACGTTGAAAGCAACAGCTGGCGGTGTCAACAGACCCACTAAGACAACGAGGGCAAGAATAGCTAACTGCGACAGTTGGTTGTTTCTGGGAAGATGTCTAAATTGTTGCCTTGCTTCATGAAAATATGACTCACAAACGAACAAAGAAGCAGAATCTTTAAATGCGGAGACCATTTTTGGACCATCTCCACAGCTACCTCCCCATGTTTTTGCCCTTGTGGCGAAAGTTTCTTCACTGGTGAAGGAGTTTGATCTGTGACAGCCATTGCACGACCCCTGGGTCTGCCTAGATTGATTGTTCCAGAGGTGCTTATTATCCATGCCGGTGTGAGTGGACGAGGTACATCCGCATGTCCCTGCAGGCCAGAACTGGACAGGTTCCAAGCCCGGGTCTTGATCCTTCTCTGATCCCTGGCCCATTGCTCACTCTGAGGGCGAGAGGACCTCACTGCACACTTCACTGGAATAGTCAGAGTACTTAGCAGGCATATATTGTAACGCTGGGTTATTATGTTGTGCTGTACTCTTGTATAGTGCTAAGTGAAGTGTTTTATTAGATCCACAGTTGGTGTTGCAGATAGGAATCAAGTGAACAATCCAAACTTGGCTATAATTACACCGTTAAGAGGCATCCTGTGGGAGATTTCTGTGGGAATTATTGTTTTGCCAAGCAGGAAAAGTGCTGTAACATAATATTTTCATTGTAAGTCAAAAGCGATAAAAACAACAAACAAACAAAAAGCAGCAAACAAAAAAGACAAACAAAATCAACCCCAAAACAACTGAACATACTATAACGTTCTACTCAAGTGCTTTCAGAAGAATTTCTAGAATTTGAATCTTGGTATTCATAAATTAACAAAATAAACAATAACAAAAATAAAATATGATTGTCTTGAATACTCCGTGGGGTAGTATAATTATGTTGCTTCATTAAATTGATTCTTTTCAAATCTAAACAAAAAACAAGCTAGAAAATACTATTGTGCAAAGCTGCCTTTTTAAGTACTGGTATCGCACATAAAAGCGAAAAGAAACTGTAAGGAAAAAAATAAACAAATTTAAAAGAAGCAGCCACAAGAGTGCACCAAAATCGCTATAGCAACCAAGATAATGACAGTAACCAAGCAAATATAGGGCATAGCCAGCACGTTTTTCTCTTTCTCTGGTGATATACGTTATCACATTAAATAACGCCCTGACTAAGGCTACTCGGTGAGGGGTTAATGTGAAGAATAAGTTCCAAATAGTGAAAGACTTCACATCAGCACCAGCTGATTCATGTCAGACACATCTAACATACAGGCCTAATCTAGTCGAGCTTCAGAAGATGGGAAGAGCATTCCAAAAACGGATAGCAATGATTATAAAGTTGTGCGCAACTTTTGAAATACAAGATCTAGATGTTCTTCACGTTGTAACTTTTTTAAAGTGTAGATATAGTTTTTGATTAATGGTTAAATTTTTAAAATTAACTCCCTTTTAGAGAGTTCAAACGTAAAAAAATACACCAATCTATTATAAAGAAGAGAGATGAACCATAACGTTGAATGAGAAAACAAATGAATAATCGACGTTAAATATTTAGATAAATTATGTTAACCACTTGTTTTTAATATTCATAATTATAACGATGGCACAGGTTCTTATTGGTCATCCCATAAAGAAAACGCACATCCATTATAACAGGGAAAAGTAGATCTTGTTCTTCCATTGGCCAGTAATTGCGGGATATTATCAATGAGCACCACAGTATAAAAATATAACTTGAGAGAGTCACAACATATTTTCACTTAACAAAGATCCTATATCTCTATCTAAAACTAGAGACTATATAGAATGATGTAGATGTACACAGTAAGGAACTTAAGCAGGGCACAGGGCTGCTAAGTTCTTGACTCAGCATCGACCCACGGGCCCTCTCACGGCTGCGAGCACACGCACCAAAAATAGCATTCCACATACAGGTTTCACGTTCTCAACACACAGAGGGAAGTCAGAAGCGCTCCTTTTGCTGGGACCGATTCTTACTCACGTTCAGTCAGCCGGGCCCGCGCATGCCGAAAAAAACTCTAAAGTCTTATCCAACCAACCTATTCCTCATAGGCAACAAAACTGTTCTCATGGGGCAGGCAGCTCCCCCCCTCGCTACACCCGCGGCAGCTCTATCGAAACTGCTCCAACTTGCTAGTCTGACGCGTTCTAAGATGATAGTGGTAGTCACTGGTAGTTGAGAAAGATGCTGCGCTGAAAACATCCCGACTGGTTGAAGCACCGGGCTGCCCGCAGCACACACAGAGTGCACATTTCGGCTCTCCCCCATCCCCAGTTCACTATCAGCGACGTAGGAATCAGCCTTCGCGAGTGAAGCCTTAGATAAACAGTTATTGTGATCACAAGTTGCACGTTGTGGTTAGCCCACGAAACGAAGACCGGCCTGTAAGATTTGGAAAAGCAATGCACAAAAATATCACAATGAAATATTATTGTACATCTCAGTAACCTACACTATGTTTTGAGGGATAAGATCTAGAGATCTAGACCTTTATAGCCTTAGCTATGATAAAAAAAATAATGTGAAAACTCTTACCTACGTTTTAATTATGTCTCTCCTGGTTAGAAATGAGAAAACGCAAAGATTATTTCATTAATATACACAAAATGAGGTGAACTTGGCTATGTCAGTCTCAATAATCTTCATTGTTCAGCCCTCCTGTGCCCACCCTATACATTCCCCCGCCCCCTCACTACCGTGTATTCATCCATTGCATTAAGCTTATTGGGAACAAGAGAGGGCCCGCCAGCCGCCGATAGAGTGGAGTGAGGGCAGCTAAACTTTCGACTCGGAACGATTCACTGGGTGCGCAGGGACTCTCTCCCTCAAGCGTAGAGCGAAACAAAATAATCCTCCCCCACTTGGCGCATCTGAAAATAGTTTATTAATACTATGCTATCTTTATTTTGTTCCATAGGTGAGACTTGCATTCAACATCATTCTGCTGCGAAGCTATATTTAATTCAACATGGAGATAAAAACGTCTCGCACCAACACTTACCTCTACTCTCAGATATCCGCGCTAGAAAGTGGCGGTGACTAATCGACCCAACCCCTCTGCTTCCGATCCCAGAGTTCTTTCATGTTCAATCAACCAGGTACACGCAATGCGCTGTTATTTTGGTTACAGTCGTGGGTGATAATTCTCATACATTGTACAATCAAATACATGTACTACATTTACAACAGTTATCTAAATCTGCGCCGTCACTGTTCCTCTCCACGACAATCCTATCAACCTTTTGCTAAAATAGCCGAGTCAAATCAAACCTGCAGAGCATGTCAGCCTGCCATAAAGTTCTCCCCATAGACATACATGTAACTGGTAGTTATATAGATCTATGGTTCTCCCCTATCTCGTTATTCTTAATTTAGAAAGCTCTGTCGCGTCTGTTCTCTACCGCCACGCAGCGTCCTTATATTTACTCTCCTCCCTTCTCTCTCTCTCTCTCTCTCTCTCTCTCTCTCTCTCTCTCTCTCTCTCTCTCTCTCTTCCTTTCTTTTAGTCTCTCAATGTCCTTTAGGTGGTTGTAGTTTTTTTCAATCTTCTACTTGCCTCTCATCTACGCTTTTCCAAGATTCTTTTACACTTAGAGAAAGAGAGAGAAAGAGAGAGAGAGTGAGATAGATAGATAGATAGATAGATAGATAGATAGATAGATAGATAGATAGATAATAGATATAGATAGATAGATAGATAGATAGATAGATAGATAGATAGATAGATAGATAGATAGATAGATAGATAGATAGATAGATAGATAGATAGATAGATAGATAGATAGATAGATAGATAAGATAGATAGATAGATAGATAGATAGATAGATAGATAGATAGATAGATAGATAGATAGATAGATAGATAGATAGATAGATAGATAGATAGATAGATAGATAGATAGATAGATAGATAGATAGATAGATAGATAGATAGATAGATAGATAGATAGATAGATACATATATAGACAGATACACCGATTGAAATGTATGGATACAGTGTCAAAGGAAGAAAGAGGGTACATAAATAGATTGACATAATTGCTGGATAAACAAACTATGTACAAGAAAGTCTGATTGGCAGAAAAAGGCTAAACTAATCATTCTTTATCAATAAAAATGACCAAAGATGTCACTTTTCTATGGTACTTACAAGTAATAACACAAAAAGGTGAGGCGAAAATACATTTTCACTGGAGTGCGTATCTATAAAATGAATAAAAAGCTTAACACAAAAATGTTAAAGTGTTTGACACGGCGAAAAGAAATGGGGAAAAAATTAAAGCATTCACGAAAATGTAAATGCATGTTAAAAGTTTGCAGAAGCCAGTGTTGTTATTTCTAGTAGTAAAAAGTACCGTATTTTATGAACGTACTGTTAACTTTTTTTTAGAAAAACTGATGATCTAAAAATGAAAATAGAGGTTTTGAGGTAATTTTGTTTTAAAGAGGAAAACGCTTCGACAGCCAGGCATAACAATTTGTAGTGGTTCTGTACATATATCTGGTTAGTAATTGTAGTATAAATTGGTATTCTAGAAATCTGATAGAACTGGAACAGATCTGTATCAAAAGCGAAAACTGTATGTTTGCAACTTTTATAGTAAAATTATGGCTACACATAATTATGTACTTATTTATAAACATTAAAGCGTTATTGCCTGAATTGTGGTTGATTTCGTTTTATGTCCAAGTAAAAGTCTGAGACGTCTATGGCTCTATGCATGAGCTAGATTTAATATAATACAGAAAAATACAGAAAAGTACCCAGCTATGATGTGGGTGTGTGTTCGATGCAAAGTATGCGGGGCAGATCAATGTCCTCACATAATTTAACACATTAATTATACTTTTTTGTATTTAATACTTCTTAATTTCACAACAATTAAAATTGCGAGCGATGTTCGGATGTTGTCCACGTGACACTTAAATTACCCGCTGTAAAATTTCATTATTTAAAATAAATGAAAGACGCCTCTCAGCATGATACACATTCTGAGCGTACTACATGTATTTTAATACTCGTTACACCCAAAAGCAGCAGCTTTGCCAAATTGCCACCTTTGTGGCGATGTCCTGTACAAGGCCTTTGTATCAACGTACCATAGACCAAGGGTAGGGATGCAGCAGCTTCATTGTGTTGTCATAGTCGAAAGGACGTGTACCACTGCGTTAAATTTAAGTAAGCAATACACGGAACAGTCGATTTGAAAGCATTTTTTCTTCTTGTTGCCTATACTTACTTTCATTTCCCTTGCAATAAATCTATCTGTCTGTGGTTGTGTCTGTTTGTTTGCATTTTATCTATTTTCCTGAGTGTCTCTTCTCTGTCTGTCTGTCTGTCTGTCTGTCTGTCTGTCTGTCTGTCTGTCTGTCTGTCTGTCTGTCTGTCTCTGTCTCCCTCTCTGTATCGTTGTCTCTTTCTGTTTCTCTGTTTCTCCATCTATTATAATGATCTTTGTTTCTATATCAATTTATCTGAGCAAATACAGTAGCCATAAATTTAAGGTACATTTACACAGACAAAGACACGAAATACATAACCAATTCAGATAGGAATTTGAACCCGCACGTTTTTACAGCACACCGGAACGTGCTGCCTTGCCAATAATGTGTCTGCCTAGCCTTTATGTGCATCTGCTTTTTCTCTCTCTCCTCTCTCTCTGGCTCTCTTACACACTCTGTCTCCCTATTTTTCTTTTCTCTCTTTCCCCATCTTTCTGACCTCCTTCCTCTCTTTCGCTATCTGCCTATCTCTCTTTCTTTCAATCACACACACACAGAGTTTTCTTGCTTGATCTTTGTTTTTCCTCGTCTCTTTGTTTAGTCTCCCAGCCTTTCCTGGGTGATCCTATATCTTCTACTCTCTCTATATATTTCTCTCTCTCTATCTCTCTCTATCCTTGTTTGTCTATGTTCATCTCCGTCTCTCCGATTTTTCTCTGTCTATCTCACCTTCTCTCAATTTTACTCTTTGATGTTGTCTGAAACACTTTATGCCTTTGATTCCCTTCATACAATAACTGATGAAATGCCATTTCTACCTTGCGTATTTCTGAAAAGCATTGATTGGACATACTCTTTTATCTTTCTGCCTTGTGTTTTACTGAAAAGCATTGATTGGATATACTCTCCTATTTCCTTCATAGTTTTTACATTACCAATGATTTATTCCTTCAATTCTCTTTGTTGATTATTTAACCTTTAAAAATTGGATATTTCAACGTACCTAAAAGACTAAGCGGACCGTAACTGTAACAGAGTAAAGAACACCAATCAGCAATATTGATGTTAGGAATTGAACGCTTTAAAATTCTCTTGAAGGGGGAAATGAGACGAGGTTATTTCCCCCCGTAACTGAATCAGCGGCGCCCTCTGAGTCACGCTAGGAATGAGTGCGTAGATCCGGATACACAAACAAATTTAGCTCTGGGGTTACCAGTATAGGGTTTACAAACATCAATGACGTATTTTTGGCTTCTCCCACTCTATTGTTCTATTGATTTTCTCGACTCTCCCTGCGATCTTTCGCCGTTATTAATTCCATAGGAATTATATTTTATGTTTAAGCTTTATATTTATGCAAAATAAGAATGCGAACTAAAAGAGGAAAATCGCAAATAAAGGCCTGAAGGTTATCATAAAATAGCGAGTATCAGAGACGTTCAAGAAAGGCCTAGAGCACAATTAATATGATGGTGCGAAGCTGTTAAGAATCTTTGAGCGCAAGAGTCTGATCTTACTAAATTCATTATACATAGTGATCTTACTAAATTTATTATACATAATTATGCCATTAATAAAAAGACAAAAATTATACGTTCATTTTTCCTCTATTCAAGTGTAGGCTATATGAAAAAGAAATTACAAAATAAAACCATTCAAAGATGTATAAGTGCGTGTCTTATTATAAAAAAAAGAGAGAGAGAGAGAGAGAGAGAGAGAGAGAGAGAGAGAGAGAGAGATGAAAGCTGCTACAAACAGCGCGAGTCATTTAAACCCTATTGAATGCTTGAATATTCAGACAACCGGACAGACACCAAGGATGGGGAAATAGGGAAAGTCGTATTGAAAGAGGTCAAGTTAATATTTTGAACATCCTAGTGTGTACCTTGACAGTGATCGAGTGCCGGGTAAACAGTTTTATCTACCAAGAGTACTACTAGTCAATAATAAGACACGCACTTATACATCTTTGAATGGTTTTATTTTGTAATTTCTTTTTCATATAGCCTACACTTGAATAGAGGAAAAATGAACGTATAATTTTTGTCTTTTTATTAATGGCATAATTATGTATAATAAATTTAGTAAGATCACTATGTATAATGAATTTAGTAAGATCAGACTCTTGCGCTCAAAGATTCTTAACAGCTTCGCACCATCATATTAATTGTGCTCTAGGCCTTTCTTGAAGGTCTCTGATACTCGATATTTTATGATAACCTTCAGGCCTTTATTTGCGATTTTCCTCTTTTAGTTCGCATTCTTATTGCATAAATATAAAGCTTAAACATAAAGTATAATTCCTATTGAATTAATAACGGCGAAAGATCGCAGGGAGAGTCGGGAAAATCAATAGAACAATAGAGTAGGAGAAGCCAAAAGCACGTCATTGCTGTTTGTAAACCCTATGCTGGTAACCCCAGAGCTAAATGTGTTTGTGTATCCGGATCTACGCACCCATTCCTACCGTGACTCAGAGGGCGCCGCTGATTCAGTTACGGGGGGGAAGAACTTCGTCTTATTTCCCCCTTCAAGAGAATTTTAAAGCTTTCAATTCCTAACATCAATATTGCTGTTTGGTGTTCTTTACTCTGTTACAGTTACGGTCAGCTTTAGTCTTTTAAGTACGTTGAAATGTCCAATTTTTAAAGG
>RQTK01000009.1:1277117-1299316 GCA_003991915.1 Elysia chlorotica
ATTATTATTATTATTATTATTATTATTATTATTATTATTATTATTATTATTATTATTATTATTATTATTATTATTATTATTATTATTATTATCCTTTTTTGAATTTGATCAGATCTAAACACGCCGTCATAACTGTTGAAAGTTATGATGTCATTAGTCCCCTTGACGAACTGAATAGTTCTGTAGGTTGCTTCTTTGTGTAATTTTGACGCCAGAACGTAAGGGCTATGAGTGACGCGTTCCTTTGATAAGCATCGTCCCAATCTTTTGTCCACTTTACTTGATGTCTGCCATTGTTAATAATTCAAGTAAAATCTGCTTGGCAGGTGGATGGCACTCACCTGACAGTTTCTGTCGGCGCTGCTAATTCACGTCTCCGCCACCTTTATCTTCGAAGAGAACAGACATGAATTTAAAAAGGCGATGGAGATTGCAACAGACCTCTATAGTTTTAAATGAGTATTCTGGTACGGTTTCACCATTTTGCTTGACAGCTAAGATTTGTAGTCAACTGAAACTATGTAGCCTGGATAAAAATGTTACCCTAATTGTGGCTACATACTGGTACCGTGTTCTTTTTTCTTCCTTTTTTAAGTCTACGATATATTTTTATACTAATGAAAGTGAATGGTTACCCAAAATAAATGTCTATTGTTAACTGACATTTCTCTTATTGTTCTATTTGATATTCTGGAGAATCGCATTAAAGTTATTTGTACGCGTTTGTAATATAAGGCTATTGGTATAGAATTGGCTAAGACCCGTGTTTTATTCTTTACGGTAATGTCTTAAGCCTCTTTCGCGCTACTATTTTAATAGCATAATGTGTTACAAATGTTTACCATATAGTTGTTATACGTGTTAAATACAAACCCTCTTATTTATATTTCATAAATACGATCCACATACAACTTTCTGGAATGTTATTCCGGTTTGCTTGTGCGGAGGATTAGGTAATAAAAAAAAAGGAACAGATTTACTTATGCCATTGCGATAGCCTCTCTTTCATATGTTGGTAGTTAATCTCATTGGTGTATCAGTAATATGGATCTGTTGTAATCTTTCCCCAATTTTTTCAATAGATTGTCCTTTTTCGTACTTCCTAATATAGTTTCACCAATTTTCGATTTATATGATAGGCCTTACTGGTTTGCCTAGACCTACTGCTTGTGTCCTGTCTCAGGTGGTTCGCAGGCGACTCGCCACACCCTTTTCTTCAAAGAAAGAACCCCTTAGGCTTTAACCGTGTCTTTTTTTTAGAGCTTCCCACAATTCATAATATAAAAATATAGCGGTCCCAAGTCTTTTCACGTCTCTGTCCATTTTTTAAATCAGACTCTCCTGCCTATTTTTAACTCTAAATATTTTTGACATACTTCTCAGTTTTGGATGGCCATTGCATTTTCCATTTTTTTTTTTACTTATCATTCCGCTTAGAATTTTTCACTATATTAATCAAGCCTCTTTGGTCGTCGCTCTTTGCTGATGCACCCGGATCCTGTGGTACTGTCACCATTCAGCTATAATGTTATTTAAGTTTTTTCCCCAAACCTGAATCCCCTCTCTTATCAATAACCCAAGCCTTATCCTTCGTAGCCTCAGCTGGAACGAAGAATATTAGAGCGAATAAAACCTTTATAAACTTTGTAACTATGTGTATCTAAATCTCGTAGGCCACTCTCTCCAGCACTCTAAAGTAGGCCTCATTGAATTCAATAAAGATATAGCTCCATTTGACTAGTCGCTTTAAAAACTATATTCTCTCACAGATCTGTATACATCCCTACTAATTCTATACGTTAATTTTGTCTATAATTTTTCTTTACCTAAAATAAAACAGCACAGCTGTAGTGTGTCAGGGCTCAGCGCTCAGTGTCGAGATGTTTGTCTGGATAAGTATACATGGACCACCAATTCCACTCGAAACCACCCTGAACATTCAACATAGGCCCTTTCAGAGCCTCACTATATCACAAAGAGCAGCAAAAGTTAGCCTACCAAAAGATCATGAAAACATGCCATAGCACAAAACCAAGAAGTGTGGTGTGGCAAGACACCGTAAAGATGAAGGTAGCGTGAGTCAAACAAATTAATGAGTCTCAAGCGGAAAAAGAAGAGGGGGAGGTAACTGAGCAAAAAGAAGCAGTTGACAGAAAATATATCTGAGGATTTGGTTGCACAAACAACACAAGGAAAGAAAACTGGTAAAGACGAAAATAAACAAGTCGAAGATGGTGAAGAGCGTGACACAAACAAAAAACCAAAATCACCCAAGATAGGGAAAACTGAATGCGCAAAAAAAGAAGAGGGAGGAAGAAAGGTAGTAAAAATATAGTCATTCTTAGTGAGCGCACCCTTCCAAGAAAGAATAGCTATTTCTTTCCTAGAAGTTCGCGCTCACTTAGGTAGAAGCGTAGAAGTCCTGTATCCTCTGCTGGAATGATCTCCCACACGGAGGGCAAAAACAGGACCAACACCATTATAAACAATAAAGACACATGCCTATATTTATGCATCTATATAGTTTTATATACATATATAATTTATTCTAATATGGCATATATAAATAATCAGAGAACAATGGAACTCCGGAAAATTAAAAATAACAACAACATCAGCAACAATAACAGCAACAAAAAACAACAACAAAAAAACAAAAACAAAACAGCAAAAACAACAAAGTAACACAAACAAAATAGGCCTTAAACGACTCAGCAGATTAAGGGGTTAAGCCTAGATGAAAAACATCGTTTAAGGTTATTTAAAAAAGAACAATTAAATATCATCGCTTTGCAAGAAAAAAAATTTAAAGAAATAAGATGGCATATTACTAGAGAGAGAATAGGGAGGAACTATTAATCTTACTGGCGACCTTTTTTCATAAGTCTCTGGAAGCACATCGGATAAATCTTGTTTTTAAAAATGGAAGAGTGATAATATCAACAATAACCTGAAGAGGAAATTGCGGCTGGTAACATTTACATCCCTTGTAACGAACATGATAAATGTCGATTTCTGAATGAAACAGAACATTAATTTCCTTAAAAAGTAGTGTGACCTTAGGGTACAAGGAATATTATCCGTCCAAGCGATTTTAATACAGTAAGAGATAATAGTCTAGACATCGTCTCAGGTAATAAACACCACGTCACGAAAGTAAATATATTTAACTCATGGGCCAATGTCCTGTAGCTAACTGACTTATGGAGATTACACCGCCCCAGTGAAAAAGCATATGCATGTACCTGGAGAAGATGTAATCCTGTCATTGCCAGAGGGTTAGACTATTTTCAATGGGGAAAGTTTGCTGCCACCAGCAAACCATTCAAATATTAAAACAAAATGGTTTTCGGATCACAGAGCAGTAGCAGTAACATTAGATTTTGATATATTCAAACATGGACCCTGTTTTGTTTACAAAATCAACACAAGTCTTTTCAAAGATAACAAAATACAAGGAAATTATAAACAATTATCTTGGCGAAGCTAAGCACACTTTGAAATATCAAATATCCCAACCCACATTATAGATAGGACATGATAAAAATAGAAATTGCAGAAATCAGCTGCAAATGTAGTAATCATTTTGACTCTAGATAACCAAGGGCCTAACATCCTGAAATGGATTTAAATTCTCCTAACCAAACGCACTCGACTGGTCAAAAACGAGGTTACGTTTTACGCGAGTTCGCTTTGCAAAGAGGCGTTAGACAGGGGTGTTCCATATTCCCCTAGCTATTTACATTTGCAATTGAAATTCTTGCTTTGAACATAAGGCAACGTAGAGACATTAAAGGCATTAAACTATCACTGCCAAAACAACAGGTAACAATTAAACATTATGCAGACGATACCAGGATGGACTTTAAAGAGGTACTGGCCAAAATCAAGGAATTTCACTAGTTTTCAGGTCTCACGATTAAAAACGAAAAGAGCAAAGCAGCAAAGCAATGGTCATGGGGCAAAAAAGAGTGTATGGTGCAGAGGTGATGAATATATCTTTTGCACCAATGTCATACCTGCAACTGTCAATTGTCCATTAGTCATATTCTGGTTGATTGTATGTCTTTTCACCGGGAAAGAAATGTGTACCTGGCTTCCAAGCCTCTAGAGAGCATATTTACCCATGTTAGTCCTCAGCGTCTACTTAGGTACCTGAAGGACATTGATGTATATAATAAAATTTAACTGCGATAATCCTACACATGGATCTTTTAAACTACTGTACATACTTTTCACTTTTGGCCAAACCTTTTACGCACAATTTTTATGATTTTACTAATCAAAGAGATAAGGAAACACCGTTGCTACTAGTATAATGCATTAACTGTCTTCGGACATCATGGGCACAACATAGCCGTTACCGTGCCGACGTGCCGTAAAACAAACTCACTCACGCACTCACTTAAGATTCTTCTTTACTACAATACAACCTCATCGATTTATCGAAAAGAATTGGGAACCAAGACTCAACCAGATGGAAAAAATAATTTATCTATGGGCAAAACGAGACTTTTTTGTTATCGGTAAAATTCAAATTATCAAAACATTTGGACTAAGCTTATTTGTTCATCTAATGCAAAGCATAGGGGCACCAGAGTATATACTTCGATGGGCAGAAAAATTAATATCAGAGAATGAGGAAAATTGGACTTCGATACCAATTGTTATTTTGGAAGAACTCGAGGGACCATTAGTGTTTTAATCAAATGTGCCAATGTACAACATGAAAGGGTGACACTTTATAAAAATTAGCTTTTGGAAGAATACTATAGAAGTTTGAACACGACGTACATACGAATCGCTGTATGGGAAATTTGATAAATGAACCTTTATATAATAACAATAATATTACTTAAACAAAAATGTTATTTAACTTATAAGCATGTAGCATCTGATGATAACTCACGATAATAACTCACGATCCATGTGTCACACTGCCTATTTATAACATTAAAAACAAATTGCATGATTATTACATTTATAAAGAAGGGAGCCAATACGTCTGGATCATAAACTAGGGAATCGTTTCAAATTAGGAAAACGTAATTATATTAGTGTGCACAAAATAGATTGTTACATAGCCATTAATTGTAAACATCCATACCTGACCACACATCTGAGCAGAAAAACATCTTATTGGTATAATCGACATTGTATGTAATCCTGCAAGCGCATTATCTTCTATTCACAGTACCTGCGTCTGTTTTCATAAGCTTGTTCATGCGATGAGTCTTCAGTTTTCACCAAATTGTTACGAAATGCACATGATTGTAAATGTGGTTTATGATGACATGTGTAAAGGAGCTTACCTGTCTCTATTCATAAATACTACCTTAAGAAAATCTATGTAGGCGAATACTATATTAAGTGACAAAGGTTTTCAGCTGATATTGTGCCTATTACTGTTATCATCGTTATTGTTCTAATTTTCAAAAATTATTTATTATACAAACATTGCCCATGCCGTTGCTATACGACTACGACTACGATTACTACTACTACCGCTACTACTAGTACTACTACTACTACTACTACTACTACTACTACTACTACTACTACTACTACTACTACTACTACTACTACTACTACTACTACTACTACTACTACTACTACTACTACTACTACTACTACTACTACCCTGCAACACTGTTCCTTGTCCCCAGGGTGATGCTGTAAACTACCTGTACTACGTCTGTAGCGGCAGCATGGAGGTGTTAAAACAGGAGCAGGTCGTAGCCATTCTGGGTAGGTTGGATCAACCTCTTCTGCTACTACTACTACTACTACTACTACTACTACTACTACTACTACTACTACTACTACTACTACTACTACTACTACTACTACTACTACTACTACTACTACTACTACTACTACTACTACTACTACTGTTGCTGCTGCCGCTGCTTCTGTTGTTGCTGCGGCTGCTTCTGCTACTTCTACTAGTACTACTACCTCATAGGGATGTATCTATTTTTTTTAAATATTACAATGTTCTATTTCAAGCAGATATTCCGGGGTTTGAGCTGCATAACTGCGTTGCAATTTTTTAAATTATGATATACATTTTTAAATAATTGTATTGCTTCAATTTTTTTTACACCCAAGCTTCAGAAAAGAAGTTATACTTTTGGAAGAATGTACTAATTTTGCACCTAGGATATAATCGAAAATATCCTAAATGGATTTAAATCTTGCGATACAAAGGCACGTAGTGTGCCTATTTTCGAAGAAATCTAAAGTAATATTGCTGTAAAAACGCATGAAGTTGAACGAATTTCCAATAAAGCCTAATACATGTATAAAAGACAAGGGGGGTAAGAAATATTCATTGTTAATGCATCTTCACCTGATCATCTGTTTTTAACCAGATAACCTTCTCTTTTCTTTTGTTAAATATCCATGCTAGGAATCAAAGCAGTGATGTAAGCTAGCCCCTTACTGATTTTTTAAAAACCTGTTTAAAACTACATATAGCCGCGGGTATAAGCTTATATCACAGTTGTACTTAACTACTGTGGTTTTCAACACTGATTTACACATCGTGACTGTTTTACAATTTTGGCATAAGTCATTTTTGCTACTTTTGAGATAAGCAATAAACTGTTTTTTTTCCTTATATCTGCTTTATATTGGACACACATGTATTATAACCAAAAACATCCAAAGAGTGCACTTCTAAACTAAGACACATCTCAATTTCACCTTTATAAAGATATTTTACCATTTGCATTTTGACGAAAGTCTCACTCATGCTATAACCAAAGTAACCATATTGTTTGGTTAAAAATCTTGTCCTGCATTGTTATTTTATTCACAACCCCTCGTTCTCAATTAATGCATTAGTTTTGATTATTTGGTTTGACAATTCATATAAACAATTAAGAAAGTAAACACATTAGTTTTCATCTTTTTTAGAACCTCTTTAAAGGTATCCTTGGGGTATTCAAATCATTTTAAAGACCTCTTGTTAAGTAAGCTTTCATTGATTTACTTTGTACCTTTTTTCACGCAGTGGTTACCTAAGTCTTTTAAAGGAATCTCTGTCGTAGCACGTATAATTGTACTCAGCCTTGCTCACTCTCTCTCTCTCTCTCTCTCTCTCTCTCTCTCTCTCTCTCTCTCTCTGTCTCTCTCTCCCATTGCTATTTTGTGTTTTCTATAAAAGAAAGAATTAAGCGGGCATCTAACTGCCAGCGCCATCTTTGCACCAGACTGACGAAAGGAGTAAAAGGCGTATCGAATCCTTTCCGCCACCATTGATATTGCTTGTCAAATCTTATATACGTCGAGATTTACAAGGTCTCTCTGTTTTATACTATTTCTTTCTTTTTTCAAAGGATTAATGATCTAAGTTTAAATATCTTAAAAGATACTCGGCTAGGTGGTTATCTTCTCTGTAAAAACAAGACACGTTCAAAGGGATTTATTGCCTTTCAAACGACTCATTTTGTCTATTTGACATTTCTTTCATTGGAATTTTAAGGTTTTTGAAAGGTTTTAGGGTCATTTTCTACAGTTAATTTTTCATGTCTACCAGGCTTACGGAATAGATCTATGGTACCGGCAGTAACTACTAAAGGAAACAGACGCCCAGCTTCGTATGAATTTAAATGCCTTAGTCACGCGTCTAGAGATAGTTCCTCTTTGCACACACTGCCCCTAGATATTACACTCAGGAATGGAAAGGTACGCACAGAAGTGGTATAATTTAGTTATTTCACTATCCCATTATAGAATGCAGTGTGTGAAAAGAGGTGGAAAAAAAGACAAAAGAAAGAAATCCGAAGAAAACAAGCTTGATTGCATTTAATTAATACTTTATTACGGGTGATAATATCTACATATTAATAGGATTTATAATTTCAGTCGTCCTTTTTGTTGTCCAAAGAAAGCAACGATTTAGGATAGACACAAAATACACAGATGGGCGCATAGAGAACAATAAAACAAAAAAATTCAGTTTTACTTCTGTTGTTCTGGCACAGCAATAGCAGACTTAATTATTAAACAGGCACCCTAAAAAAACATAACCAATAGTGTATCTAGCTATGTCTTCAAAAGAAATATCACAAGCTTGGGTCGGATTAATATATAAAATATTTGAGTCTATAAAACAATGCAACATAAAATACTTACGCCTACACGTTTTCCTTTATGTGCTATGAAGACAATAACTTTTACAAGTGTACAAATAAAGAATTAACTTCTTTCAGATCTTGGACTCAAACCATTATCAATATAATCATAAATGCAATGAGTATTGATGCAAATATCATTGATTGGATGAATGACGTCGCCAAAATGACATAGACGTCTTCTTGACATTGTTATGCGGCACACAGGAAAGAAAATGGGAGAACAAAAGCAGTAATTTTTTTTCTTTTTTCAAGCATAACAAAGTTGTTAGCGACAAAACCATAATAACATACTACGTATTTGCACCTGTCATGGTTTCATACCGTGGAAGTTCACAGCTAAGCCACCGTACGTTCGCCAATCAAAGATACATTGTACAGGACCAAGCGGCTCTCAACAGATTCAAAATACATTTTGATAAACATCACCTGCAAGCATTCATTCTTAACAAGGATTTACCTAGCATTAACGTATTTTGTCATATCCTCGTTCAATTATATTAATTTTACTTAAACCCTTCGTGCTTTTCCCCGACCTAATTTTTTCCTCGTCTAGATTCCTTCCTCAATCCTTCAAGTATTTACGAATTATCAAGATTTGATTGCTACTTTTCGTTTTATCAATTTTTTAAATTCGTCGTCACGTTGATCAAGTCGAATTCTTTAAAGTCAACTTCTCATATACTAATACGGAAAAAAACCTGCTTGGTTACAAACTTTAATCGAAATTTTCCCAAGACTCTATTACCATTCTGTCGTGTTCAGACAAAAGCCATAAATAAAACCAGCTCGCATTGATTTGACCAAGGAAATTAATACATGCCATGTGAGGATAAATTGCGAATATTTATTGCGTAACATGTTGTACATAGTGTAATATATTACGCATGAAAATAGGGGACTTAGAAAACAATATTTTTCCGTTTATTATTTTGCATTTCTTTTATATTAGTGTTAAAGTAACTGTTGTTGTCTTGATACATAAGTAAACATGTTGCTTCACAGTTTGCTCTTCTTTTAAATATCCAGTGTTTGTATACAACCATGAGGTAAATAATGACTTAAATAAACTAGTAAAATGAAAGTAAACCTCATCATTCGTTTAAAGTCCTACCTTTTTAACATTGTACATTGCATGTTTTTTTCATTCCATGTCTCTCCATCTTGAATTTGTTTTGAAAAAAAAACCACGAAAAAAACAAAAAACAATAAACAATTTGAATAGCTATCAACTTCATGGTCTTGTGAAATCAGGGTATATACTATTTTAATTTACTTTCGTAGTTAAAGAATTAATTTAATTCATACACCCAAAAACCACGCGCCATGAAATAAATATAGGAAGAACTAAGAAAAGAAGAAGGAAAAAATTCAGGGTGAATGACATTTTTTGCCGAAAATGTAATATAAATAAATGTCTTTAATAAAAATCCTTACGTATTTTCGCGTTTGTGGACGAGGCAAGAACTATGGTACGATGTTTAACATATTAAAACCATCATTAAAATATGTATCAGAGTACATTGAAACACAAACTTTAAAATAAAATAGCAGGGAACATGCAGCAGAACTAGTCTGGAGATCTGATCTAAATCTTTTATGCTCCAAGTGTTCCAAAGGATAAACGTCTAGATACCCTTAGATAAGAACAATCCATCCTTTCATTTGTTTCGAAACACATGACAGCTTTTCCCACTCATAAACAAAATAAAAATCATTTTGGAAGTATTTTCAAATTTTACAAAGGAACATAATTATTGTTAATATTCATTGATATGGCGGCGAAATTATGATACACAATATTTTATTTAGTGACAGACGTTCTGAAATTCGGTTCTAAATTAGATCCCACGTCATGAGAATTTGTTTCCATCACGCTTTGACCTCCACAGTTTGACACATGTTTTTGCCCTGACGTAGGTTGCCAACAAAACAAGACAGTAGCAAGACCATGGTGACAGGGAGCAAGTTAGTGGGCGAGGAATCTCCAATGAGCGTATGCGCTAGCACAGTAGAACGATCGCACCCTGTGGTTGTACAGAAAGATGGCGTAATCATACATGTGATCATACCTAAACCTTTTATGTTAGTGATTGTCCAGCTGAACTTTGAATGTAAATGTTATGACACTGATTAGAATGCCCGCAGAACTAAAATGGGAGAGGAAATTACTTTTGAGCTTTAGGAAATTAGATTACTACTGTTAATAATATTGAAATACTGCTGAATGGTTTAAGAACGGTGAGTGAAGCATGTACACGGTGGGGGGTGTGAGTTTTTTTTTCCTCATAATTGACAATGAGCAAAAATATGTAAAAACAATGCAAGTTATACGCATATTTAAAACAAAATGAATTGTTGGTATCCCCAGCGTGGGCAGTAAATGTCTCTCTACTTGAATACAGCAGCAGAAAGCACCGTGATCTCAACATTAGTTGTAAACCACAGTCTAGAGCATGAGGCCAGTCTCAGCAGTCGAGCTTCAAACGTCCGCAGCAGCTTTTCTGAGCAGCTCGCGAAATGTGACCACGTCTCTCGTGGGGTTCTCATTGTCGCAAGGTCGGCAGTAGCACCCCAGGACTTGCTTCACTGGCACAACCAGGGTGCGGTTGTGGAGGCAACGGAGAGTGGCCCTGGACGTCGCAAAGCGGGTTGGTTGGCAACAGCTGGAGGCAAAAAGAAAAAAAAAAGAAATTAAGTCTTAAATTTAATAATGAGGAGATTTTGTAAAAACAAAGGATTTTTTAAAGCAATGAAAGCTGAATGAAAAATGGAATTAGTTATTGTGAGATACATTTGAAGACATGAACTCTAAAAGATGGATGATAAAAATCGAAGTCTGATAGAGTGTGTTAAAGCGGTTGCCTTAGAACTTCTGGTCTATGGACACTGAGAGATGTATTCAACAAGGAAATGGATAGACGTGTGGAAATGGTTAGACACTCAGAAGGTTTGCAAAAGAAAAGCAATATCCCCTGCAAAGATAAAAATACAAGCGTCATTTTAACAAAACCAACCCTATAGGATTTTTAATGCAGCGAAAGAATACTTCTCAGGATGCGGGAAGATTTTAATGATCGGGAAAGCCGTTCAACAAGCACAACAAACCGCAGGAATTGGAGAAAAAGCCACTGCTTTTCACTGCACCATCACCCTCACCCCCCGTTCCCCGAGAAACAGAGAGGTTTAACTAAGAAACATCCCTGATATGAGCGGATGGCATGCTTTCACAACAGAAAAGTGTTTTCCTGCCTTTTCTACGCCATCTTATGCGATTCGGAAAGAAAGAAGACAATGGCGACTGTGCAACATCATACTCGTCTGGACCTCGAGCAATGTAAAAGTTATCTCTCTCAACAAGAAGACTGTGTAAAATATTATGTAACATTGGCCCAAGGACACCAAGGTATAGCACAGCAAGTGGTTAGGATCGCCTAAGGAGAGGACTGTTCAATGGGTAGGATTACCTCAAAGTTTTCAAAAGATCTTCCGTAATGGGAAAACCCTTTAAAGTACAAACAAAAACCAAGACCAGATAGTAAGATCCGCTCAGTCTACTTTCAGTAGAACACACTAGTTGAGCGCAATATGCCATATGAAAGCATTAAAAGAGACTAACACCTACACAAAATTGTACCCAGACCTTTTTGAAAAGCCAGGATAATCTGGCTTTCAGTCTAAGATACTGCTTGTTGAAATTTGTGCCAGAGGATTGCGTGGGGTTGTCAGTATAATTATATTTTTAGCAAATATTTCATACAAGCTAACAAAAGAAGGCTCTAAAACGATTAGCTGAGAAATACTACAATGGTTCTTGATGGGTTTCAAACAGAAAATGAGCATTTGCTTTAAATTGTATTAAATTTGATGAGTTCAACTGACTTTGCATTAGGGTATCGAATTCCAAGCCATACACACAATAAATGTATTAAAGTATGAATATGAAGCAGAGACGCTTCAATTCATAATGGCCATTACTCATTCTTGGCTCCATCTCTGTAGACTGTTAGGAGTTGAGACATTAAATCCCTCGCATTAAGGGCATAAACTTTCATGTTTGGCTCATAAACAAATCGATGAATAATCGACTTAATATTCTGTAAAACTACCCTGCTATATAGGTCACAGATGAGTACATTGCCAAAATGACTAATGCTATTGAAATCCATGCTTTGTTTCTCTTTTTAGTTCGAAAGTTTTGGATACGAAATTCAGATTAATGTTATCTTTAAATTGACTTCTTTAAAGATACGTGAAAATGCCTTTTGAAAAATTGATAGGAAAAGGTTGCTAATGGATTACTTCTTTTTTCTAACGCTGGAGCGCAGTAGGTCTTCGACTATGGAAACAAAGAACGATCTCAGATTTGGATACATGCAATAAGAGTATTATGACTTATAAATAATCAATTAGCGGATATGACGAACGGAATGATTCACATTGCCAGGAGCTGTCAATAGGCGGTCATTGTGAAAGAAGGTGGGCGAAAAAAACTTGTGTACGGAAATTGGCAGTATTTTGAATGGTGGGCGATATAAAAGGATAGTTAGAGCAACTAAGCAAACACGTGAGCATAATAGTCGTCATGTTTTAATATCAGCTACATATTATTTCACAGCAAAATGCAATGTTTAGTACTCATCTTTTTGTTCGTATCTTAGCTTTGAGAGTTTACTAAGGATAGAGGCAAGCGAGTGTTGTCCCAACATAAGATGAATGCTGAGCGACACACAAGAATCAATCTTAACAAAGTTGGAGAAAGCTGACAAAAGGATACAAAGGCCGGGGGTGTAGTAGCATTATGGGCAATAAAGCTGCTTTTAGATGTCGCGTTACTTATGCAGAAAAAAACAACAACAAAAAAGCAAACAATGAACTAATTGTCAACAATCATAATTAGGTGAAATAGGTAATTGTTTTCAGAGCACTTTACTTCTAGACATCAGCACTGAAACTGACTATCGCCACCGGTCAAGAAAGCCTATAGTGCGGACGTGGGCACTAAGCAACAACCCATCGCAAGTACTTTTACCGGTACATTGAAAAATGATGGCAGTTTATCTTTTTGTACCAGCAGCTCTCTACAGATCAATATTTGATATTGCGATTTGTGTCAATCTGTCTGTCTGTCTGCCTGTCTGTCTGTATGTCGGCCTCTCTCTCTCTCTCTCTCTCTCTCTCTCTCTCTCTCTCTCTCTCTCTCTCTCTCTCTCTCTCACTCGCTTTGTATAATAAATTATCTTTCGCTCTCTATACGAATTATGTACATCAATCTCTCAATCTTTATATTATCTACCTCCTCTTCATCTTCCCCACCTTGTCTGTCTGTCTTTCTATCTGTCTCTGCATTTGTTTCTATGTCTCTGTCTCCCTGTCACTGTCTCTCCGCCTATGTCTCTCTGTCTGTGTCCTTCTGTCTCTGTCTTTTTGTCTCTGTCTGTATGTCTATATGTCTCTCTATCTCTCTGTATTGCTACATTGAATTTATGTTTACCCATCCCTTTCAACGAAGTCCAAGTAAAATATTTCTTTCTGTTCTTGTATAGGATTTTTCATTGCCAACCAAGTGATGTTAAAAAAAAAAAAATAAATAAATAAACATCCAACCTAAAGCTAGAAAACAATCTAGACACCTATGTTTCTCGCGGAACCTAAATCGAATTCGCTAGACTATGAACTTGTTACACACAGTGGTTTAAACTTGGACTAACCTGCATTTATGGACGATGTTTGTTGTGTTCCGGGGGTCTGTTTGACTATACGAAACACACGAGCCCCGGCACCCCCTCGTCTTTACAGTGGTGATTCCACACTGCCGGGACAGCCGAATAGGCGGCTGGGAAGACAATGAGAGAAGAGTGTCAAATAGTGCTGCATTAAATTAGAGCATAAAGGGTTACAAGAGTAATAAAGCTAATTGTGTCCAAACCATCAATAATCAAGCCATTTACCATATTTATAAGCAGTAGACAGCTGGTTAATCATCACTTTTGAGATATTGCAAAATTGAACGAAAAGATATTTTTAAATAATAAATATAAACATAAAGTACTTATTAAAACTTTATATAAGATTGGCTTCCCAACTGGGAGTTTTTACCTTGATAGAACAGATAAAAGCAATTTTTGTAGTTACAAATCTTGATCTTAATTTCAAGGTTAAACAATACGACTTTTTGTAACATTTAGAGTACACCAATGCATTTTTTATTCCTGTAGGTTTTGAATCGAAATATTTTTTGAATAGCTAACACAGACTACCTATTGAACGTTTTGTAAAATATAACAGATACAAAAGACAATTTAAGCGAATCCCTACCGAAATCATTGCTTGAAAAGTAAAAAAAAAAAAGTATTAAGAAATGTCTTGCTGCTATTGCGCTTTTTTGCTGTACTTCAATAACGTTAAAAATAGGACAGGCCACATTGGTTTAGAAGCAAACATCGATCGCGTGGTCCGCCGGATACGAGAAGACGTGTTAATTGCATTGTATGGATACCAGACCTACACGATAGGAATTTAGATTAGGAAATCTACTTTCGCGGTGTCAAATAAGACATTAGGGGACACACATACCTACTTTGTTTCACTTTGATGGGATACCCTTTACAGAATTAATTATCATGGAGTTCACTAAGAAAAAATCGAAATGTCAAAAGTTCCTCTTCTGTTACACCCGTTTCCAAAGTCTTTTTCCTTGAATTATTTGGCAGTGAAAGTTACAAATACAATCTACACATAAGCAGTTTGTGTTCAATTTACTGGATCGACTCAGTATTTATCCTTAATAAAGGATAATTATTTTAGGAACTATAAATTCAGGTAACAGTTTTTCCCAAATCTCAAAAATTAATCCCTACTGTCTTGTATATTTTTGTTTCGACCTTCGTATTTTTTCGAAGTATATTTTCTTATAAGAAGAATGTTCTACACTCTAGCATATCACTTAAATTTGGGCACTGCAAACGATCCCAATTTATTAACAAAAAAAATGTGCCTGGCATAGGGATTAGATTGTACTATGAGTATTACTGTTACTGAGGGTAAGTCATGGTTTTGTGTTCTTATTGATTCTCAAAACGGGACAGAAGCCTTTTAACACTCTTCTTTTTTATCTATGCACCAAAAACTGATACTACTGGTAGAACTATCTCGACAGAAAAAAAGCAAACGAGTTTATGATCTTTTATGTAGAATATGGGCAATTCTTAATTATAATTGATTAGACTACTTCTAATTAACAGTATCTATATCTATATATATAGAGGCATTCATGTTTGTATGTGTATTAATTTTTACGTACAATTTATAACGTTTACACAAGATACGATTTTTCTTATATACATAAATTCAGTAACTCCAGCTGTGATATTGTGATATTATTTATAAAGTATGTATGATATTATTGATCTTATGTTGAAATTATACCTTTCTATTGTCATATTGTTGTAAACTTTTAATTTCGTTTGTTGTATAAAGAGAGTGTACTTTAATTTACCCTTAAGGGATGAATACAGATTTCTATATTCTGCATTCTGTTTTTTTTAATATTGAGAGCCATAAAGTTTTTAAATGATCATCAAATCTGTTTCCGTATTGTTCTTTTTTGTTTTGTTTTTTTGCACCAAACGTTCATAGCGATAGTTTGTAATCGATCTTTATTCTCATTGTTTGAAATTTTTGAAATCTATAATAACATCTTGGGTTTTCCCCCCTCAATATATTGTAATCCAATCAAAGATATCGACGTCCATATGAGCACTGTTAATGAACCACCTAACAAAGTTTTTACGCCGTTTGCAAAATTTCAAATATGCATGTTTTACTGACTTTTATGCATTTCCTTAATTTTGGATTTCCTGCACTCTACTGGTACCATTGCATCAGGTCGACCTGATTTTTTCCCCATTATTTTCAAAGACTTAAAATCTGTTCAACATCTACGTCTATGTATGACGCTAGGAGTAATAATCTGCGGGGGTTATCTTAATGACAATGTCTTTTTTATGACTTACTCTTCAAGCATCTATGGCTATTTGGACCCGCTTTAGCGTCAGCGTATTGTGAAGGGCCGATTGCGAAAGTGCTAATTTCATCCTGACTGTGAGGAGTGGGTAGGCGACATTGATCGTGTACTTTTCAAAATTTAGATGTATAGCAAATATTGCTTGATGAAACATTAGAGCTTTCTATAGAAAGACACATACGGCAGAGCATTCTAACAACATTACGTTTGATGCGAACCTACTGACCGCATTGCGATCACTAACGGAATGGTCATAGTGGTATTTTGTCATCGACTTTTGTACCCATAGTACAGTGACAAATACGACAAGAACAAAACACGAAAGTCAGTTCTCTGGTCTGAGAAAAAGAAGCACAGCTGTCTCTTATTCGAACGCTTCCCACGTTCCCAAGGAGGATGCGGCGAGAAGACCGTACAGAACGAGATGTCCATCACTTGACCTATTTCATATACAGACAAAATGACCGCGGAGCCGCTTCTCTTGACCGTCATTAGAGTGCTATAATACGTAGCGCTCACCCAATCCATGCTTGCCCTGGTCTAAAAAGCTTGCGCAGCTAGGTGCTAGACTCTTACGGAAATAGCCCTCTCTTTAGATTGTACTCCATGTGTCATAAGTTAAATGAGAGGCGGGAATACCCGAAAAACTGCCATAAAAATGTTTTGTTTGTCTCTTCAGTTTAAAGTAGACAATTCTTGTTCCAGCAAGATGGAGATCACTGAGCGCTGGTCTACCTCGTGAGCTAACTACCCCTTCAAATTAAGGCACATTTAATGCATTGTAGGCCTATGTTGTGCAATGTAGGCCTACGTTTTGTACTATAGGCCAATAGTATGCATTATAGGCTCATGTCTTGTATTGTAGGCCCATATTATGCATTGAATGCCCATGTTATGCATTGTAGGTCCATGTTGTGAATTGAAGGCCCATGTTATGCACTGTAGGCCCATGTTTTGTGTTGTAGGCTCATGTTTTGTATTGCAGGTCTATGTTTTGCCGTTACCTTGATGGTGAGCTGGATGTAGCGCGGCCGGCAGGACGGTTTGCGCTCGTTGTCGGTGAGTGCCGACTGGACGCCCGGGCTGATCTGGGCCTGTAGGTTGTGGCGAAGCTTCAGGAAGCCCGAGGACGGCCTCGGTCGCGAGTAGCTCTGGGGGCGGGGGAGGCTTTGTTGGGCCAGGAGCTCCTCCCAGTCCATAGTCTTGTAGCGTTTGTACAGCATGGGGGATGCGACGGTTACGAGCATTGTCAGTAGGAGAAGTTTATCTGCGGGAAGATAGTAGTAGTGAATAGTAGACAGTAGTTTTAAAAACTTTTTGAAGGCCAATAGGTATGCACAGCAAGGGAAATTTTAAATAGAAGTTTATTTGCAAGGAGATCAAAAGAGAAAACATTGTTTGAAAGCGAATATATTTGTAAAGCGCGGTAGTTTAAAAAAAAAGAAGTTTATTTGCAAGGAGACGAATAGAGAAAACGTGATTGCATGGAGGATGAGACGTTTAGTAGGATTATCCATATCTGCAAGGAGAGAAATAGAGAAAGCTGTTTAAAGGCGAATAATTATGTACAACACAATATATTATTGTTATTATATTCCGATATAGTTTTCAGCAATCGAATCCCCCGTTTGTTATTTGTATTCAATGCGAAGTTAAATAGGAAATGCACTTCTTACTCCGACATAAATGACTTCTGCCCTTTTTTACATTTATTAAAGACGAAGATTTCCAACAATCAAGAAACATAATGGATATTAAGGTAGAAAATGTGTAAAAGAAAAGCTTTACTTCGTAAAGGCAACTATTTGACTTTCTAGAGCCTTTAGGGCGGATGCTAAACCACAAAAGGAGCAAAAGGAGCTTGGTAGCCATTGCTGTTTGAGAAACGCATTACCATAACTGTAAACATGTAAGAGAGCCAAGAATTGAAAAGTTCACCTCGCTACTATCGACATTAACAGTTTGCAAGAAAACTCATTTCGCTAGACAAAATTAATAACGCAGGTGTTCTGATTTCTATATGAAAATACTAACCTCTGCTATACGTTAATATATTACTTTAATAAAAATTAAATTAAAGAAGAAGTTTTGAAGAAATTGTCAACACGACGCCTGCAAAAGGTTTTATAATTAATCTATTCGTTTAGTCTGATCAACAGCAAAGGGCCTCTGTGCTTTGATCATGATGTAACCCTGGTCTACACCAATGGCATGACGGTAGACTGTCTGCAGAAACAAAACACCTTCGCCCACCGAAGTCTCTTATATTTAGCCACTCGAAACCAAGGGGATACAAGGGCCCTTCAGTGAGATCTGAATGAGCTTCAAATGCTGGAATAAGAAAACACTGGAGAATTCCATTGAAATAAATGTAAAATCCTAGTAATAACAAATAGGAAGAAAGCTATCCCATCCACTTACAAAATCCTTGAGACCACCTTAAGAGAAATGAAAAACGCAGAATATCTCGAACTAACCATCAACAATAAGGTGACTTGGATGGAATATGTAACAACCATAATTGTGTGAAAAGCAAACCCTATCTTTTTTACAAAGAAATGTGTATGATTCTATCGGAGAAATTAAAATGAAATGCTATAAATTATTTGTTAGGCTAGTATTATTGTATATCATTGCTATTTCGGGCCCACATCGCAGGAATGATAATGAAATAGGAAAAAACCGTTGCGATGACAGTTCATTTTTAACCAAACTATTTATAATGCCTACTAAAAACAGAACAAAAACAGCAATTAAATCAACGTAAACCCATTTGAATTATAACATTAACAGAAGGCAAAACAAAATTGGTAGTTTTATTCAAATGCCTGAAGGCTTTGATATGAAACAAATTAAAAGCAAGCCATCGGAATTCAATTAAGTCAAGAGTAGATTCTCATAATTTTTTCCATCTGTGTTCTGCAAAAGCTCTCTAGTCCAAGAAAGAATAATAAAAACCTGGACACTTTTATTAATAGTTTTCAAAAGGCTGATCAGTCTTCAATCCTGAAGTTTCAACTGTCATGGGAGAAGATTAAAAAGGTGAAAGAGATGACTCTGCTATATTCAAAATTTCTCCGTCCCTGACGTTCGCTGAACAATCTGTGTGAGGCACTGACACCATCGGAAGACGGGCACGGAACATCTCACGGATATCAGATAGAGTCTAGACTATTATTTATTGTATCCATGCTCCGTGAAAGAAAATCAATACATCAATGTAGAAACCGAAGTAATGGCTGGATCCAGTGGCAAACATTTGGTTCCGATTCTAGTAAGAAATTACGCGCCAGGGCTTTTATGTACGATTTTTCTTAAAGTATAAAAGGGTTACTTTATACTGTTTACAGCAGAAAAATTGTTTCTAATGACGATTGTTTTTAAGTATTTATTGGTACTTTTAATTTCATTTTGATTGCCAAAATTATGTCAGTTTCGGCTGTTAAAAACGTCCACGTAGAGAAGCATGTAATAAAAACAAGTCCTGTTGGTTACATTTTATACAAAAATTGATGGTCTGAAAAGCGATGTTGTTAAAATGGTAAGTGAGAGATATCTGACTTAATACTCATAACTGCTTTGAAAGAACAAATACTCAAACTTCATTGAACTAGACAATACGTTGATCTAAACCTGAACATATTTACTTTATTTATTTAATGCTGACGTGTAGTGAGTTCTGAAAAATTGCGGTGGCAAGGACTTGCAACTGAAAATCACACAAGAATACCCTACTCAGATCTCTGTATTGGAGTCAAAGAAAGAGCCTTAAAGCTACACAAATTGCCAAAACACCATAGTGGCTGAATGTCATCCTTATCAATTTTAAAAATACCATTTGAATATAAATAAAAATGTAAAATATAAACTAACATTTGTGAATAACTACAAGCTTATCTGGCTTTGACAATGATCGCAGATTAAGATGTACCTGTGGGAAGTTTTCAGATGCCTGCATCCTAGGTTTTGTTAAATCGTGTGAGTATCTCAAGCTAAATCTCCTCAGCTTTAGAATAAAACCCATTGTCATAATAGCGACGACGGGTTATTGCCCCTGCAGCGCAGTGCACTTTTCGCGATATCTGTGTGCGAGCCATACAACCCCATAATTTCTGCTGGCTGGCTTCCGGTAGAGTAAGAAATCGACTTGTGAGACGAGATTATAATCTCGGCTAGAAACGTATGATAGTAATTCAGTAAATAGTTCACACGAGGTTTAGTTTACTACCGTTCCTGTTTATT
The DNA here is from genome assembly GCA_003991915.1 of Elysia chlorotica. Lineage (NCBI taxonomy): Eukaryota > Metazoa > Mollusca > Gastropoda > Plakobranchidae > Elysia > Elysia chlorotica. Next base: position 1,297,527 of record RQTK01000009.1, read on the forward strand.
ATTTTGCTTAACTTAATCGTCGATTTACATTAACTTTTGCTATGACTCTATACTTTCTGATCACAATGAAGGTGAGCAGTATTTATCTTTCATAATAATCATTATGATACTTTCTGATCACAATGAAGGTGAGCAGTATTTATCTTTCATAATAATTATTATGTTCACTGGCAATAACGGGGTTCCTTCTCTGAAGACTCTCTGTTATTTAGCTCCCCGATGAGTTTCTACACTCTGTTCACTAACTTTAATAAATTTAAGGTAAAGCTAAGAAAATTAAAATACTTCTAAGACACGATAACAGCTTAAAATAAATAATTAATCAAATTAAACCAAGGCTTATGTTAAATGCTGACAGTGGGTGTCTTATCTCGGTTGGCGATCACTTCCTCTCTGTTTCATGGCCAACGTGTTGCTTAGCCTATTTTGTCTATAAATAGAATATCGTTGATAAAAAATAAAAATAGATGGTTGCAAAAGTGTCAAGTTCCTAAACTTTTGTAAACTCTTTATTATGAAAAAAGTCTATTGAGTTTATCAGATTTTGACCATTAAAATAATGAAAAATATAAGATAAAATTACGCGACCAATATTTAAAAACGAGAGTGGTGGTTTATCAATCTCCCATGCCAGCCTTGCAATGTGGCGATTTTAGTTCTCCAATCTGTTTCGTCTTATGGTCTTGTGTTTACTCCATGAATGTCAAAAGGAATGTTTCTAAAACATGAGAATACTAATTACTACCAGAGATTAATAGCGATGTATGCATAAAAGAGAGATTAAGAGAGGGAGAGGCTCAGTTTGAGGAAGATAACGCAACATGGAGATACAAAAAAGGGATAGATAAAAGAGAAAACGGGAGAGATAGAGACAGAGAGAGAGAGAGAGAGAGAGAGAGAGAGAGAGAGAGAGAGAGAGAGAGAGAGAGAGAGAGAGAGAGAGAGAGAGAGAGAGAGAGAGAGAGAGAGAGAGAGAGAGAGAGAGAGAGAGAGAGAGAGAGAGAGAGAGAGAGAGAGAGAGAGAGAGAGAGAGAGAGAGTATGTAAAGGTTAAACTACAGACACACCCTTGTTGTATTGATTGAGATTTGTCTGAAACTAATCCTCAAAGGCTAAAAGGGTTGGTCAGGGTAAACAGTGGCACTCGAAATTTCGAGGCGCACGAAGAGGCACAACACTGAGCCGATAGGGTGCTGAGATTTCGAGGGTCATCCCAGGAAATGAACTTTCGAGGTGGGAAGATTGTCGAGTTATCCCCACTTGGCTTGGCAGATAGATTGATGGTGGCTCCAGATAAGACCAAACTGCTCGTTGAGAGAATGGTGTGGGCGGTCCAATAGTTATTTCAGCCTGGATTCAGTTTCAGCACTGGTCAGACCTTTCGCAACGCGAGCAACCGCTTCAAAAAATTGGCTTTCAGTCTCAGACTTCGCTCTCAGGTTCCAAAAGCCAGTAAACAATAACAACAAAATCGAAAAGGAGTCTAGATTCACAAACAAACAATTTTAGATATAGTGTATAGATAGACTACAGATTGTTACGGCTTCATTAAAGAAGCCAATAAAAACAAGAAAAAACAAACAAATTAACAACTCAAAGTTGAAGCCTATTTAAAACTACAAAAAGCCTAATTTATTCTAAGGCTACATGCTGCACATTATTTAAAGAAAATCCCCCTCCCGCTCCTGTTGGTACTACTTCTACAAAAACTACTACAACTACTACTACTACTACTACTACTACTACTACTACTACTACTACTACTACTACTACTACTACTACTACTACTAC
>RQTK01000009.1:1300000-1326036 GCA_003991915.1 Elysia chlorotica
TATTATTATTATTTTTATTTTTATTATTAACACATTATCAATGTCATATAATTATGGGAGTTATAATTAGTGAAATTCTAGGTAGTGTTTGAATGTTGACACTCGTCGATCCTTAGCAATAATTTTGTATCGTGGGCGCATCATCAGAATCAAGTCTTAAAAGTTTATGTGCTGCTACTATGGGGCAGAAAGGTAACAACAGGACGTCTTCCTTAGCCGGTATCATTAAACTAACACAGACAAAACCAGTAAGGAACAAGCTTTTAAGAGACAAATATCATATATCTGATTATATTTAAGTTCATTGAAGAAATCTTTTACGTGGGCGGGTTCAATGAATAAAATTTGACAACTTTACCTGCTGTCACACACAGACAGAGCAAGGATAATCAAAATATCCACCCCAATCGGTCACAATGTAATGACTCGTACCAGGACAAGACAAGGTTTGCTTTAGTGGGATTTGAACTCGGGACTTCCTGAATGTTTGAGCATAAGTTGGCATCACATGCACGCTAGGCAAGTAGTGTCTGTGCGAGTGTCGATTCAACTGATTAGCCAATAATAGACATACTTGATAAACAAGACATGCACATACTTGCCTATTGAGAGGATAGCTCCTTTCGAACCCTGTATTCTCAAATTTGCGATAATACGCGGTTGTATTTTTTACTGTTGTCTGATTCCATATAAATAACTGTAACCTTTTCCACATCAAAGCTGAAAAAAAAATTATATAACTGTAATAAACTATGCTTGCCGTGAAAACATTGAGCATGAGAACGAACCCTCATGTTTCGAACATGAAAGACCATTAACAAGACATACGTATAAACATAAACTAGGTTTGCAGCTCGGAAAGAAAATGCGCGCTTTGTTTTGTTTTCTAATAAAAAATTTTTGTCGTTGTTACTTTCAACATTATTTATGTATTTGTTTATTTGCTTTTTTTGTTATTGTTGTTGCTGGTGCTGCCGCTATTGCTAATGTTGTTGATGTTACGAGTATTGTTGCTCATGCTCAAATCTCTGGTAATTTCCATGGATCTAATTTAAGTAGGATGTTGATCATATGTTAAGAAAGCAAGAAAAGAAGCTTAGAGACGCCGGATCGGAAGATAAATTACACAGTAAGCTGACAAAGAGAAGAAGAAACAAGGAATCAAAATTACATAAACACACATAATGTTAAAGCCTTGTAGAACTTTGATAAAAGTTATTTGAAGAGAGCGTCTGATCTGTTTACTCGTTAATCACTAAAAAAATAAATAAGAGGGAAATTGGTTATAGTCAGTTTCCAATTCAATTACCCTCTAAGAAGGTTCCGATTCCACAATGCAAGTTTTCCTCTTATTAAAAATAATGTAAGGATCAGGGCCCGAGATACACAGATGAAGTAAAAAATAGCAGCAGTTTAGTATAAGATCCATTTGTCCGGGGGAGAGGAAAATTCCCTCGGTGTACAGATAAAGAGGATACTAAATCTCTATTAGTTTCATCCTACTCATACGCCAGGAGTTATATTTACCTGCTAAAACACTTATAACGTCAAACTCCAACCTATTGGCGATATCCTGTCACGTTGCAGGACAGCCATGTAAGAAAAGCCAGTAACAACACACCACTAACATACCTTCGTTTTAATTGGACCGAGATACCCATCACTTTTAAATAAATATAATAATTAAAAAAAAAGACACTGCAAAAGATGCTACTTCCTACATGTGAATCTTTGGATGTTTCTAAATATCAACTGCCTTTCAATGCAAACATAGTATTTTGCTTTAGATTATTTAATATTATGCTAAAAAATTCTTTTTAAATTACTAAAACTTCTTCGAAATATCTTGCCTAAAAATGATGGTATATAGTGTGTTATACACGAACTACGGAAAAATTAGGTGAGAGATATGCATTGTGCGACAATGGCTCTGTACTGAAATCGAAAGCCACAGAATTAAATATCAAAAGAAGCATTCACTCGTAGTATATGCAAATGTAAATATAATAATATTGAAGAGGAAAAGTGTGTCTATGCCTCAGGATCATGTTAAGAGTTTTATTGCTCACTCACAACGTTGCAAGAATCATTGCAAAGCATATAGGGAGACCAAACCTGGTATGTTACAGTAATTATCATTTCCATGACAAGAAAGTTTTGTGGACGACAACTCCTTTATTTTTCATTAGTTTCTAGTCCTCTGAGTTTCTACAAAGTTCCCATACAGAGACGGGTCCTCTAGTTGAAATTTGAACCACGGACCTCCCGCTCTCATCCTAACGCATGAGGATTAAGGGCGCGCCCGAGGTGGCTGGTGTAATTATTACAGGCCATGAAGGCGCTGGTACAAGGACGCAGGGTCTCGCAACGCTGAGCGGGTATCCCAGCAGCTTGCGCGTCACGCCAACCAGGAAGGGGCGCGCAGTCGATACCGTACCAGCATCCTTTAGGGTCCAGACGGACACGTTCCCACGGGCAGCAAGAGCTTGAAAGGCCCACAAAGCACTCCATGACGTCGGCTCAGCGGTGGAAATAGAAAGCGACCTGTCCAAGGCACTTTGGAAGGCGTTGTGTTACAACTCACTTTGCTTATTTTATTGACAGGCATCCTCTGTAAATATGAGAGGCTCGAAATAAAGGGGGAAAAGACAGCACTTCCTTTGGACCAAAAACTCCTCAAAACTGGCCAGCTCTCAAAATAGGTGGGTCAATAAAGAGGTGACGAGAGAGACAAAAAATGGATGAGGAAGAGAAATACATAGATAGATAGAGAAAGAAATAAAACAGAAAGAGAGTTAGAAAGAGAGAGAGAGAGAGAGAGAGAGAGAGAGAGAGAGAGAGAGAGAGAGAGAGAGAGAGAGAGAGAGAGAGAGATAGAAAGAGAGAGAAAAAGAGAGAGAGAGAGAGAGAGAGAGAGAGAGAGAGAGAGAGAGAGAGGGGGGGGGATGAGCGAGGGTGAGAGAGAAAACTTTAGAGACTTTTGAGTTATTCTAGGGGAGACTATTATCTTTCGTTGTTGTTTTTCAAAGAGAATAAGGTCAGGAGATGATGACATGATTAAAACAACTAGTTTTTAAAACAATAGCAGATTTAGATCCTAGATCTATGGAAAAGAAAGTCATTATGAGCTTAGGAAGTAGAGCTACATGATAAAATAAGAAATTTACATGATAAACCTTAAAAGCTAAATGATAAGTTGTAAATTTTAAATCTTGCCTAATTGGTATGATACATAAACACAATACCTGGCAACATAAAAAAAACTAATGTCTTTGATAATTATTGGAAATCTAGGGATGCTGTTGTTTTTTCTCTTCAGGTCATTATGAAATCTCTAGGCTGATGATATCTTGTAATGTTTTTAAACTGTTTTCAATCTGTTATTGTTCTTTGCATCTGATCAGTACGGAATTCCGTCTTTAGGAACAGATTTCATAGGCATAGTTTAATAATGCAATTAATATTTCTGCTAAGATTCCTGTCTAAATCTCTTCATTGGTTCAATTTGGAGTCGGGCGGGGTAAGCCCTAAATTTGCAGCTGAACACAACAACAGGCATCGCTAGGAGACCCGTTCGTCTACAGTTCTTCTTACTTTTAATGTATATATTATACTAATTAATAGCATGCAGGAACGTATACTTATGCTAAAACGCATAGTGATATTACCAGCCATAAGTGTGCGCTCCAAAAACTATATCCATTTAAAAGCATTATGGTTAATTCGTGTATGGAGAGTCTGACACGACAAAATCGAGAACAATATTAATGTTCTTTCAAGTGAAATAAATTCAGGCAGTGTAAGCCTTCTTTGATGATTACACAATAGAGCCAGTGGAGGAAATAAGAAACCCGCTCCTATATCCGATTAAGTCAAAAAGAAGACACACATTAAAGAGGAATCCATTAAAGAAGTTTCATTTCTCAGCCAAAATAGCTTTTAAGTATCCAAATTTTATTATAAGCTAATAAATATTTCCTCCTAAAAGCAAAAAAAAAAACTCACTGGACGTTATTACTTAATATCCTGCAAGAGATCAGTGATTTGGTTGAAATCACTTCACTAAATCTGCGGGCCAGAGAAACTCTGCTATAGCTGTTTAGGCGCCATAATTATTATTTGATTTGGTTGATGGAACAGAAAAATTACCTGACGTGAAATTCCGTAGGACTCATGTTCAACTGACTTAATAGACTTATTTCAGTGGATTGCACATCTTGCGTCAGTATTTTGATTTCCTTTTACTTTTTAGATGATTCGTGATGATTTCTTATTTGTCGTTAAATAAGGAAAGTCTGAAAGAGTCATTAGACGAGGGTAGTGTTTTTCCTATGCTTTTAGTCCGTGGTCTGATTTCAAGCACCAATGTACTCGCTACAATGGGGCACTATCAACCAGCAAGTAGATGGTTTATACCCCAAACTATGTCATTAAAATCCATGTTGAGTCCGGCTTCTAAATCTATTTCCTTCTCGTTCATACTAAACGTGGTAATTATTTCAAAATATATATTTTTACGTCTTACAAATTTTCAGCATTATAATAAAGAAAATATCTACATGAATGACTAAACAATATTGAAAATTTTCAGTCGAGAGACCTTACAACTGATATATGAGGGGAAACTCAAAGAAAAAACAACACTTAGAGTATATTTAGTCAAGTTTACAAAAAGTTAAGTCCAAGCCACCGAATTGAACGAAGAAAACATTTTTGCATATAAAGTATTCACCAATGAAACTAAAAATCACAAACGTCAGAATTGCAAAACAAAAGGTATATATTGTGAAATGTATATTGTAGAAAGGGTATATATTGTATCCATAATGCTGCCACGACTAAGACAGAAACTAATAAATTTTATTTGTTTGCAACTGCCATACTAAATGCTTTTAATAGACTACTTGCTGTTTGGTTAAGTTAGCTCAATGCATAATGATATGAATGCATTACTGAAACGTTTAACAAAAGGTTAATATAAAGCCGATGGAAAAAGCAATATGTTAAAAGTCTGTCACCATATACGGAAACTGCACGAAACTAAGCATCATTTCTTGGTTATCACCCAAAAAAATCTGAATGTATTTTTATTATTACCGTGTCAAAAGCATTCGAACAGTTATAATACAGAACAATGCAAATTATTCCTCTCGGCTCGCCAACTTGGAATTATATGCGCATCAGGTTTCTCTGACCTTGATTTGTCAACCAAGCTGCAGGTAATCCCCGGATTGATAGGCTAGAATATCCCTGTGGACTCAAGTCCAGGGGTTCTTACACAAAGAGCGCCCATCTGCTTTTTGCCGTGAGTCCTGAAGTCTATGAGTTTACCAGGATAAACACATTAAAAAAACATGCGGGGGTGAAATCCGAATTCATTGAGTGAAAAGATGTTTGGTAAAATTTTAATGTGGAAAAGGAGGTGTTAGGTAAAGATGTGGGTGGAACATGTTTGTTACAAAAAATTGCCTGTATGTATGTTGACGATAATGATGTAAATACCGGTATAATGCTTAATTAGGAATAATAATGATTATGACGAACTAATTATCCACTGTTGGTTTATTTTTGCCCGTGATTTCATTTCAGTTATCGTTAAAATATTAATCAGTAAAAGTGATAAAGCCTATTAGAAGGGAGAAGATTATGAGGTCATGTGGGAATGGAATTTCGCAAAGAGTTAGTCAGGTTTGCAGTAGATCTAAAAATCGTTTGCACATTTGCCGTTCTTTTTTAAAGACTAAAATAAGCGCACCAAATAAATTCGTATTATTGGTTTTTCTTGCTTGATTAGAAAATTAATTTGATCCTAAATTAAAGTTCATGCCTTCTAACTGTGTTCCGTCTTTTTTCTTGGCCTCTATTTGGTGATTCCATGTCGTTTATTCATTTATGGAAAAAAGTATGGTATTTGAAGCTCTTTCACTTCTTTTTGATGAAATAAAATAAATATTTAGTCCATGTCTCTATCACAAAAGATGATAATTATTTTAAGAAGATATTTAGATAAAAGCTTGCGGCGACCTCCATTGCTACTCTTGTTTCTACTGTGTGACTTTGTATCATTCTTCTTACTTCACACTTTGTACATTAACTTTGGACTACATTAACCATGACCTCGAACTTAAATTCTGTTATATTTTGGATAATTTTTATATGTGTGTTACTTATTGTTTCATGTGCTCCGCAGTCTTGTCCCATTGTGCACCATGACTCTGGTCCGGTTTTAATTCATGACAATTAATATATGTAGGAATTAGTAAGTTTACGGTCATCTACGTTGATAACTAGACCTGATTTACCTAAGGAACTAAGGAAGAGAAAGAGGGGAGAGAAAGGAGGTGTCTGAGTTACGAACAGGAAAAAAATGTGTCAAGCCTGTGTTTTCTGCTTTTATGGGTAACGTCTAGTCGATTAATTAAAAAAATGGACGAACTGTGTGCGTTAATACGTTTCCAAACTGTTTTTTTAGGACAGCTAGTATACAATGTTTTAGTAAAACCTGGCTTCAGCTAAACATTAATTACTCTTGGATCAACCGCGATGGATTTCAATTGCTGGGAGGCGATAGATTATTAGAGGAAACTGGAAAGCAATCAGGAGGAGGTGTGTACATTTGCATGAACGGAAAGTGGTGTAACCCACAAAACTCGTTCTTTAAAAATAAATTCTGTGACTCAAATATTGAATTGTTGTCTGTTTCTGCTCGACCATACTATCGAGGTAGGAGTCTGTTCTCCACCAACACTGATATGAAGTAAAAATGGGAAGGTATAAAACTTATGAGTGGATGCGGCAAGAAAAAATCTAATACATGTAATACCATCAACCTGTCCACCAAGTACGCAAATGAACTAAATAATTTTTATAATCGATATGATCTTAACAAGTATAGGAATAAAAGAAAAAATAGAGTCACAAAAAAAAAAACCCTTTTTGAACGAGTTGGAGTCAACTGTTATAGATGTAAGGAAAGCACTAGCGTGTATTAAAAAATCTAAAAACGAATAAATCAGCTGGCTCGGACGGGGTCAGCCCAGTGTCTTGAAAAAAGATGTGCCATTGAATTTAGTGGAATCGTATGTTTTAGTTTTAACAAGTCTCTTACAGAATGTATTGTGCCTGGTATATGGGAAACGTCAACTATAGTTCCAGTTCTTAAGAAAACCAACGTCACCTGTTTGAGTAATCCCTATTGTCCTTACATCATATTTCATGAAGATCTTTGAGAAATGCATTTTATATCATTTAAATTTGCCTACAGGTGCAACCGAGGTGTAGATGATGCCCTAAACAACGTCACATCCCACCTTAAAAAAAACAGGGACATTAAATTTTGTTAGACTTATGTTTTTCGCCTTCTCGAGCGCTTTTAACACGATTTTGCCTCATTTGTTACTTGACAAACTAATTAAGTACAATTTTAATCCGTCCCTTATTATTTGGATGTTGGACTTCTTAACAGGACGACCACAACGTGTTAAAGTATACCCGAACATCTTCTCAGATGCCATCTCTCACTTTAGTGATGCTCCCAGAGGGACCCGCCTGTCTCCGTTTGCGTTTTTTATTTACACATTTGACTGTTGGTCCAAACATACAGACTGTATACTTGACAAAGACGTCGATGGCTCAGTTCTCACTGGCCTTATTAGTAATAGCAACAACATCGCTGATTATAGCTTATAGAATTAATGAATGATTTCGAGGATAGATGTAAAAGAAACCATCTGATTTAAAATGTTGACAAAACTGAAGAAATATTGATAGATTTTAGGAAAAACTAAACCATCACGGCACCGATTATAATTAATAAAAAAATGAGTTGAAAGATTGGAATGTTTCACCGTTGATCACAAAATCATTCGGAAATAACGCGTAGAAACCCTCAATAAGAAATTAACAACTAGAATGTATTGTCTGAGGCAACTAAGATCAGGTGATGTAAACAAAGGACTGCTTAAACTATTTTACCTCAATCATAACAAGTGTTATTTCTTTTGGAATAAGCAGGTCGGACGGTAACATTTGCATAGAAAGCAGGAACTTTGTAAACAAAATAATAAGGAAAGCTAGCGCCATTATTGGACTGAACCTGACTCTCTTTGACACTCTAACACAACGCGACAAGACAAAGGTTGAGCAAATCCTTCAGGTCAGCACCACCCGATTTATAATAAATTAATACAACAGTTGCATAGACAGGAGCGGTAGATAAAGGATACATAAGTAAAAAACGAATAGGCACAGAAACTCCTTTGTTTCGCGATCGAATACACTCCTCTATGAAACGTTAAAAAGGCGCACACCTGTATAGTGCAACAGTTCCGTTCCTCCCACAAATTAATTTAATATAACTTTGCTACTTCGTACACTAGTTATTGTTTTATAAAATAAAAATGTGTATATCTTTATTTTTTTCCAATATTTTAATCTCACAATGCTCTTAATTTTTCTGTCCGAATACTAATCTATTTTAAAATTTTATTGCACCTTTTAAATTCTAACATGCTCTTAAACAAATTACACGTATTTATACAAAGATATTAAACTATGTTACACACATGTTATTTACTAAACACTTTGTGAAGATATCTTGTGATATTTTAGAGGCGTAAGAGTTACAATAGCAACTGTGTATATACACATTATTTATAATTATATAGGCCTACACATTATATTAGTATATGCACTCAGCATTATAATTTCATTTTATATGTTAAAAATTTAATATCATTTCTATGAATATGCGCATATTTATATTTTAATTTTTTTTAACAGTTATGCATTCTGAAATAAAAAATGTTTTTCTTGTATATATTTAAACATGTTCTATACTTGGTGTTCTTTTTATTCTCTTTATGGAATTCTTGAAAATGTTAACCAGATATAAACAGTAATTATAATTTATGTGCATGTCAGATTATGTTTGTAGCAAGGGAATCAAAAAAGTTATTCTGCATTTTGTATTTTGTATTCTTTATGCGTATGGAAGCTTGATAAGTCAGTTTTATTTATCAAATTCATTCATTTTCTTTTCGTTGCATATGTCAGTTAACACAGTTTAGGCTTACAATTTAATTATTTGTGAAATTGTAAGGTTAAAATTAGCTACTGGCGTTTGATGGTGTAGAGCATTCTAAACAAGGGTATACAAGGGTATACATTTTAGAGTAGTTAGCATTTGATCTTTCTTATTATGGGACTTAAATAAAGATCAGAATAAAAGGTTGTAATAAACAACATAGATCTAGTTATATATACGAGTTGAAAAAACAACAAAAATCTTAGAAACTGTGCACATTATCCCCAAAACTAATTATTTTCACCTAAGCAAGACCAAACGGAGTATCAGATGTAAGAGACTATCCATGAAGAATCTAAACACAAGCGCAGCCGAATCCGGTGCATCACACCCAATGAATTATAGCGTGAAAACATTGATAGAAATCAATTTCTTTGATCTTATTGAAAACTGCAAATCCATAGCGTCATATGAGATTATTTTCAACTTCGAGAGTGTCAGGTTAGATTAACATAAATCGGGATATATTTAATTGACAGGTAAAGAAGAAAATGTGACCTGATAGTTTTGCGAAGTGTGCGGCGACATAGTAAAACTGAGAAACAGAATCGATTTTTCTAAATAAACGTCTAATTGCTTTTCGCAGTCAGCGATCTTCCATTTAACTCGTATCGCCGAATTTCAGGCAGCCTGAAATAGACAAAGACACATTCATTAGAAAGGAGGAGAAGGAATGCGAACCCAAAGATTGGAAGATGAATCTGTCTCTGCAGGTAAAGGCGTGCAAGGAAGTCATTTTTATTTTCTACCGATGTCTTTCTCAGTGCTTTTGAACACCTTTAATACAATGTTATCACAGTCGTAGTGGGGAGGGTTTAGAAAGCGATGTGGCCCAATCGAAAGAGAGGAGCGGCTTCAAAATTCTGGTTCGATTCCCCGACCAGGTCGCTTAGTTTCCTTCTTCTGTATGAGCAAGATCCTTTATAGAGCTCGGCGATCATGGCCTTCCATTTGTATCAGTTGCCTTGGTAAAAACATTATAGGTGTTCCTGTTGATGTGTATCTGTTCAGACTGCCAAAGTATATTTGTATGGGATCTACCGGTGCTTTAGATTTATCTACATAATTCCCCACATGAAATGTGCGTTCGACCAGTTTCAGCCAAATAATTTCACCTGTCTTTCTCTAATTATTTTGTTTAGTACCCATTTGTACTCAGATATATTTATAACTTCTTGGTTTGTTTTCTGTTATTAACATTTTAACACTTCTTATAATTAGTGTACATTCAAAACGTTTATTCTGCTTCCAACCTTTTCTCTAGATCTTTGGTAAAGATTTAGCATATATAGGAGTAGAGACCACTGATTATATAAGTGTCAGTACAATATGACTTGATGTTCCGTAATGAGGCATCTTACAAATCAAGATACAACAATGTACAGTTGATTCGTTCTTTTTTGTTGTTGTTGAAAGAATACAAAATAGACAGAGCAAGCTAGAGAGAGAATAGAGGGAGAGATTTGGACCATTAAATTATTATACGATCATTTCTATATTGAATCCTTTCTTGAGCCACGGCTATGTGGATTACACTCTGTGTTTTCCAGATACGTGTTTTGTTCTGGGTGCCTAAGCAACCATATGATTAGTCTGTAAGATTATAGTTGTTACAACATTATTGCCTCTGGTTTCGCTGCTGTCGTGAGAGCAAGTCACCTTGGTATGGCAATGGATCCTACGAAGTACGAGGAGATCTCCATGTAAAAAGTACGCAGTAGAATATGTCATTTATTTAAGCTATTATTGTGATTACAGTAATCATAGCCGATACAGCAAGGATCTGAAGGAGAGGTATACCAGACAAGTTAGCAGCGCTGTAGAGATAGCACGGTTTACTGGTACAGAGGAAAACCACAGGCACAAATATTTAGGCCAATGGGATAATTCAGCTGTTATTTTCCTCCATTATAAAAAATTATCATCACATAACCGCTATAATGGCTATAAGCGATATAAAATAGCGCTATTTCATTTTCTTGTGTTATAAAGAAGACGAAGTGGTAGAACGCAAAGTCTCTAGTCGGAACGTTGCGAGTTTGAAGCCCGATGAGGCCGCCGTGCTCATTATTTGTTTGGTCCATGTCAGTAAACTTAACCGATATTTCCTAAGCTGGGAGATCATATGAACGCTTAGGTCTTGGGCAGTCTTGTTGTCATATAATTTATCACCCTCCTCAAGAATCTAAAACATTTCACTCATTGTAGAAAAAATTAAGATGTCAAAGACCAAAGAGCAATTTTATACGTCACATCAATTAAGTTCTTTTTCTCAGGTTGAAATAAGAATTTAGAATGAGAAATGTCCATAGGTAGATATAGATATTTAGTCTCGGATCACAAAAAATAATGGCTAAATAGACTGCAAGAGAATGAACAAGAAAAAGAAGTAGAGATAAACGTAGTGAGTGGGAAGACGCAAATCTTAACAGGTAGAGACAGGGAGAGAGATAGGCACATACACACACACACAAAGGAGAGAGAGAGAGAGAGAGAGAGAGAGAGAGAGAGAGAGAGAGAGAGAGAGAGAGAGAGAGAGAGAGAGAGAGAGAGAGAGAGAGAGAGAGAGAGAGAGAGAGAGAGAGAGAGAGAGAGAGAGAGAGAGAGAGAGAGAGAGAGAGAGAGAGAGAGAGAGAGAGAGAGAGAGAGAGAGAGAGAGAGAGAGAGAGAGTTTTAGAGATATTGATAGCAGCTTAGAAAAATATCATTTCTCATTTCTGATCACGATTCTTATAAACTTTCACCAGTAACGTATTAAACTTGAAAATTTCGAAGAAAGAATAGTCTTCACCATAAATTACATCGAGCTGTTTGTTCGTCAAAAAAAGAGTTATGCTTATCTCCAAAACATAGGTTTTGATTGATATAATATGAGTTTATAAACTTTTCAAGTGTGTTAACAGATTGTTAAAAAGCGCAGGATCTTGAGTTGCTGACGCATCAACGAATCAGGGTTGATGCGTTCTATTTTTCGATGTACACTAAATATTATTTCGTCGTAAAGAAATAATATACCTATTCCTTAATAGTTGCTACCTAAAATGTCGGGTAAATAACGCGTTTTTAGCAGTTCATGTATGCCGTAATAGTACCTTATCTATATTTCTATGAATTGGGTCCCCTTTAATTAAAACCAGAAAGGAAGATAACAACACAGTGCGTGGCGCACGGAACAGATAGTTAAAGAGTTAGATTTTGTTAGGCGTGTCAGCGAAAATAACCTACACTTATATAAATGCATGTTGTTGTTTTTTCATCTTGCCGAAGATTTGCATCCTGTGACAATTTTAGTCTTTATAATTGTTTTTCAAAGAGTAAATTATATGTGCTGACAGAATGAGACTTTTCTTAGAATTCCATCCCCATGGATGTGACTTTAAACGCCAGGAAAATTATTGATAATTAAATGCAGACGTGTTTTTTCCTTTTTATGGTTCTGACATTTTAAAAGGTATGTTCTTTGTGTTCGTCGATCAGATAAAATGGAAAAAGACATGTAGCAGTTTCAATGTACCTCGCCAGCCACCAATGTAATTACTACATTATTCTACAACCGCTTAACAGTTTGATCGCATCACTTGAGGCGGCCAAATTCCTCTAGGATAGGGCGAGATCTAGATCTAGGGCGAGATCAGTGGCTTCCATCAGGACTTATACAATGTCTTCTGGTTTACCATTCGTTCAACACCAATTACTTCTTAGTCCTCGCTATAGATGGTTATATTGTCGTTCAATGTCAGAGACAGTAATTTGAGACGTTTTCTCAGCTAGCAGAAGAGGATTCTTATACCGATTTTACATCGGCATTAATATTCCCATTGAATTATTAAGATGAAAAACAGTAAAGACGAACATTTCGATATTTCTACATTTTAGTCCTTCCATCTTAAGAAATATAATCCACAAACATTTTAGGGAACGGTGCAATTATATATTTAAATAAAACCTTTAAAACTTAGTTGTGAGTAACCGAAATCATTCAAAATACTATTGGCACAACATTATAGAACATTGAGTTTTGTAAAAATAGAGACCAGAACACTGTAAAACCTCCCTGTGAACCGAGAGATAGGAGTGAAATGTAACTACTGGTGTGACTAAAGATCATTATCCTTTAAAATAGTTGAATGTATCGATTTTGAGCTCTTCGATATTTAACAACACCTTGAGGACATTTTTTCTTTTTAATGTGAAAATTGATAAATCTGCATAAATGTTCACGTACGCTACTACCTCTTTTCGTTTTACCACTTTGCGGCATGGTTACTCGTAATTTATGCAATTTACCTTTTTGGTTTAGTACCCTCAGAATCTTCTACAGTATGAATAGACCATTATTTTTATATTATCTTCATTCATGTGGGTTGTTACACTTTTACACTTTTTAAAACTCAGTCATTTTACTTGTTATATATTATGTCATAGTTAGAATAAAACGAATCGCATGTTCAAGAGCACTGTAAGTTACCAAAATAAATTGTGATCAAGGAGCGCACACTTTTTTTTAAAGAACCCACTTAAAGGAACGCAGAATATTAGTTTGATAATCATGCCAGTAAAAAAGTTCTCCTGATCAATCCTCATTCTCTATTGCAATAAAACATTTTCAACTTATCTTAAATTATCTCTTAAAATTCTGTTGTTGTTCTGTGTAAAACGCAATGCGTCGAATTCCACAAACAAGTACGCCTGTTCTTTCCTGATCTTTGGTAGCTGCAAATCGAGCCACGGTGGCGTCTCATAACTTCTCTTTTACAATAGCCACCAAATCTGGTCCACTTTTATGATAACGGAGTTGAAACAACGCATAATAAATACAGAACTTATGAGCTTGTTGATACTGTATACTAATTTTTAGCAACCTTCTAATTCAAAATCTTAAATGCATAGGGTGTGCAACGACTACTTAAACTAAAATTGTTGCCACAGATTTATGCAAAAGGTTGATGTATTTTTATATTACGAAAAGCCTGATTGTGATACTGCTTTCGTTTTTTTTTTTCAGTATATTTAGCAGAGGAAGTATGCAGTTGAGAATCATAAAAGTTAGTAGTGATCGCAAGTTGTACTGCATTAGAAGATTTTCAATATTGTTAAGACTAGATTTACTCTCACTGTTTAGCATTGCTCACCGTCTTACTTGACTAGCTACCTATAGCCTAAAGTAGAAGTGATGTCTTCCAAACACGTTCTGCAACATTTACTTATAGGGAAATCTCATACCTAATTATATAGATCTATGCGCACAGTTAAATTATACGCAAGTACCTCAAACCTGACCATTCGGAGTGAGGAGATGCGTACTTCACCAGCGAGAGTTCCTCTATCTTTGCTTGCTTATTCCTTAGGATTCGGAATACGCAGAAATTATCTCAAACCTTTCCTATATATTGAACTGATGAAAACAACACAAAAGCACCGAGAAAAAAGTGCATAATAATTAACTAATATTAAGAGGTCTAAGAGAGAAATGCACATAATTATGGACAGGTTTAACTAGTCCATCAGTTCTAAGTATATAAATACGATAAAAAGCATCGATATCATGTGATTCTTACCTGTGACTAGCATGCTTCTCATCCCGCGCTTAAAAATAAGTCAAACAGTGAAATCCTCTTAAGAACCAGAAGAGGGTCCTGTTCTGATTAGAACGACATCAATGGCCGGCAGAGATGCGGAGCGCAGAGCCCTTACAGGCCGCTTCCATGGTCAGTGTTGACACCACTACACCCTAGTCGAGGCCGCCCTTTTTAGCGGAAATTCAACTTTCTTTAACAACTAAAACACAATTAGCTGTGACAAAATTTGAGTCAAAACTTTTTCCAAAATAAGAATAAGTTACTTTCCGAGGCTCTGATTTAAAAACAAAAACAGTGATGTAGAATTTTGAACAAAATTCCTTTCTTAGCGAGAAAATATTTTGGCTATTTCACTATTTTTACATCTTCGCTACCAAAAGAAAAACGTGTGTTAAGTGTTATTTAGTAATCCCCAAACTTCATAAGCAGATCGCCCAACGTGAATCCCTAAGCAGTAGCTTCCCTCCAGCAAATCCAGCGATCAGAGAAGGCAGTGGTAGCGACAGATCTCTTAATCCTCCACCAATTTGATTCGTTCCAAATTCGTCTTCCAGAATTCGCCCCGAACGGTCCACTGATTTGGTAGTATCCAACGAGACAAGCTGATTAATGCCACTGATCACAGTGCGACTGGCCCTCGTCTCCGCAACGCTGGGGGATGTAGGAGTGGAACTGGGGAACTCGGGGGTAAGCACTAGCGAGCACCGGGGAGGCAACACGCTCACATCAACGCGCCGTATGGCGACACCACTGGCTCTTTCTCTTCTCCCCCAGCGTCGCTTAACTCTGTTAGCAACCTACCCCTTCACCTTCCCCATCCCCCCTTTTCCCATTTTCTGCCACCCAAAAATATAATAATAATAATAATAATAATAATAATAATAATAAATTAAAAATATTACAATGATTTAATAGGGGCAAGAGATTTAGTTCAGAATCGTGTTTCTTTCCAAGACATAGATACAATCCAATTTTTTTTTTCTAAGCATACCGGTACACCCTTTTCTCTTCTGAGATGGATGAGTTTGTAATAACAAATTCTGAGGCGCGAAGGCCGTTTTACTTTCCATAGAATTTAAAACAATGGATCATTTATCTTTGTACATGTACTTGCAAATCGATAATGATGTATCACTTTAATGGAAACGGGGCTTTGTGCAGAGCCTCTACTAAAAATCAATTTCTCCCTCCCCCCTCTCTCTCTATCTCTCTTTCTCTCTCTCTCTCTCTCTCTCTCTCTCTCTCTCTATCTATCTATCTATCTATCTATCTATCTATCTATCTATCTATCTATCTATCTGTCTATCCATCTGGCTTTGTATCTATCTATCTCTCTGTCCATGTAGCTGTCTCTTTTCATTTCTTAGTTAATATTTCTTATCATTTCTTCATAATCTGACCATCTTTCTATTTCGATATGGAATATAAAACAAAAACTATAAACTTCACTTCCTTGTCCAAACTCAAGGACATTATATAATTATATACATAATTACATGTGTGTGGTAAATAGATTTTTAAGTATCTCATATTGAAGAGAAACGTAATGAGAAATAAAAATGCGCTTGAACATTTCTTTGTCTCTGTCAGTCACAGACAGACAACAAACGAATGGTATCATCAAATATTTATCTGTAGTGAGGCGAGCGATAATGATCAGTTTACATAGTACTGGCACTGCTTCAGAAAATATCCCAGTCGATATTTTATATGTGCAATATGATTTATATTATTGTATTCTAAAGCTAGCTAAATGAAGGAGCTCAATTAATGCTCTTTGTGAGCCGATACACAATAAAAAAAAATTAAACAAACAAACAAACAAAAAACAACTTATTGCAGCGACTCCCTGCGTAGGCCCCAACTTCTGGGGGGAAAACCTCGTTGATTGATAAACGTAGAGTTAAGTTAGTTTAAGCCTCTTGATTCCTTGTGCAACATAGGGCCGCAGCAACTACGCTCCACTGGGCTCGGTTTTAGCTAGTCCTCTTCAGTTCGGCCCACGGGATACCGGCAGCGTATATTATCTCTGCGTTGGTGCTTCTCTGTCAGTCTGCTTAGGACGGCCGATATTTCTTTTTCTTTGGGGATCCCACTCCAGGACTTGCCTTGTGATGTTGGATACAGGCTTTCAAAGTGTGTGGTCTATCCAACCCCATTTACGCTTTTTGATCTCTGCCTCGATTTAGTATTGCAGATCCGGATCTTGTTTTGGACTTATAGTGCTGAAGACCTCCAGATTGGTTTGAGGGTCTTGAAGGCGTATCTGGCCTTGTTGATTCGACATCTGATTCTTCGTCTGTGCCCCCATCTTTGCTAACAACACTACCAAGATAGACAAACTTGTCAACCTATTCAATGTTTTGGTCATGTAGTAGCAATGCAATAGCATGTTTGTTGTTGGTTCTCGTGTCTTCCTGGGGTTTTTTGGAGTCCAGTTTTCCCGGCTTCTTCTGCCACACGATAAAGCTTCTCTTGTGCGTCCTGTTGCTTTTGGGAGAGAATGCTGATGTCGTCTGAAAAGTCAAGATCCCCCAGCTGCTTCATGAAGGTCCACTGGATACCTGTCCTTTGATCTATCGTAGACTGTCTCATAACCCAGTCAACCACCAAGATCGTTGGGGAGAGCAAGCAACCCTGGCGGACGCCAGTTTGCCCATTAAATGGCTCCGTCAGCGTCCCGTCGTGGATAATTTCTTAAGTGGCGTCTTTGTAGAGTTGTTGGATGATAGTGGCAAACTTTGGTGGAAAGCCGCAGTGGTACATTAATCTGCAGATAAACTTAGAGACTATTTTTAAATTGTGCCGCGTTTGAAAAAGATAGGTCACAGTTTGAATTTATTGTCTAAGCCCAAGCAGAATTTACCCTGAAGGTGTACTTTTTAAAACTTATTACACCTTACTCAGAAAATGTAACGTAAATGTGCAATCCTAATAATCATTTTTGTGAGTTAGTTACTAGATTGACACGATGTTGAGACAGAAATTGATTAAACAATTATTACACTGTGATGGTATCTCAGATACAGTGATAGTGTAGGGCTCGGTCTGTAAAATTCTTGATTTATCAATAAGATTGACAGCACATAAAAAACAACAGACATTTGCAATGTATTACGGATCATATTCGTGTTGCATTGTTTCTTCATACCGCAAATGATTAATTTCTAAATCGCTTAAAGGCTTAAAGCTACTGAAAAAAACCCGAAAAGTCGGGGAGTTCGTAAACCTAAGAAACATGTCACGACTTATTTCCTAGGTCTAAGGTTTCCAAAAACAGAAGCCCAGTCACAGAGTTGAAAAAAGGTGAAAGCCTTTAGCAGATCAAAGGAAAGAGACACGTATTTCTATTAAAGTTTTAGTATAGTTATCACAACAGTCATAATACTAAGAGATGAATAGTCTTTACAGCCTGCACACAGTGTAAAGTGTTCTTATTTTCACATCGCATGAATCCTTAAAATACTAGGTGAACTTCAAGATCTAAAATGTTTATAGAACAAAATCGCTTTGTAAGATTTACATGCACTATGCGATTTTGTTGGGAGAGATGAAATTTGGATTCTCTTTACCCAGATCGTTGTGTGGGGGTCAAACCTGTTCGGTTTGTTCAGCCATTGAAGTCACAGACTTAAAGTTTATAAAAGAACCCATGATAAAAATCCATTTTTATGAGCGATTTTCCTTTTTTCGTACACAGTAATATTGTAGTGAAAATTATATTTAAATATAATTTAGATCTACCTAGCGTTTAAGTTTATTCTGGGGTAAAGCTGAGTCTGGGGATCATTGATCGCGCATAAAAATTATATGCAAGATTGTAATGCTTGAACAAATTAATAATGTAAGCTTTTTATTGTTGTATCGGATTTGGTACAAAATAATAAAATTGATTTCAGTACTTTTGTCTCCACCGTGCCAGATTTAGGTTTCAGGGGTGGAGGGGGCTGGGAGCAGCTCAGTTGAGAGGCCCCTATCTCCCTTATGATTGTTCTAGATTCTAGTGTGCATAATTTTACAAGGCGTTTGAAAGGCGGATCGCTCCAGGTGTATGTATGAGGGCGGGGGGGGGGGGCGGAATTTAGCCGGTGTGTACAGAAATATGAGGAAAAGATGTTAAGCAGCACTCGAGGACCTTTTCAAGGATACCATCTATTCGTATACATTTTGTTTTCCTTTGATTTCTAGATATTTTCAGGTCCTATAATGATAATGCGGGGCGCTCAGTGCGATCCCAAGATGTTCACTGCCAATTATGTTTAGCTACTTCGATGACTTTCCGTGCTATTTTTGAAACCCAGTCTACGACTAATACTTAAGTTGACGCTCAGAATAGACACAAACTGTTTCTTTAAAAATACTGCTGCTAGAAATGTAAACAACATAATAATTGAATAGATTTTTTCCGAACAACTATTTTTCCTCTTTAAAAAAAAAACGACAAATAAATGACTGTTGTTATTTTTATTTCGTTAAAAAGACGCAAATGGATTTCAAAAATTGTATTATTAATTTTTTTTCAGACTACCACATTTAAGGTTTCGTGTGTGTTTTGCGACCTGTTAATATAACAGTCATGTTCATAACAGAATTATAACCGTGGAGCTTTAATGTTTTTCGCCACTAATTATAAGACAACATGCCAAATGAAATATTGTGAACTTCACTATTTTTCAGCACTTCCTAACCTTACACCCAGCTTCGAAAAAAGAAAATGTTAAATGTGGGCTTGTTGTGCGTCATTTCTGTTTCTTTGATATCATAAACCTTATACATGTACATGTATTGACCGTCATTAGATGATTTAAGATGGTGATCACGTTTCTGCATATAGCCAGCTCCTGATATAATTATTGTGTTTTCGCGTCATACACTGTGTGGGACCTACTTTTGAACCCAAATAACTCGATCATTCCAACATAACACAGTAAGTTACAGAAAAAATAACATGGTACCCAAAATAGACGAAAAGGTTCGTGTAAGGTTGGGCGTGTCCTCTTTCCCCACTAGTAAAGATTATGTCTTTGGCTGCCTCTCAATGTTTAAGAGCGTCGTTGCCTGTGGGTCATGTGGGCCAGAAGCACAGTTGTTTTGTTGTTGTTGTTGGTGTTGTTGGTGGTGGTGGTGGTGGTGGTGGAGGTCGTGGTGGTGGTGTTTGTACTTTTACGTTACTACTAATGTTCTATTTGTTGTAGTGGTTGGGATTTTTTTTCAGCGCAGTTTCCAAAACGCACTGACTAGTTAATGGGCCTATAACAAACATCCGTAGTGTTTGTAAAGTAAAAGGGAGGCTTTGCAGCGCTGGGATTATAATGTCGGCTTCCGAGGCATTAGGTCTGGATTTGAAACCCGCGTTCTCCCTACTGGTTGGGTCAGTGTTAGTCTATTGGTTAAGTCCCCGATATTCTTCTCTAACGTTCAGTCCATGATATAGCCTAGATGATGGTGTTTGAACATAAGGAAAACTTTTACTTCAGCACAGTAAAATTCGTACGGGAGACTTCCATACTTAAAAAAGGAAACTGAAGAGGCGGATAATGTCAGCCGTTGCCCAGGTTGATTGATGTTTTATGGTATCTACGTCTCAGACAGAGAGCTGACTCTAAGTAAAATTCTTCTCTATGATCTATGAAAATGACCTGCTACTGGCAGACTTTTCCGTGAATACATCACGATATAATGATTGGTGTTGGGGTGTGATGAGGAGACTTTATCACAGATATCAGGAGGGGACTTTTCTCTGTTATTATTTTTTCTGAAACAGAAGTAAATTACATTTCCATTATGACGCTAGTTAGCTTCATCAATTGGTTGTTTTGGATGTTTTTGTGAATCAGTATTAGTTATTTTCATGTTTTTATTGCCTGTCTGTTCTTTCTCATCCCAATCTTCGCATCTAGAACGAAAACATGACAGTATTTAAGTCCTGCTTTCTCGTTAAGATCCTCTTTAGCAAATGATTCAAATTTCTCATGTAGAAATAGAAACAAGCTGTTAATCTGGTTTCCGTCTATTTTCGACTTGATGCCATTCCAACGGCTCTCTATGTGATGTCCTACTATTCCTGAGCACTTAATGAAAGGGGAAGCCCCAATAGTAATGACTTCCTTTGGTGATGTCTGGTTTGCTCGGAAGCCTTTCCGGTTAATGAACCATCAGCGGGTTTGGCCTGAAG
This sequence comes from Elysia chlorotica, assembly GCA_003991915.1. NCBI lineage: Eukaryota > Metazoa > Mollusca > Gastropoda > Plakobranchidae > Elysia > Elysia chlorotica. Next base: position 1,320,840 of record RQTK01000009.1, read on the forward strand.
CAAACACAACCCCGCGCGGCTGATGGTCACATTTCCGTAAGGCTGGCGCGCTTCATCATGCAAATAATTCATGTGACTCTTCCGGTGCCTGCTGGTCCTGGGGAATCTCCACCGGTGTTTCCAAGAGGGCGGTGAGAATGGAGGCGGAATAATCAGAGGTAGAAATCTCCCAGCTGCTAATTTTAACACGCTTTTGTTTTTCAATTTCTTTATTTTTAAATTAACCTCTTTGTGTTGACATAACGCAGCAACTATTTACATTCGATTATATTTTGTTGAGATTTTAAAAAAGGATATACTATTATTGATAACTGAAAACCCGATGGAATTCTTAGTCTCAGGTACCGCAAAACTTATTACAACCAAGTTATGAATGCAGCTTCGTTTTGATAAGACCACTCGTATTAGCCTGTTCAGATGATGTTTAGAGACCACTAGAATCTAGTTTTTTGTTTTTTTTTATTCCAATTCTTTCGCATTTCCTGAACGAAATGTCAACTCGCATCGTAAATTTCAATGTGCTTTACAAAAAACACAAGTACATCGTAGAAGCTCATGTGCAGTTACAGGTAAAAGTCTATTATCCATTGAATCAAGTTCTCCTACTGACCTTATTTAATCTTTTCAGTCCGGAGCCCTGAGTCCATTAAATCCTTCTACAATCACGAACACAATGAGTAGTACAGTATTTTCTAACCCAGCCTTCTGTGTACAGAGCTTAATCATGAACACGGGAAACTCAGAGGCTTAAAAGTCAGGAGAACTTCTGGCAGACTACTTAGAGTCCGTGATTCGATTCTCAGTCGGTGCATCCATTTCAGGGAAAATTTACCGATTTTTGAATTGCTTCTAGTCAGTCAGAACAATCGTTATATTTCTAGTTCATTTTAATATAACGGTACATAAGTACGACATAAATAGAACCAAGATAATCTAGAATTAAAATCTAGCCAGGATCTGGACGTCTGCATCTGAATGAAGTCATTATAAAGCAGAAATGTATCCTGTACAGTTAGAGTACAATAAACTGAAATTAGAGACAGGATACTTTAAAGTTTAGCCAATAAACAGCCGATTTCCCGTCTTATTTTACGTAGCCACTTTCAAAATATCAAACCAACAAGGTCGAAATCGCTTATATTTTTCTAGAACACTATAGACATCTAGATTTACATCACTACATTTTATCGAATCATTTTCTATTTTTAAATGCAAGTTTAAAAAAATGCAACATAGAAACTTGAATCCACCTTCAATAGCATTAAATTTTGTTATTCCAAGTTTGGATCTACGTGATAATCTAGATCTAAGTTAAAACTGGTCTAAAGACCAGCGGCTCTAATTTCTTCAATTGTTGCTGTTATTGTAGACCCAAATTTAGCGGATAGTAATAGAATTCAAATTAGACCTTGGTGTTGTTTGTTTCCTTACCTGAGAAAACATCTTTACGTATTCTTCAAAGTGTAAAATCTTTACGTATTCTTTAAAATGTAAATTAGCAAAACTGCAATTTCTTATCTTGTAAAATATCATTCGATTTTCATTAACTATGAATTAACAGGAATCCATGAAATACTTTCACCACCAAGCCCTCCTCTCTGCACTGCAGGGTATCGCTAGTCCCAATGCGTCTGTTGTTGGGTTTTTTTTCTTCTTTAATTTCCTCATAGTTTAGGCCAAGACAATTTATTGTGTTTGTTTATCGTATTCTATAACAGCTCCAAACGTTAATGAAAACTTTATGATGAAATATAAAAAGAAAAGCAAAGAAAAACGGCAAACTAGATTAGTCCGGTGTAAAGAGGCATCTATCACTGAATGAGTGTAAAAGAGCTTGAACTTTCCAAAGAAAATAATATATTATTAAGATGCTATTAGGCGTACGTTTACTATACGCATAAAAAGGAAAAGGTAAACGTGTAGAGGCTAAGATTACTCACGTAAATAAGTAAAAACGACACGAAAAAAAAATTTGGCCTTAAAGAAAATGAATTCCTCTCTTTCTTTGTAGTTTGAGATACTTAAAAGCGTTGTACCTCTCATATCATGCTTTCAATGTATACCATTTGATATTACAATTGTACGAGATTAAACTGCATTATTCTATTGTAAATTTACTCTTTCAGTAATTTTTTAAATAGGTGATCTTTCACTTACAGTGTATTTTATCTACTCATGTTCCGGACTTTTAAACTATGTATTTAACAAATATTGTACTTGGTGACTTTTCATCTATTTAAAAACGTGTTTAACCAAAATTTTATTATCTAAAGTCTTTGATGTTTACCAATACAAAAATGAACAGAAATTACTAAAATACGTGTATAAGTTTAACAAAAGTAAAAGTTCTTGCATATATTTATACTTTAATATAAATGTAAATGGAGAGGTTGTTTGTTCCATTGCTCTCATCCTTTTTTAATAAACCAAACTTAAGCCATCTAAGACACGGCGAATATATGTGTCGATGTCTGTGTGTAATGCGATTGCTACACATGTAATATAATTGTTGTTACCCATTTTTTGAACGATGTGTTTTTATAAAAATGCACATCAGGACCTTTGACCTCTCAAAGCCATGTTCCGTTACATTAACGGCGGTAAACTTTTGGAATGTTATAGCTTTGATCTTGGCCAAAACAAACATGTAAACGAATACTTAAATTTCTTGTGTTACTTTGAGAAAGTAATAGTTTTTTTTTTAAAGATTTACACCCCGAAACAGAGAAATACGGATTTTAAGAAAATAAATTCATCTCTTTGTAATAAACTAAACTTTAAAGCTCCATCTCACCCAAGCCCAGCTAGCTTGGAGCTTAAAATTGTGTAATAGAGTTTTCTGTAGAGTTAATAAATGTTTCGGTAGTTGTTTTTTTTTTTTTAAAGAAAATGGTGCGTCTCAGAATAAAATGCTTTTAATGATCTTTGACCTCTCAAAAACCATATTCCTCGACACTTACGGCGGTAAACTTTTTGTAGGCTATAGCTTAGATGTTGACCAACACAAACATGTACAGGAATAATCAAATTAATCGTTTTGCTTTGAAAAAAAGTAAACTTGTTGCAAAGATTTATGCCCCGAAAATATATAAATGCAGAAATACGGGTTTTAATTTGTTTTAAAAATTGCTCTTTTGCTATGGAAAAACCAATCTTAGAAACCTCCTGTTATCTAAACCTAGATTTTTTAAGGCTTAAAACTGTGTAATAGAGTGGTCTATAAATGTACTTGAGGATTTGTGACTTATTTAGGAATAATGTTTTGTTTTTTTTAACTTGCACTTCATAATCTTTGACCTCTCAAAAAACATTGCGCCTTACTTGCGGCGGTAAGTTTTTAGTGGGTTATGGTTAGATGTTTAACAACATGAAAATGTAAAAAAAAAAAAAAGAAAGCAACGAGTTGTAGGTTAGGCCTATTTTTTTTAACTTTTTTTCCTGGTATAAAAAGGAAGGAAGTAATGGAAATTAAGTCACTTACGATATTAAAGTGCGCATTAAAAATGGATAAATTAAAATAAGTGAGCGTCGTGGGCAGGGCCACATTAAGTAAATTCGGGGCCCTAGGCTGCTCATCAGCCGCAAGTCCCTTCAATCACGTTGATGTTGCTACTACCGCATTGTTACACCGTACTGATGGAAAACTGTACTGGAAAACGTGATTCAATGTAGAGGTAGGCCTACCATTATACACTGATAATGTTGATTAAGACAACGACAAGCATCGTGGTGGACTACTTCATCTGACACATTCACAACATATTATGAAAACTTGTACTTTATATTTTTCTCCTTACTTTTGCTGGGGCAAATCCCTCGATAATGCCCTCAAAGTCTACAGATGTCGTTTCAGATTCAATCGCCAAAAGAGCTTAGATTAGTTTCTCTTGTCTCTTCGAGGTCCTCTATCGCACACAAATTTCACAACACACACAATCCTCAAAAGGATGGGATTTTGGACACATTTTAGCCCGGTAATCTAGGCCTAGAATGTTATAGTTTCCAGCCTAGCGTCTAAGTCAGAAGAAAACTTGATAAAACACACCAGCATCAGCAACAACAAAAAGAGAAGTAGCATCAATATCCTTCTCATTAACATCAACTACAAAAGTATCAAGAACGACAATAACAACAACAACAATAATAATAACAGCAACAACAACGACGACAACCACAACAACAACGACATCAACAACAACAGCAACAACAACTGTGAATACAACAGCAATACAAACTGCACACAACAACAATAAAACAGGAGGAATTTGTGTGTGTGTTGAAAATCATTTTTCAAACGACTTATTTGCAAGCGCGGGGCCCCTGGAGGCGCGTGGCCTTAGGCTGCAGCATTACCAGCCTGAAGGGTAACGCGGTCCTGGGCTTGGACTAGTCCCCCATGAACTAGGACTACACCCTGGGGGAGTAAAATGAGGTGGGTGGTGTAAAAAGCAAGTTGGCATAATTATCCACACATCCATTATCATTATCTCCATCTCTAGTCTAAAATGGAGTACCACCTGACTGGACATTTTAGACCACCTAAGAACCTCAAATGTGGTATATAGTGGAAAACTGCTCTAAAATTTAAAAAAGTAGGGTGGGTTGTTGTTTTTTTTTTTCAAATTTTTTCAATTAATTTTTTTCTTTTCTTTTTTTTTTTTAGGGAAGGAGGGAGGGGGGGGGGGGGGTGGATTGTTTTAAGTACGAAATTTGAATTTGTTTCTTGTGAGCATGGCCGGGTTCAGAAATTGAGGCATTCATATAAATCTTTAATGCTCTATGGCCCAATACGGTATGATGTGTTTAGAGAGGTCAACTCATTAAAGCAAGAATTTTAGAGGAAAATTAATGTTCGCCTGGTTTGGTTATTTGTTGGTTGTTAATGTACAACTTGAGCAATTTTTTCACACATGAACAGAGCGCAGATACCAGGATTTTTGTGTCTGTCATCACATAATAACACCAACCAAGCAAGAAGCGACAAACGTGATCCGTTCGAGGATCGAACCCAGACTTTTTGCTTAGAAGACCTGCGCTCGATCTTGGCACCTACCTTATCAGTGTTTTTGGGTACAAGCAAATTAATGCTAAGGATATACCGAGAGCTATGATTATTATAATAATAATAATAATAATAATAATAATAATAATAATGACAATAATAATAATAATAATAAGTTAATAATAATAATAATAA
>RQTK01000009.1:1326382-1336382 GCA_003991915.1 Elysia chlorotica
TAATAATAATAATAATAATAATAATAATAATAATAATCAAATACTTTACATTATTGAAGATGAAAGAATATAAAAACCTACATCTTAAACATAAATTATGCACAATGCAATTGACGGGTGATAAATGGAATACATAGCAGCTTAAAAAACAAGAACAAAACAAACAAAAAACAACACAATACCTAATGCGATCATGCTTGTGTGTAGAGATTGATCGAATTTAAAGAGGTAGAGAGTTCCAAACAGTAAGGCCAGCTTTGGAAAAGGATCGATCTCCATATGATACAAGATTGGTCATAGGAGTGTGCAAAAGTTTTTTGTTTTCAGATCGTAACTGACTTCCAGGTTTGTTACTTTGCGCTTTATAAAAATCTTGTACTCAATTCTAGCCGAAACGGGGAGCCAGTGAAGGGTTCTGAGCATATGAGTAGAACTGGTTTTGTCGTAGAAATCTAATCCTAATACAAGTCTGGCCGCTCTGTTTTGAACTCTCTGTGATTTATGTATGTGAGTAAAGGTATTTCTTCATTAGATTGATCTTTTTAAGTTCGAAATTTAATATTTTAGTTATGTTGTTGATGTGATCATCTATAGAATCACGCCTAGATGTTTTGCTTTATGACAAACTTCAACTGTGCTTTTATCTATTGAAAGGTTTAGATTAGGCATGTTATTTATATTGCCACTTGTTCCACATAAAAGTACTTCAGTTTTGATAGCGTTCAGTTTCAATTTATTGCTTAACATAATCACATTTTTTAACCAAAGCCGTAAACGGTTCTGTGATTTTTCAATTGTCATTAACCAAAAATGAAAAAAAAATTCCTATTATCAGTCTATTTTAAACAAAAATAATACACAACATTCCTCTTGTTAGAGATATACCAACTTTCACTTCACCCCTTGATGTGTTAAGTTTTATGTGTAATAATTGTGACGGTTAATTTTTTTTTCGCTATTTCTGTTGTTGAAAAGAAATCTAGAAACTTCAGGAATTATTAAATAGGGCAGACGGAAGAGAAGATGACATGCTTTGTGGGTGGCCATCAACCCGCTGGAGGTTTCCCCGACTGTCTCATCCGACACCTGGGCTGAATTCCCAACTACAGCTGTATCAATGTTAAAGAGTACATCTTAGGAATACATGGAGTGTTCTCTTTGTGTTTGAAAAACCTAAGTCATTATCTAATGATCATATTATATTTTAAGATTGGTTTTTTTCATGCTAAAAAAATCTTGTTACAGCTAGCTAATACTGTCTTTTAGGGACACAGTTGTTAACTCTGCATTCTGCATTCAGTAACAGAAATAGAATTTGTGTTGGTAATCGTAGTAGTAGAAGTACATAAAGACATAAAATTGTATACCTGTTTCATCTGTTTCATTGACTACTCAAAGGCCTTCGACAAGGTGAAGCATGATGATGTTTACATCGTATCGGAACTGAACCTGGATGCCAAAGAGCTCCGCATCCTGCGAAAATTATACCGGCTATTAGGTTTGAGAATGGAGTCAATCACCAAAAAAGGGCTAAGACAAGGCTGTGTGTTAATACTGCTATCACCGGATTTGTTTAATTTATATAGTGAAAGGATCTTGAGAGAACTCGGTGAACATCAAGTGGTGCGCTGATGACACAGTACTCAATGCAGACTCGGGACAAAAACTACAGGCCCTTCTTACAACAGCAATAATCAAAAGGGAAGAGAAAGCTTTACAATTAGATACTTAGAAAACAGATTGCATTGTCATCTAAAAATAAGGCAACATACTTATTACCATTGTATTTTGCAAGGGCGGGAAAAAAAAACAGTTGAAAAACTTCAAGTACCAGGGATATACCATAACACATGATGGAAGAAACAAAGTGAAGAATATCAATGGCCAAGGACACATTAATATATTTACAAAAAGGAACATAACTACAGCCACCAGAATCAACACCCTGAAAGCATAAAATATGTTTAATTAGCCCTTTTGTATGAATGTGAATGCTGGACACTGAATTAAGACACAAAAAGGAGACTGGAAGCTGCGGAAGTGTGGTGAGAATATCATGGACAAAGAAAAAAAACAACACAGAAGTTATGGAAATGACAGAATACAAAGAATCCTTACAAAGAACAATAAGAAAGAGACAGACCGGGACACACATGTAAGAAGAATGAGATCTAATCAGGTTCTTTTAACTTAGAACACTATAGAACTACAAATAGTTGGCTGTTGTTTTTTATTTCTTTTAAACATAGCATAATTTTGCTAAATATAGTATATTATCTATAAAGAAAGATATATGTGAAAAGTTCTTGTAATTCCGCGATGGTTAATGGCAGTGCTATCTCACCGACTGTCTCGGGCTGTCTTGTTAAGAGAAATGGACGGTCGCCTCAGGGGTTGACATTTTGGAACGTAAAGCCAGGAAAGAACCCCAATCCCAGAATTACATGATTGTGGCAGGTTTAATAGGATAAAATGGTGAGGAAAACGGGAAAAATGTTTGTATTCTGCACTATTGAAATCAAACGGTTAGAGTGATTTATTCCATTTTTAAGTATTTGTCAATAACGGTACCACTGCCCTATAATATTATTACTCGTAGCTTTAAAAAAATAAAAACAACAACAATTAAACGAGAAACCTAATATTTCCTTAATACCCAATGCATGCAGTTTGTATCTGATCCCACGCATTTGCTACCAGTTTAGTAACTTTGTAAAAACAGTTGTATTCAAAATCGTGTTGGTAACAACAGTTAATGTATTCATGTGATCTCACATAATTTTGAAAACTATGGAGAGTAAATTTCATATTGTAAAAGTATTTTATATACCTTTTCCTATGTAATTTTGACAAACACTTCTAATGCAGTAAGCGTTTTTATATTAGAAATAATTGCCACATCGGTACAGTATCGGTAACGAAACAATTTTATGAAGTTAACTTGTTTTATATTGCTTTAGTGGGTTTATTTGACCTTCGAAGCTTGCAAGTGCTGAAATATAACGTATTAGAATGTATTGACGGTGTGTGGACATGCCATTTTTCAGTACTCAAAATTTATGTAAAGTGTTTATTCCATAAAAGACCTTTAATGTTTTAAAAGGTTGATACAATCCATTTATTTACTTACCCCGTGATTTAATGATGTGCTGAAGGTAAAACTTTTTTATTTAAAAAATGGGTGAGTAACATTCAGTCTCTCAAATTTTCCATACAGAGATAACCCATGATGATAAAAATCACTATTTTTACTCTTTCCAAAGTTTAAAGATCGATAACTCAACACTACCTATGTGGTAAACAACCTGAAGGGAACAAAGTGGCCTTATCGGAGATCGAACTCCGGTCCTAAGCTCCTAATTGGAAATCGCGCGCTCCATCGTTGAGCCAACTCGTTTCAAGGAGCAAATTAATTTGAATGATCAATAGTATACATTGTACCGGCTAACTCCATGTAAACAGTTCCTTTTTTTAGCTTTCAAACCAAATTTTTATCGTTCTGCCTTTCCCCCTCATAATTATGTTATGCAGAGTGAAAGTAGTGGCCCAGGCTGGCCAGATATGCTTTTTCTTCAACACGAAGTGCATGTTTATAGTAAAAAAAAATCTTTAAAAATATCTTCTTTTCACTTGAAGGAATTTTTAATTTGAGTTAAGACAATAACAACGAAAGAAGCCAACATAGCTGGTAAGCAGTCCAATGCTATTAACTTAGACCGCTGACTGAGGGGAATTTCGGATACAAGGGTCGATCAAACTCATAAATTGCCCTGTATACATGATACCGGAACTGAACAAAATGTAATGTGTTGATGTAAATAGTATTTTGTGCACTTTTCAAATAGTCACCGGATAAAAGGGTAACACCTCCCATCTCTCATTGACCTTTCAAGGTAGACGATATTGGACATGGTCCAAAACAAGTCTTTTGATGCTCCAGAAACTTCAATTCCATCATTAAAATGCTACCCTTTGATGTCTCTCTTCAATGAAGTAAACAGAAGAAAAAAAACACCAAGGAGCCGAGTAAGGTGAGCGGCAAGATCGGATCAAGTAACATGTCAACCCCACAATCGTCTGCATCAACTATTGACTCTGCGGTGAAAAGGGACGGCGCGTTGTCCTGCATAAGTAGTACATGATTGTACTCCAATAATTTCTAAGTTTCCATTTACGATTTGTAGCCTGATTGTAATGGTTCAGGCTTTGCAAGCGTTGTTAGTAATATGCCCCATCAACTGTTTTGTCTTTGGAAGACACCCAGACACTAAAATACCTTGCATGTACCAATACACGATAGGCCTAACCTTCACAATAATTATAGCGCCTCATTTTTGCATTGCTTTGTCTGACATTGTATCTCTTGATTTGATCATAATTATCCCATAATGGAAACATCCCATCGTAAACTTTGTCTAAGACAGGGGCATAATCCAATAGCACCTTTGATTAAATTACTCATGGACGTTTCTATAACTGAAGGCCTACATTTAATCTTTAAAATTAAGCTGCAGTGCTTCTGTTTTAGAGGGTAAACGGCTTTAATACATAACAGTTGTCTTTTTCATAAACAGCGGTCGTAAACAAGGCCTAAGAACTCACGTAGTTGGTAGCCTACTAAAATTGTACATACCCAAGCCGGTATTCATGGCAAATTTTTCACGTAGACGTGCTACGTCTAAGGAAACGGGTAAAGTCTGAAAATGTCGACAATATTTTACATTTGTTAGAAATTACTTTAAAAATATTAAAATTCAGTATTAAAACTCAAATCTATTATCACTTTCTTTATGTCGATGAATTACTGGTTAGATTTTTTTTATTTACTTTTTTTCATTATACATCAAAATTATGAAAAGTCATAAAAAATGCGTGCATGTACAAATAGGTGTGACGAAATAATAAAATCAAGGCATGAAACTACTAAAATTACTCAAATGACACAGAAGTAAGTATAATTGATTTACATGTGCCAAGGAACAGGTGTAAATCTACGTCAAGTTATGAACGAGGAAGTTCTCTTCATGAGAAGGCGTAATAACCTAAGTCTGAAATTTATACTAAGACAATTTCGTAGGAATTTCCCAGTACTAAATTTTGACGTAGATTTACACCTGCTCCGAGGCACATAGAAAAGCAAGTATATAAATACATTTGTTTCATTTGAGTAGTATTTTATTGGCTTTATGGCTTAACTTACGTATTTGTTTCTTTAACTTGAGATAAAAAAATAAAGGTCAACTGGTAATCTCACTCAAAATGTCTGTATTTTCGGAATAAACAACTCACATTTAATACTAGCGTTACAGTTTCAGTGGCCTTCACAAAATTCTGCACATCGATGAATGTTGGTCGGTTGTCGCTCTTTCTTGTACACTCTAAAGGCGGAGGTGATCGTGATGAATATTAAGAAAGTCATCAACGTGAGCTCCTAATTGTAAAATGCATACAAACATTTCTGAACTTATCGGCACTCAATTTGATTAATGAATTACCCAAATTATTTAGAGTTGTTACCTGTTGGTCGTCTTATAAAGGATCAAGGTTTCAGTGCAGATATTTTGTTGTGTGTTTGAGATTATAAAGAGGGATCTTAACTTAATCTCCCACCCCTAAGTCACGATTAACTTAGGCATAACTTTAGCATAATTCAACTTTGACAACCATTGTGCGTCTTGATTGTGGGTTTTGTTGAAAAAGTATTTTAAACGACTAAACTAAAGAGTACAACAAGGGTTAGAAAAAATAATAAGGAAACACAATGTGTTTATGCACGTCAAAATATTCTATTAAATTTTAATGCTATTTGAGTGTTGATAACTTTCGCTGTCGTTTTCCTTTCATCTTTTTTAAACAAACTCCTACTTCCAATTTCTAAGTCGTTGACGGATTCTTAGAATAACAAGTGCAAGTCACGGCGAATAATGATTCAGCTTGAAAACACTTGCTTCCTAGTTCTAAAACATTAAAATTTTATAGGTTGTGGTCCCTAAACAAAAACGGCTGTAAAATCATACTGCCGCTTGTTTTGTTATAGATATTTAAAGTAATTTTTTTTACTTTTACCAGCCGAATATTTATACGAGACTCTACGCGTCAAAGTTTGCATAGTTTTGACAAATCAAAACCGAGCCTTTTTAAATGCTAAATGCTAATTCACGAGATGTTGAGGATTGTGGGATGGACAAAGCTAAAAAGATAGATGATGATTACGTAACGTGTGAAGAATAGAGGGGGGCGCGGTGGTCCAGGGGTAGAACATCGGGTTCCGACGCAAAAGGTCCCCAGTTCGAATTCTGGCTGTTGCGTTCCCTACTGGTTGGGTCGGTGTCAGTATAATGTGACCGGCTGAGACAGGAGTCATGGTATCCCCGCCCTGTCTCTTGTGTGGCAGCACATAAAAATTGTCAGACGTCCGTCTTGGGCCCGTCCACAATACAGCCTATATAGTGTTGCTGTGGGACGTTAAACCAACCCAACCATCCTTTTTACATAGAAACAAACTACGATAGTTATTAAATCCCTAATGCTGTGGGATACATTCATAGCACGTCAGTATAACTCTGTGTCATTATAAACTGTTGTTTTCTTCTTTGAAGTTTCGTTTTGCGTCTGTTTGCCTTTTTACTTCCACATTTTTATAAGCCATGGTTCCAGGATAACAATGTTGACCCTTATAATGTTACTAGTATTTTGACGGATGTTGGGATTTTTTTAGCCAAGCATTATAAAAGAATTTTGCTTTGTGAATCACTTAGATCAACTTTACACACTTTTGAAAAATCAAATATTTTCCTTGATTTCATCGCGTCGCAAACGAAAGTCGACCAAGAATGTCTTGCGGTTTTTAAGGAGAAAAGGCAATTGTAAATTAGTCTAAATTGCATTTTTTTTAACATTTTGAAAAGCAGTTTTCATGAATCTTTTGATGGAAATATATCTATTTGTAGTTGGTTTCATAAAGGCACAGTAAAATATATAAAGGATACTTAGCGATCAACTAAGAAGAAGAAAAAAAATTTCCTAACAGGTTACGAACAAATCTTAGGCACACACAAAGTGCTAAGTTGATTGGAGTGTTTTTATTATTGCCTACAGTCATAATTATTAAGCTAAAAAACTGGGCAGTGTAGGAGGAACAAAGATGAAAGGGTAGCTGATAATTTCATAGTATACCAAAACTTAATTTTTTTATCTTAAGAATGAGTAAGAAGCAGTAATAATAGAAACCAATATTCTTTCATAGAGAGGTAAATCAACTCTTTCATCCTGCTAAAAACGTTAGCAGGACGTCGGCATAATACTGTTTTGTACACTTTTGGTTGCATTGTTCTGCTTGATTGCAATATTTGCTTTGGAGATTTTCTTAAATTAATAGTCTCTGTATAAATACTGACTTTTAGAAATGAGATTTCTGCAAATCAAAAAATGTCCCCACTTTGTTAGAAGACCTGAGAAGGTCAAACAAGCACGAAAGTAACATTTGATTTTCTAGTATTTCTAAAAATACCTTTATGTTTTACAGATAACATCTCAGTAGCTTACATTGAGTAACAACACGTGTGGATTTATAGAGGGAAATTTACAACCTCAGCACAAAATTGAGGCTGTTTTAATATAGATTAAACTGCGATAAGATCTATATTAAGGACTATGATGTGTATTACCTAATAACGCTTTACTCACCGGCGTGAAGATTTCTGAGATGAGTTCAACGTTGTAAGGATGCCACAGAGTCAGCGGTATGGTCAGGATAAGAAAAGTATTATTACATTCAGTTCTGAAAATGGTTAATTTTAGAGCGTCCTGGAGACTTTAACTCTCGCAACAAACACTTGTAACCGAGAGAGCTTTAGACTTCTTTCCGTAACGGGTGTTTGCTTTTAACAAAATTGTTTGATTTCCATCTTATGTAAAACTTGCTTTCCTTTTAGCCTCCTGAAGATGATGATAATAATTTCTATAATTCCTGTTGCTTTATGTGTTTTTAGTAATATGTCTTGCATGACATGGTGTGGTTTGTTTTAAAAAAAAACATTATATATTGTTATAGTTAATCTTAAGACTTTTAACTATAGAAGTTATAGATATTTTGTTTTTATTGTTTTTCTTACATTTTTTTCAAGTGCACTCCTTACAGTCTTCAGTTGGCGTCGAATACTATCAAAACAAGACCAAAACTAGGATATATTTATTGTTCATTACCTCAAATTAGGAGAAGTGTCTTATGGAATTAACAACATCAGGAAGCTACACTCTTAACTCCTTTTCCTATTCAAGCATTCTTCAACGACAGCCTCATTAATCCTAGCTATTTACTATCACTAGTAATTTAAAAGAAACCCTTTTCTTTCAGAATTTGCGAATATGCATCATGGTCTTGTATTAAATGTAAAATTGTTTAAACTTTCTTAATTGCCGTAAAATGAATATTGGTTCAGTTGGTCGGATCTAAAAATAGTACGCATGAAACGTAAATGCGTGTAATTTGAGTAAGGACAAGAAGTGTTGGTATAAGTAACTTATGAGGCAGTCAGAGTATGATATATATATGTATGTTAACCTTTGTTAAGGTCCTCGAGGTGGTACCTTACCCCTCATTGAAAGAAAAAGCAATTGGAACCAATCCGCTTCTGAGCCTCTAGTTACTAAAAGATATGCAGGGAAAGTGGTTGGAAAGTTTCAAAGAAAGCAATTTTCAGACTAGATTAGCCAATTGAATGAGTAATAAAGCTTATAATATCGATCGAAATGCTGTACATATAACCTAAACCCAGGAGGCTTGAAACTTATTAATGTTTCTTATCGAGCTATGTAAAATTAGATACAAATCTTGATAATTACTACAGGGTTTAATAAGAATATTATGGAATATTCGCCCCCGACACACACACTCTCTCTCTCTCTCTATTCTCCCTCTCTATCCCTATCAAACTATCTGACCATCTCTATATCTCTTTGTCTCTCACACTCACTATTCCTCTCTTCTCTCTCTCTCTCTATTTCTCTCTTGTGCTCGCCTTCACTCTCTTTCCATATTCCGTTACAACATGGCAATCATGTTTCATTTCAATCGCTTCAGATGATTCGCCATAATTATTGTTTTCTTGAAATTTTTTAAGCGAGGTTAGTTATTTATATTCTTTAACATTCTTGAAATTGTTTACTTGAATTTTTATTTAGTAACTAATAAATGGTAATTTTTCCCTTTCCCTCTTATCTTACCAACTACATAAATACTGAAGGCGGAGCATCGAAAACAATTACGAGTGTCGAGGAAATAATCTCTTTGATTATATTTTATCTTTCGCTGGACTCAAGTTAGGCCTACATTGTTTAATCGTAATTCTAAAGAAAAAACAAAACAACCCCTAAACTGCTTCTGCTTCTTGAATGTTTCGAAGCAGTATAGTTCTTCACTTGTCTTATCCTCTCCGTGCTCACTTAAGTTTCTATTAGGGCCCTGATCGCAATAGATACATTTCCCTTGAAAAGTCTATCATTATCTGCTGAATGTTCAGTTTCGTATGGTGGCCTCAGGTGTGCTTCGGGGAACCTTGTTTTAGTTACCGATTATAATTATCTGTACCGCAGTACTGGGCAATAATACGCTTTTATCGAGTGTTTCAAGAGCCACTGTATGTAGCGCCTATATCGAGTGTTTCAAGAGCCACTGTATGTAGCGCCTATATCGAGGTTTGCCTTCTTCTCTCATTGTCTGGTCTTCAAGTCGATGTGTTAAGGAATACCCGGTATCTAGCAGCAGTGTTGTTGTAAGAACCTGCGTGTCGGTGGCTTTCCCAGTAGACGTGAGAACAATAACAGAGAGGAGCAACTCCGAGCAAGCGATAGGCCTAAAAAAGAAGACACCTGTACATTAATGACGTAGCGGAACGATTGACCTTTCGGTGACCTTAGAGGCGAGCAAGCGCAGAAAATACTGTGTGTTTGTGTGTGCGACTGTGCGCTTCTTTATTTTGCGCATAGATGTGTTGTGGAA
>RQTK01000009.1:1341382-1401895 GCA_003991915.1 Elysia chlorotica
CACACACTAGAGATGGTGGGGATACTATTGCTGCCGAGCACATGAAACTGACACTGACCCAACCAATAGGGAACGAAATCGTCAATGCTCGAACCATGGACCTCCTGCGCCGAAAGCCGATGTTCCACCCCAGGGCTAACACGCCCCCTAAAATTATATTTGTAATAAATAAACTCAACTCTATAGATTTTTTTGTCTTTTACACAAAGTAATATTTGTAAAAAGTAAAGAAGACAAATGCTTATTTTATTTAACTGCGGAGGATCTTTTTAAGCTGGTCTAGTTCATATTTACAAATTTAAAAGACTTGGAGATTTTTAAGGTCTGTATATAATAAGATTAGAAGCTTGCACTTGCTTCAAGAAAATGTAGTTGACACATCACAATACGCCAACTTATATTTAGATTTAACGCCTAAATTCGGCAACCAGCTATTAATAATGAAACGCCTCAATTCGGCAACTAACGCGTAGTTGGGGTCGTAAGTTCAACGTCTTGGTAGCTTAAAACCCATATCTTATGACGATTCGTAAGCTTAACTCAACTTGTACTTACGGCACCTAGGCCGTATTGGAGATTTAGATCCAAACTTCAATTTTGTTTTCATTACTTGTGTTAGAATTTCAGAACTAGGGCGTCTTAATTTAGTCCTATGGAAGGCACGAAAGCAGAAGGGAAAGAAAACATATTCATATCAAGATTGGGTTCAAAAGGTAGACCTGTGGTGAAAATGTGGACATGCCCTTTTCTAACTCTGAAAAACCCGTAAGCTTTTCTCTATCGACAGCGCAATGAAATTAAGTCAGAAAATATAATGAATTTTGAGAGTTGGATTATATTTTTCTGAAAAGAAAAGGTTGGTTCCTAATTGTTATACCGCGGTTGTTTTAATAATAATAAGTTTGAGTTTCAATGCTTTTCAAAATTACTAGTTATCCCTTCATCCTTGTGCATTTCACAATCCTCACGGTTTTATTTTTATTTTTTCAGGCGAGCACAGCCAATTTAACCTAGGGTTTGCTTAAAAGAAAAAGGAATAAAAAAAATAATAATAATAATAATAATAATAATAATAATAATAATAATAATAATAATAATAATAATAATAATAATAATAATAATAAATATAAAAATAATGAGAAAAAGCTGGGGTTTTTTTTTATGTACGTTGTTCCAATAGTAAGGAATAAAAATGTATCAACATCAAGACTTCATTGTCGATGTACACCATTCGAGCTCCGAACGAGTCGACTAAGGGCCTAACAAACAAAATCAAGTTCTCAAATCAAGTTTGAATATAAATTATCTAATTATTCTCTGTAAAGTTTAGAAGAGTTATTTCGGAAATACTTTTATTTGATTTCTTTTTACTTGTAAATTTGCTCGAAAAACTATAATGTGGTTCTTCCAGTTGAAAAATTTCATTTTTGAAATATTTCAATGCGAACATGTAACAAAGTGAACACATCCATTCGCCATAATGTTCAGAAAGACTACAATGTATCTCCAAGGGCATTGTTTTTGCTCTGATTATTTGGTGATCATCTATGTGCCCAACAAGATGGCAATTTGTGTAGGAGGAAGACCCGTAGATCCCCCAATGAGTTTGCGCACTGAAGTGATAGCCTCGAGACAGGTTCGCTCCTCGCCGACACTTCCTCTGCACCTCTGTACCATTTGCTCTTTCTCACTCCACTCGTTCCCCAACCATATCGCTAGGGGCACTCATTCATAATTCAGATGGAGGAGAAATTCCATCAGATGTTGCTCTTGGCACTTCTGTGTATGGCGAAATAAAATTGGTCTGAAATTATGACCCCCTCTGGCTATCCGGTTGCGCTAAAAAGTAGCTGTGTGTGTTTATGTGTTGCATTTTAAAAATTGGATGAGAAGGAAATCGAAGGCCTTGTTCAAAATATAGCTTTTTTCTCCAATAAATATGTGCATCTTGCAGTATTTCTTTTTGTGCTAAACGAATGATGCTAGCAGTAATAGCAACTTCATCCCTAGCATCAATTGTAGTAGACGTAGTAGTATAAGTGGTGGTAGTCGTCGTCGAAGTAGAAATAATGTAGTAGTAGTAGTAGTAGTAGTAGTAGTAGTAGTAGTAGTAGTAGTAGTAGTAGTAGTAGTAGTATTAGTAGTAGTAGTAGTAGTAGTCTAATGTATTACACATACAGAATAACTGGTTGCATCAGTGACTTCTTATCTTTGTTTTTTGTTTTTTTTTTTGTTTTTTTTTTGTCTATCTGATTTACCGTCCATAGTTTTGTTTTTGACATGTTTGTCCTGAATTGTTAATTTTTTTCAATTGGTTTTGATTGCAAGGCTTAGATATTATAATTTTTCTTTGAATTTTTTTTCAATTAGTTTATCCAGAGACTATTCCATAACGCTTCTAAAGAAATCTTTTTTTTTTCAAACTGTTTAAAGGCCCTAATGATAAATAATTCGGCCACTCTGTTTGCGTTTTTTATGTTATTTTATGAGGTGTTTTACTAAATTGGGGATGGGAGGGGTGGGTTTGTTGTGAAATTCAAAGCTTTGCGAAATTAAAATAAAAAATATATTTTGAAAGATTTTTCTATAATTTAAAAAGATAGCTTTAATTTTCTAATTTGGAATGTAGATGCGGTTGCTCTTATCGACTGAAAGTTTCTGAATGTGTTAGTTTTGTTCTTAACCCGTTACAAAGGCAAAACTATCTACCTAAAGATCCACGCAAAATGTTTTATATATAAAACTACATTTGTATTTAATGATAGTCGGTACGCATCCTACTATGTTACTGACCTGTCTGCTCTCTCCCTGCCTTGCACCTTTAAGACCAAAGCATAGACTGGCGGGCAGTATGGCTGATGACCACCGGCCAAGAGCCAGGTGTGGACTTTGTCCCGCCTTACGTTGCGTCCCTGTTGTTCTTTGCCATCAACATGCTGTCTGGGATCGTCCTGAGGACTTTGTCATCGGCCTTCCTGCCCCAGCCCGCTAGAGGCCTAGTCGTAGACTTCCTCTGCACTATGGAAGCCTGTGCCTATTTTTTCGAGAACAATTTTGTTCTGAAGGTATGTCTTTTCTTCTGAGGTTGTCGTTGAAATAGAAATGCGTACGTGGTTCTATTAAAATAATATATAATTTTTTGTTTGGTTGGTTGTTGAGAGTGAGAGAGAGAGAACGACAGAGAAAGAGAGAGAGAGAGAGAGAGAGAGAGAGAGAGAGAGAGAGAGAGAGAGAGAGAGAAAGAGAGATTTATACCTTATCATGTCATGTCTTCTTCAAAATATATATATGGAGTATAAGAGAAAAAAGGCACAGTTTAAATGTGTGCAGTGAAAAAGAGAGAAAACCAGCAAATGAAACTGACGGTAATAAAACAAGACAAAAATATGAAATTTTTTGTTAAATTCATAAAATAATAAACTTATATGAAAGATATCTGACATTTTAACCTTAAAAATCCGGCAATAATTATGTTAGCGCTTTTTTCTGTCACGCCCTTCTCTTACACAAAACTATCTATAATGTCTAAAACATTCGCCAGTACTATGGCAGTCTGTGGTTTATCATCGCAATCGTGGGCCAGTGCTTTGTCTGCTCGCGCACCTTCGGCGAGGGCAGCGAGAACCCAGTGAAGGCCTTGCTACAGCTGCTCAACAACAACATCTCTGTCCTGGAGGCGCTAGTACAAGTTGTTGTCCAGTCTCTGGCCGGACTGGCATCTTACCGATTCGCCAGGATGGTCTGGTCTTTAGACCTCATCGCTGACCACCATGAGGTATGACGCTCTAGGGATATTGCATGTATAACTGGCAATAGTACTACTACCACCACTGCAACCACTACTACTCCTACTACTACTACTACTACTACTACTACTACTACTACTACTACTACTACTACTACTACTACTACTACTACTACTACTACTACTACTACTACTACTACTACTACTACTACTACTACTACTACTACTACTACTACTACTACTACTTCTTCTTCTTCTTCTTCTTCTTCTTCTTCTTCTTCTTCTTCTTCTTCTTCTTCTTCTTCTTCTTCTTCTTCTTCTTCTTCTTCTTCTTCTTCTTCTTCTTCTTCTTCTTCTTCTTCTTCTTCTTCTTCCTCTCCTCCTCCTTATTCTTCTTCTCCTTCTACATGTACTGCTGCTGCCGCTTCTGCTTTGTTAATTTTAAATCTAAAAAGAATATTGGAACTCAAATTTGCATGGTTTTTGTTTTTTAAAGGCTGATAATAGTATTGTGTATACCCACTATGCCCTCTTTCACAAGATTCCATTTCAAAGTAATATATTCGTACCAAAATCTGTATGGATTTAGCAACCGACCCAACGTCATATTAAATCGGAGCAGTATGTAGTTAAGTTATGGAATGAACGTTCTGTCACTGTTTATGATGTTTACTAGCGTACTTTTAAGAACTAGATAGATCGTTACAACTTTCTTAAGAATAATGTATTTCCCACCAGGGTTACTTTTTGTTTATTAAATCTGTGTACACAATTTTTGAACAAATCACTAGCTTTAAACCTTAGCCATTTAGAATGAAAACTTCCAAGTTAATGAAAGAAAAATCCATGCATAAAATTCTATTTTCTCTGGATGGAGTTTGGAACATTTCAACCGTAAACAGAAGTAAAGAAGTAGATTAAAGTAAGGAAAACAGTTCGCTATGATTCCAAATACCAATTTAGTTATAACTGAAAACCTATCCTTCACCATACCAGTTACATATGCCACCGTTGTAATAATAATCATACTGAAAGCAGTATATTCCATAGTAGTCATCCTTCATTGCTGGCATCATGATTTTGAACAACAAATAGGATATCTAAATAAGAGTTTTAACCACCATTTGTTTACTACTTTATCTTAGTGTGATCTTAGTGTTTTCAATTTCTGTACGCATTACTGCTCCTATTGCACATCCACACAGTCACTCAGTCATACTCCAGATGGAATACGTCTTTCTTTGAAAGAAGCAAAATACAATGAAAAGATGCTCTGTTTTAAAAATTAATCTATGAACTTGTTGGACTACGGATTCTTTATTGTGTTCATTTCGGAAGGGTGGGTTCGCATTGTAAAAAAAAAAGAATCAAACTGGACTATTGTCTTCCTACTATGATGAGGTGCTAGCCATTAGCACACATTCGGTTTTATTCTCAGGATATACTGTATAACTTAATGCTACATGTTTATACACACTTAGACGACACTAATTAGTTCCTCTCTATTCCAAGTTATTGTTGTTTGTTTTTAAGTTATGTGATCTATGAGTATTTCTTTTTATCGAATGCTCAAAGAATTGTATTGATCAAAAGAAAGTAGATGATTATTTTTCTGACTTTAAGACGTTACCACAAGTGAAAACAACAATCTGCTGTATTGAAATAAGCATGATTTACATTTTGTTATTCTTTTAGTATTTAATTAAGGGCGTTTTTAGATTTAAGCACAAACAAAAGCAATGCAATATTATTTTTTTTCAGTAAATCGTACTTTTATTTATATATGAATGGTAGGATGACAAAGAGATTTGTTCATTTTCTCGATCTCGTGGTAAAAATAAAGACTTTTGGACTTATCTGACTGTTTTATCATAAGCTGGGACCCTTTTTCCCCTTGCTTTTTTTGTTTAAGACATATAATGTGCATTATTTACAAAAAGAAAATTTCTTTGACCTGAGGATGCATTAAGCGTGGCATTTTCCAACATAATTTATGATTTTAAAGAAGCTTTGTCACTTGAATGCACATATCGTTGTGGAAAGCGTGCTGGTTTTTTTATTCTTTCAGACTTGTCCATATTATTTGTTCCTTGAGTTAGAACTTTGATATGATCATGTTTTATGTTATGGAATAATTGAAGCCATGTAAACTTCAGGAATAGGAAGATCCCTGACTTTCTTTTTGTTACGCTTCGTGGCGACCCATATACAGTTGATGACCAGTTGCAACAAAGGTCTTGGAGTGCGCACCATCTGCCCCATCAAGGATGCAAACTCCCTCGATATAGGCAAGGCCTGGATCGGAGCGGTCAGGAGGTGGTCAGTCAGAAAGATACTCAGTGCTTCCGACTGGCAATGAAGGCTCATGGACCTGGCAATGATCATTAACGTATGCAGTTCCTGTTTATAATAGCCAGATGTGTCTACGATCTCAAACTTTGTCAGATATGGGAATATTTGGTCAAAGTAGACATTGACTGGATACTTGTCATTTTTCTTGAAGTCGGGGTTCGCCCCGTATCTCAAGAGGCACCTCACGATGGTACGATCTAGACCGAGTACGCAGACGGCTTCCATGTAGTCAAACAGAACATTGTTTAAAACTCTCCTGGGTGTAAGATCATGCATTTCAATTGTCGTGATAAATTTTTTCATGAAAAGATTTGACCAGTAGGTACTCTCAAAAAAGTTTACGGAGTTCTTTGCACTTTCAAATACACAACTGATTGCTGAAGTATAAGCTTGGCGTGTGAACTTTTCTGTTGTGCTATAAGCTCTTAGCGATCTTGTTTCGTCAAAATGAGGGTTTGCTTTGCATTCGAGTAAAATATATAAACAATCGATGAAGAAAAAAATTTGCTTTCCTACTGTAATATTGAAGGCGCAGTTGATAAGGGTGTACATCGGATATGTTCGTGGTGAACCGTGAGCGTTAACGTCTTCTTTAGAAGAAACCAGAGCCCTTGTCATTTCAGGCATGAGCTCGTATCTCCGAGATGAGATGACACTTTGAGAAAAGAGAATGTGGTACAAATTGGTTCCATCAAACACCGTGTGCCTACTCTTTCCCTTGTTTGTGAGAAGTGATATAAGGCACTCTGGGTACATCTCGCGAATGGAAAGCATCACGGCGCTCAGATAATCGGTACTGGTGACTCTTTTTTCTATAGTCAAAAGAAGCATGATCGACTCTGGACTTCTAGCCTTTGTTGCCAAAGTCAACGGTTCTTTGGTGCCAAGAGAGGGATTGCGCTTCATAACAACGGTCTCTAGGAGATAGTAGACACAGTCAATATGACCGCGTTCCGCAGCATACGACAAGGGGGTTTTATTTAAATGTTTTTCAAACTTCTCTTTCTGAATAGTTTGACTTTGAGGTTTAGTTTTAATATGAAATTCCTTAAATTTTTTGTTACCTCTCACGCCGTGCTCGACCACATTTGATGCTCGCTTTTTTGAATCAGAACTCTTGTAAGAGCTTAAACTTGAGCGTTGTTCTGAAATACGTGATATTTTTCTTGCTGGAATGTTGCCAAGGGGAGAGCATGAATCCGAATCAGAACGATCACATAACCTCAAGCGGTCAAGGTCAATGTTTGCCCGCTCGCGCTGTGCCCCGAGAGTGTAGTGAACTCGGACGGGGTCCCCTGCCCTATTCACAACTCCATGCCTTTCATCAAAATGTGAAAACGTATCCCAAAAGATAGTGTAACAGTGTTTTTCTGTTAGTGGGTTTAAACGGCGTTGAAGGTGGTCATCAGACGTATCCACAACCTTTCCTTTGTTAAATTTGATCAAAAAATGTTTGTGTAAACGAATTCCGTCTTTGCGCGTACGGGCTTGCAGACGACATGTTTCTTCAGAACGACTTTCCTTGGGAGTTTTAACCTTATCCTTTTTTTTATCATTGCTTGACATAATTGAAGGGAGCCTGCATTTAGTCTCAAATTTTTTATCTAGCGCTCCTAATTCATTCGTTAATGCCATAGTGATGTCAGAGTCCCGTGCATCCGCACTCTGGAATATCTGCATCATTGTCTCCGCATGAAAGGTTGAGTGTCTTATTTTGTCAAGGAATTTTTCCGCACCTTTTGACACTGCCTGTGCAGCAACTTTTAATCTATTCTTCTCCAATACTGCTTCTGGTAGTTTTATCGCATGTTCCGACTTTTGAATGCGGAAGAAGGCGCCGGGCCGGTGTTGCAAAATGACTTTTAAGCATTCGGCGTGTCCAAGAAATGCTGCTAGATGAGCATAAGGGTTACAAGGTGGTACATATCCTAAAGGAAAAAGCATTGTTTCCACAAAGATAAAACCTATCAGATCAGCTTTATTGTTGATGATTAAATGATGTAAGAGATCTAGATTATCATGATCATGCCACTCGGTCACATGCTTCGCGAAAAAGGTTGAGATGCCTTTCAAGACTGTTCTGATATTGTTAGAAGTAATTTTCGCATCCTCAGCAACGTCTTTGGTGATTGTGTGCATCGTTTCATCCATGTCAGCAAAATTTGTGATAAGCGAATAGTTTTTATTTTCTTGCTTATTCTTAAAACCTCCTTCACTTTCTTCTTTTTTCTTCCGGAGCAAGTAGGCCTCAGCAAACGTCATCCCTGCCATCTTGATGTTTATGATGTCAGTATTTGAGTTCAAGAACTTGTTGGAGTTGCACTTCTGATTTCTAAAAATGATTTAAAAAATGAAAGTTATGATAAACAAAGAAATCTTGACATGATTCTGTTTGTTGATTTTTTTTTTTTTTTTTTTTTTTTGGGGGGGGGGGGGCGTGGAGAATTTATATACAAGCATTTTTTTTTATTTAAAGAGAAAACTTAGGTGGAAACAAAATTGTTATTTTTGCTTTAGCTTTAGTCACCCTCCTATTTCATCTGGGGACGAAATGGCTCATGTGGTAGATAACTGATCTCCGGATCGGGAGGTTTGCGGTTCGAAATTCACGATCGCTCGAAATGTATTTGTCCAATTTCGTCCCCAACTGGTTGAGTCTATTATGTAACCGGTTGAGACAGGATCTAAGGTCTTCCCGCCTGTTCCGTGTGTGGCAGCACATAAAATTGTCGGTTGTCAATCTTGGGATCCGTCACAATATTGCCTATTATATTAGAGACGTTAGACGTGAAGCAAACTCAACTCAACTCCTAATTCATATAAGTCAATGTTTTGTACGGCCAAGCTGTATATTCTATTTGCCAGCAAAGCTTACGGGTAAGTTCGCGGGGGTAATCAGTTTATCCTAAATCTTTTAAATTACAAATGGTATTTAAATGAGAGTGAGATGAATATGCATACGTTGAAAGTCTTTGTACGGGCTAATTAGTGCATTAATTTGGCCTCTCCATTTTGTGCAGCTGCTAGCATCTTAGATCTAGTCATCTCTTCAGGCTATGATAGTTCATCGCCGATAATTCTGTGCATACGTTTTATCATGTCAAATGCTTCCCGCAAAATGTGTCATTTGCAGTGTGTTCTTTCTCATACTACAAGTAGGTCGTTTTTCTCCCTTGGTAATTTACGGTTTTCAATCTGTACAAATTTGAAGATGAAAGTCTACAAAAGTTGCCTCAAAATCTTAATCAGAAAATCTGAGAAACTCAAATGCTATACGGAGACAGAGAGAGAGAGAGAGAGAGAGAGAGAGAGAGAGGGGGGGGGTATCTAAGATAAATAGCTAAATACGAATCTGTACAGTGTTCAGGTCAAGTCGTATTGTATTTACCGGTCATAACTCATTTGATGTAGAACAGCCAGACCACTAGGATAATTAAATGTAGAGCTGGATTTTTCTTCTTAAATGCATCTAGCGCGCCTTGCCACGCAAAGAGAGCATGGTTTATACCACTAGACTAGGACAGTGGTATTAACTTTGTCTATGCTCTCGTAGAGTGGCAAGTCAGAGTTTCTAATCCCACTAAACGCAAATTTATTTTGGCCACCTTCACTTTGAGACTACATCTAACTACTGCGGAAAAAATGCCTAAAAGAAGAAAACATGTAGGGAAAATGTTAAAGACGTACCTGTGATTTAAATTACATGGACATTATATAGATTGCTGGTGACATATTTTATTTAGATATATTTTGGGGATGAAACGATGTTATCCATGTTTGATAATATTGCTTGGTATTGTTTATTTGTTTACTTTGAAACGCAAAAGATTGTGCTCCGCGTTCAATAACAAACTCTTTTTGATTAACTGTTCTAAATGGGGCTAAATTGGTGGAAATAGGGGCTATATTTTTAAAACCTCTATTTCCATCTTCATACTGGACGTGGTTGTGGCAGCTGCCCCTGATTCTTCATGAATTACCCTATTCTCACTGTAACAGACAAAACCCCATCCACTTTGGCTTCCCCTTTTTACTGATCCATCTGTGTATATAATCGGATCATGTCTCTTGGAGTTGTCATGGATGAGCTGTCGTATGTCCTGTTCAGTGACCGCTGCTGCACACTCCCTCCTATCTCTTCCCATAGTGATGATGACCTTTGTCAAAGCCGTCTGTTCAGGGCCGGTCTTTATCCATTCTCTGCCATCAATGATGTCTTCAATGGGACACACCAGTTTGATGGAATCCTCTGCCTCTGCCATCCAAGACTTTCCTCTTTTTATGCGGGTGCCTTTCTGTGTGAGCAGACTTGGGTACAATGGGTGGTGTGGGTTTTCCATGACTCGCAGGTAAGTCTTTGCTTGCGCCAACTTGTGACGGATTCTAACGTTGCTCAGGTCCAACTGAAAACGCATACAGATGATGTGTGTGTCCCTAGTACATCCTAGGACTGCCCGCATTGCCTCATTCTGCAATCTTTCCAGTTTTAGCAAATTTGCTTCAGACAGGGTGAGACATCCCAAACCGTAGTCAAGGACTGACAGGATCAGAAGTTGGAACATGACAAAGAGGACATTTTGTTGTATGTGTGCGGACGCCATGGTTTTTATGGCACCGATTCCTTTTTTAACTTTCCTTGACACGTTTTCAATGTGCTGGTTGAAGGACAATGTTCTATCGAAGGTGATACCCAGATATTTCAATGTTGTTTCCCTTTCAATTACCTCATACTTGAAGGTGATAGGTGGAGTTGGTGTGTGAACGATGTTATTGTTTAGCGAACACCACAGTACTTGTGCTTTGTCAGGGTTGATGATTGCGTTGTTTTCCTCGCACCAAATTGCTATTTCGTCGAGTCTGGTCTGCAGTTGCTGTGCTGTTTGTATTCTGTCTGTACCTTTCTCATAGACCATGATGTCATCTGCGAACGTCAAAGTTTTTCCAGACTGCCTATCAGTTTCTGCTACGCCAGCTGTGTAGATATTGAAGAGAACAGAGGACAGGGGTGATCCTTGTGGTAACCCTGGGTTGATCTCGATTGGCTCTGATGTCCATTTCCCTGTCCTCAGAGCTACCTTCCTGGCAAGTAGAGCGGATGCTATCCACCTAATGATTCGTGCGTCCTCTATCATGTCCATGAGGCGATCCATCAGTATCTGGTAGTCCACCCAAATGTTACAGTAAAATTACAAATCGACCAGAGAATGTTAGAGTCATAAAACTAATAACATCAAACGCCTAATCAAATTTTTAACGAAAATCAACGAATTAATAAAACTAAAAAATGTATTTAAAAAAATCAATAGACACAAAAACTACTGCTTCCTCCCCTCCCTTGAATAACAAACAAATCGAAAGTGATAATTATAAATATTGATTCTTTTTATGTTCTAAGTGCGTGCGCAAATTTTAATGCGCACAGTGCAGTGTTTACTTAGAACGCTTGGTTAATTATTAATTATGATTCTAAATTATTGAGCCTACTTTAATTTGATGCAACCTTTTCAAGCAAACATATTAAGTTCCTCAAGTTATAGATCCTGAAGGGGGAGACAAAGACAAAGAATAGCTGTACAGTAAAGGATAGCATTCTTACAGGATAGAAAAATCTATTTAAAAAAAAAAAGAAGCCATCATTCATAATCAGTATTCAAATATCCGCAAATTCAGATCATGAAAGTTAATAATGTATTTACGTGAAACGCTATGAGTATCCACAGGGTAGTTTACATTTATTGGTAATTACTAATACTAATAGAACATTTCAAGAAGCATAAATATATGGACGTTCTTGTAGTCATTGGAAAATGTATGCTAAGTGGCCCATATGTGGCAAATAGGTTTTTTGTTGTTGTTTTTTTGTCTCTGTGTTGTCTTTATTCACAGATGAAAAATGTGTTTGTTGTTCATTAATGCGTATTCATATTTCAGTTCACCTGGATCAATGCTGCATATATTTGCCATTTTGTCTGAACAAGCCATTATGTGTCTCCGGATCTCTGATGCTTTTATTGAAGTAATTCGTTTAAAGTAACTTTAATCTCCACATAAAGGGTTATATTTTTTTTAATTAAAACCTGATACGGAATGCAAAGAACTGAAAACATTCAAATAAAAACAATGGATGTTTTTGCGCCAAGTTAAAACCTTATGAACATTATTTCTTCCCGAAGCCGTGTACATAAAAAATATGAGATGCATTATCTTATAGCCTTGACTCACATTATTTCTCTCCATGGCCATGTGTCTGAAAAATCTAAGACAATTTTTACTTAAGGTCTCATTTTCTCATCAAATATTTACAGCTTAATAACAAAAGCATATAGGGAGATTTTGAAAATAGTTACTAAATAATCCTTTATTCTAGATGCTTACTGTCTTATCAAATGTGTCGGCGGTAATGGTTGGGTTTATTTCACATTCTGGGAGCGTTGTAGCGCTGAGGTGAAAGCGTTGCCTTACGAAGCAGGGGGTCCGAGTTGAAGCCTCGCTCTGGCGGTCGCTGTAGGGTCCCGTCTATGATAATATATTACATGCTTTGCGACACACACAGCGAAAGCGAATGGCAGAATCACGGCACTCAGGCAAGGGGTTTTCTGGTCGCCTATTTGATTCATAAATCAAGGCTAGACCTATAAAAGGGCGAAATTCCCTTACCAATCGTCTTGGTTTTCGTAAGGCCTCTATAGCTACGTTGCTTTCGTCGGACGTAAAGAAACCAACCTTCACTTGTACATTTTTCAGTGGTTCTACGAGACGGCTTGTGACAGTTAAAAACCCCACGTTCAGTCCTGTACACGTGTTGTATTCCAGCGTTTTGGCGAGACATTTGGCGTTTAGAAATTCTCCTTGGCCTTCACCTGTGTTCACAATTCCCATGTTCAGCCCTGTTCACATGTTGTATTCCAGCGTTTTGGCGAGACATTTGGCGTTTAGAAATTCTCCTTGGCCTTCACCTGTGTTCACAATTCCCATGTTCAGTCCTGTTCACGTGTTGTATTCCAGCGTTTTTACGAGACATTTGGCGTTTAGAAATTCTCCTTGGCCTTCACCTGTGTTCACAATTCCCATGTTCAGCCCTGTTCACATGTTGTATTCCAGCGTTTTGGCGAGACATTTGGCGTTTAGAACTTCTCCTTGGCCTTCACCTGTGTTCACAATTCTCTATTCCAGCGGTTCTCCGAGACGGCTTGTGACAGTTAAAAAACCCACGTTCAGCCCTGTACACGTGTTGTATTCCAGCGTTTTGACGTTTAGAAATTCTCCTTGACCTTCACCTGTGTTCACAATTCCCACGTTCAGCCCTGTTCACATGTTGTATTCCAGCGTTTGGCGTTTAGAACTTCTCCTTGACCTTCACCTGTGTTCACAATTCTCTATTCCAGCGGTTCTACGAGACGTCGTGTGACAGCGACCTGCAGGTGACCCTGCTCACCGGATTCGCCGTGGAACTGGTGGCCAGTCTGGTCGACACCTGGGCGGGCATGCAGACCATCTCGGCCACTCCTCTTCTGGACGAACTCATCAAGTACTTCGGCATTGCGTCCATGATTGCCTATGGTAGGCCTTTACGTTCTCTTTTCTTAATAACTCAAGTAGTTTTGTTGTTGTTGTTGTTGTTTTTTTTGTTGTTGTTTTTTTTTTTTTTTTTTTTTTTTTTTTTTTTTTTTTTTTTTTTTTTTTTTTTTTTTTTTTTTTTTTTTTTTTTTTTTTTTTTTTTTTTTTTTTTTTTTGTTCATGTCAGTGAAATCATTACAATAGAACTCTTTTAGGTTTATTTTCTCGTGCCCTCATTTATCACCAATACTTCTTTCTCTTCGATGTTTTCCTATGAATTTGATTTTAGTTCCTGTCTGGCATCAACTTGCCACAAGTTGACTGAAATGCAATGCTAGTATGATGTACATTCAACTATATAATTAAAAAAACAACAACAACGATTTTTATGTTTGAAAGACAGTCTGAATGTATTCATGACTTTCAAGAGACGTGGTTATAACTCGTAAAACATTCACTTATGATTTTTTCACCTATCTATTGCAACAACACTACTAGTAGTAGTAGTAGTAGTAGTAGTAGTAGTAGTAGTAGTAGTAGTAGTAGTAGTAGTAGTAGTAGTAGTAGTAGTAGTAGTAGTAGTAGTAGTAGTAGTAGTAGTGTGGGTGGGGGTAGTGGTGGTGGGGGTAGGTGTATGGTGGTAGTGGTAGTGGTAGTGTGTAGTGTCAGTGGTAGTGGTAGTAGTAGTAGTAGTAGTAGTAGTAGTAGTAGTAGTAGTAGTAGTAGTAGTAGTAGTAGTAGTAGTAGTAGTAGTAGTAGTAGTAGTAGTAGTAGTAGTAGTAGTAGTAGTAGTAGTAGTAGTAGTAGTAGTAGTAGTAGTGTTGTTGTTGTTGTAATAGAAGTATTAGCAGCAGCAGCATTAACAGTAATAGTAGCAGTAGTAGTTGTGAAACACAAAGGCCTTGCCCATCTCTGATGGATAACTTACAAGTACACCAATTACGATTGTCTCATGTTTTAAAATACTTCTCTCCTTAGGTGTGGCCACAACCGGCATGTACTTCAACCCCGCCATGGCCACAGGCCACATGTATGGCTGTAAAGGTACTGCTGTGGAAGAGCATTTCTTTGTGTATTGGGCGGGTCCTTTTGCTGGCGGTGTTGTGGGATACATGCTCAACAAAATGATTCATATCGACTTCTCCTCTCCAGCAGCCGTGCGAGAGGAAAAGAAAAAGCAGTAATAAGATAATTATATGACAACATAATTAACATGGTTTTTAAAAAAAAATAAAAACCATCATTGATAGTAAGTTTGTGGTTATTACATACAGATAAACTAAGTAATAATAACAATGATTGGTGGATAACTATGGCCTACATTTAATACGATAGATCAGACACATTTATAAAGATTAATGTGTTGTGTTGTAGAATTTAAAAATGTACTATTTATTAAGGTCTTGATGCAGAAATTTATCAGAAAAACAAAAAGGTTTAGAATTATAAGAAAGTGCAATATAGATAAACATTCTATGGTGATTATAAATTTGTGTAGATCATTGTATTTTGCATATAGGCTATTGCATGTAGGTTATAAATTATGCTATTATTATCAGGAGAAAAGGTAAAATGCAAATATAAATATGTTAAAACCGCTTTAGCCATTTTTTTTTATTGTAGGTTGAACCTTAAATCCAGTGTTGCTCCTTCCAGTATTCCATGACTGTTTTTATCTCTACAACTGTTACCTTTTTGTGAGTTATGTTGTGATTTACAATTAACCATCTGAGTGACTTTTTATCCGATCTTTATTTACGAGATGTTATACATTTTGTGATCCTATTTCTTTTATTTTACATTAATATAAAACTATATAAATTTAGCCAGTTCCTGTATCTTTTTCCACTCCCTGTTTTTAAGCGTAATAAGCGTTTTGAATAATCTATATTGTATGTTTTAAGCTTTCATTCCTGAAAGAAAAAAGTCTGACCCCCATGACTTATCATCCTCCATGTTGATAATTTAGATGAAATTGTGCAATTGTTACTATCAGGCTTATGTACCTATTTACATTAGAAGAAACTTACATCATTTGTATTTTTTAAACATTAAATATAATTTTAATTCTAGAGTATACACTAAAGGCACATCGAAAAAGTTGTTTCTGTTGTTCCCTAAATCCTAGCGTAAAGTTTTTATTTACATTTATTGTGATATGCCATGAATATATTTTTTTCTTTAAATTGTTGATAAGTTGATACATGTATTGTTTTTAATCAGGTTGCTTGCAATGATTTTTAATTAGCAGATTTTATATTTTGAAAACGGGGGGAGTGGGATTTTAATCATTTTAGTTTGTGTATAATGCAGACATTTACATAAACATGAGCTGTATACATTGTCATTTTAAATGTCATTCTCTTGACCCAATCAATTAAAAAAAACGACAACAGATTAAGTTTAAATTAAACTGAAAATAAGATTCTGAAATATATTCTCAATTGATCATCTCAATATAATATTTCATAAAGTATTGTTTCTATTATAATATAAATGTATGTATTTTTCAAAGATTAATTGTAACCAGATGAATAGTCATTTTAATTCTAAAAGAGATAACAATTTTACACTCATAAATCAATTTACTTTGTTCAGTTATTTTGCAGAAATGAGAAAGAATGTTGAATGACCTTTATAAGTGATTTATTTGAGAGTGAGATTATTGATATTTGAAACAGTATATCTACACATTTCTGTGCCTTAGTCTTAGTTGCCTTGATGTTGTTTTTAAAGCTGCCCAAGATGTCCAAGATTCCCTTTCAAATGAATTTAGACATAAAATGAAACCATTTGATTTGTACACACCCTGTCTGTTTTTTTTTCTTTTCTTTTTGTCTGTTGATTTTAAGTTGTGTTTATTTTCATGTTATTGTTATTTCTATATTTAGATATCCAAATCCAATACTTGAACCTGTCAATGATGCTCCAAAACGAAAGGAAAGTTATCGGGAGTTGAGAGTCCCATGCATATGATGAAACATGGAAAGAAAATACTGGTTTAGCTTATCATACCAAGGCAGCCATTTTGATGAGAATTGTTAATACTATTTTTTAATGAAAATTAAGGAAATCAAAATGGTAAAAATCCGTTAAAATGGAGCATTATTTTTCCAGTTTAAAGACAATGTCTTTTAGCGACACCCTTATATCACTCCTATATCACAAACAAAAAACAATGGAAATTAGCAATGTGGTTTGTGTTTTCCTTGATCTAGATTAGTCTCACAATGGTATCAAAGGTATTATACGAATCTTGCAAAAGCTGTAGGAATACCACGTCATAATCGTTGCGTTGAGTCTCGGACCAACAGAAGGCAAATCAGTTAAGCTCAAGTTCAAGTTTAAATGAAAGAGAAAGAGCTCAACTGAAAGGGTGTGCATGTGTTGATGTGAAGTACGTAAGGCACTAACAGTGAATATTTGACCTGGCTGAAAATCTGCAATAGGGCCTACAAATTACTTCGACTTTGCAAGACACCAATGACGGCCATAGCTATGGTCATTATTTACAGCTCTGTTATCACAAGCCTTGAAGGATTGGGCAAACCTGTAAATAAAACGTGCGAGTGTTTGTCACAGCTTTCATTATAGAAAAACTTGAATCGGGTGCTAATTTTCTTATGAAATATTGATCGATACTTAAACTATCTGGGGATAGCAATACTGGAGACATGTTCTAAGCTGTACCAAGCATTCACAGCTTATGATCGTGACCGATTAAAAAGAGTGAGAATATATAGCCTTAGCTCTCTGGATTTTTTTTTCTTCTTTACTATGAGTTCAAAAGAGTACGTTTACTTTGCACTGCATGATTACATAATAGAGTAGAAACATTTTTTATTCCGTCCATTTTGTACTTTTGTATTTTGTTAAGATAGACAGAACTCTTCTATTTCGCGAAGTTCAAAAGATTAAGAAAAACAGTAAGGCTCTAGGTCCTATGCGTTTCGTTTTCGTAAAACCTGTTGTTGTTTTTTTCCCCCCAAGAAAACGCCTCATGATAATAATATGCCGTTCTTTCCTCTTTCTTCGAATAGAAACCCGGCTTTTGGGTATAGTTAATAAATGATCTTTTTCTACCAACACCTAAATACTTGCACTAAAACATTATTGTTTCGGAACTATACAAGTCTTTTTAGCGGCAACTAAGATGTATACAATCGTATTGTCGTGGATGTCAACAAAAACAGTGTTTTTTTTCGAAATTTAGTTATAATTATGTGGGGGTGTTGAGACAGATTAGCCCGCCGTTCCATAGTGGCAAATTGAGATTGACACAGAAACGTTCTAATCTTTTCACCACAGGGTTTCAGAAAGGTAACCATAGTTAATATTTCATGAATACCTAATGGCTATAGCTTGATGAGGTTATCAATTTGCTGTCAAGAGTTTTTGCGCTCGGGGCGATTTTGCTCAAGGACCAGAAATCGTGAAATTCTCTCTCTCTCTCTCTCTCTCTCTCTCTCTCTCTCTCTCTCTCTCTCTCTCTCTCTCTCTCTCTCTCTCTCTCTCTCTCTCTAAAAACAAGAGGAGGGATATGACAAAAAGGAAGAAGAGGGAGCAGATGAGGAATAAAAAAAGTAGACGTCGAAGACTTAGGAGAAAAAGGAAGAGGTGGAAAAGACGAAGAGGAAGAAGAAGAAGAAGAAGAAGAAGAAGAAGAAGAAGAAGAAGAAGAAGAAGAAGAAGAAGAAGAAGAAGAAGAAGAAGAAGAAGAAGAAGAAGAAGAAGAAGAAAAAGTTAAGGAGGAAAAGACTTTAAGCAAACTTATATATCACTTACATTAAAGAACCTCAAACCGCACTAAAATTGCAGAAAAAAAAAAAATCAGTAGGCTTAAGAGTTTGGTCAAGGGATAATAGAAGACGAATACAGCAGTATTATAATATAAATCATTACTTTTTATGAATGTGTATTATCAATTGGCGTTCCTGAGAAAATAAAATGTAGCTGCATATTAATAGGTGTTCCAAAAAGCTAGGATACATGTACTAGGATTTTTTCCCGCTTTAAAAGTGTAATGTAAACTAACATTTGAAAATTCCATTAGTTTTTTTCAACCACTAGCTTTGTGAAAGAGAGAGCTACAGAGTCTTCCTGTCATAAAATGTTCTAAATGTTATACCGGTACTAAATTGACTTAAGTCGTATTAACCTCGTATCCGCAAAAAAGTGCTGAAAGTTGCCCTGCTTCTCGGGTAAACAACTGCCTATTTACGAATCTTAAGGAAGGGTCTATACAAAGTTTTGGTTGTAGTATTACTAATAATCTCTCATACTTGAAGTTAGAAGCAGGGCACATGGGAAGCTGATTAAATCAGAAACTTAATAGGGGGTTCAGGTTATGTCTGTGTTTTTTCCTTTGTTATAAAAATCGTTTTGTGTAGAGGAAGACACGCAGCTAGCACTACCGTTATCAGGTTTTGCATCAATCTATTGATCTCACAGTTTTCCAAAGCACTTTCGGTGGGTTCTTTTAAGCTTTACGAAAAAGAAATACAAGTCCCAAGTATATTTATTCATTCATAGCAAAGGAAGATATTCCGTGACGAGAATTTTTACTTATTTCACTATCTAACTATCTGATTAGAACGGCACGCACGAGGCTGTATGAAGGGTTGAAACAAATAACAACCATTATCTAAATACTATCACTTATCTGTGTGCTGATCGTGATTTGTCCTTCACTACTTTGCTGTAAAGGAAGTAAAGTCAGACTAGTGCACATATATAGAGAGAAAAATCACTTCCTTGAAAAAAAAATATATAAACACTTCGAGTTCGATGAATGTAAGCCAGTTATTATTAATGCATTAGGCCCCTACTTACATTAGGCTCACTTCATAGCAATAAAAAATGTAAATACCGAACAAGACAACGCAGGCCCTAGAATAGTATCTTTTTGCAGTATTTCCAATTTGTTGATCCAATATAACACAATTATCTTATCCTGTATCTCTTGAACGTATTACTTTCTTGATTGTTTATCTCTTCCCCTGGTTACTCCATGTCGTAGTTTCCATTGCAGTTTACAACGTCACATTTATTAGAAATTTCAAACACGTTTTGTTGACTAAATGTGTGACAACTTTTATATAGCGCCTACCACCACCATTTGATGATGTCTCCATGTGCTTGAAAAGATCTAGATTCATGTTGGTGATGCGATTACGGATTAGTATTATCTGGCCGACGCAGGAAATTTGACGATTCTCCTTACGTTATGGAACGATTTATATGATTAAAATATTGATAGTTTCTGGATATGTGTTTAAAGAGGCGTGTAGATTAATATGTCAATCATAGTGTTTCGTTCCTTTGCTTTGCCTTTGGCTAATCAAGACCTTCAGTTTGGCCAAGCAATTGAAAAATTAGATTTAAACCTAGATTAAACACAGATAGAGTATATAGTATAGAATCTACACCTATACATCTTTATATAATCTAGAATTAATCTACTATATGAGATGCGATCTTGATTTAATGTAGTATATGATAAAATCTAATCAAGATGTAGCACCAGGCTAGCTTGGTAAGAAAGTACGGTATTCTAAAAAGTCGATGATAGAGATTATCTAAGAGTCGAAATCGAGATATGTAGTCTCGATCCACATGGGCTTTATTAACCCTGCCACAAGTCAGCAAAAGGTCAGGCAAAAGTGTCGAATATGAAGAGCATACAATTCCAGTACGGCCGCCCAGAAGACGAGATAAATCCATAAAAATATGTTTGAACTGTGAAGATCAACAAACATTAGACGACTGCTTTCGTTTCAGACGACAAAAACAACATAACCGATTCAAGGACGACAGCTCGGTCACAAACGATGCATACTTTTGAAAAAATTGTTTTATTTTAAACCATTTATTGTTTACATACATTTAAGAAAACCTGAAACAAGTGTTAAATACTAAATGATCTAAATGGTATGTGCTTAACCGACAGTGATCAAACGTATTTGATATTACTACTAGACCAACGTTTGAGCGAGGTAATTGGAGTGAAATGGAAAACCTGCAGCCAAGTAAAAATCCCTCCAGGCTGCAGAGTGCAAAAACAAAGGCCGCCTTTGCTGGCGATGAAATGATGCACCAAAAGTGCTGCCTTTATAATTTGAAATTTCAATGTTTTATAAAACGTATTTCTAGGGATTTTGTAATCAAGTGTTGATTCTAACATCAATACTCAGTGGTAAAATTAGTACCTAAAATGTTTATGCCTTGTTGGTTTTAATGTCTTCTGATTAAAAAAAAAAAAAAAAAAGAAGAAGAAAAACGAGGTCAGAGACCATGCAAGACGTCTTTTACAACAGTGATGTATGACACGCCTGCTTCCGACTTCCGATTTCGTCGCGCAATACTATGGTGCCAGACTGCCAGACTGAGCCACAGAGCGACAAGCTTACTAGTTAGCCTACTACTTTGACACACAATTTTATAAGCTTAGTGTACACTTGGGCAATGACTGTTTGCTGTCAGAAACGGGCCCCGGTTACGGAGCCATAATATTATTTTCGGCATAAGAAAACCATCGTAATATCCAATAATCGAATGCACCCTTTTCGTTTTATATTTTTTAAAATCACCATGAGCCCTTTTTTTTTTACAATTCGCTGTTATTTTCGAAATTTATATTGGATATAAATATGATAGGGCCTACGTGTGTTTGCGATTGCTCTTAAGTTCTAGACTACCAAGTAGTTAGGTTAAATCTGTCTGTCTGTCTGTCTGTCTGTCTGTCTGTCTGTCTGTCTGTCTGTCTGTCTCTCTCTCTCTCTCTCTCTCTCTCTCTCTCTCTCTCTCTCTCTCTCTCTCTCTCTCTCTCTCTCTCTCTCTCTCTCTCTCTCTCTCTCTCTCTCTTTCTTCCCTCCCTCCCACTCCCCCCTCCGCAGCAGAACAAGTACTGAAGTAGCCACTTCCTAATGAATGTAGTATCGAAAAATTACATTTTTATCGATACCTCAATCTATATTATCCGTTTTCTTGTTTTACCCATCCTAACTTTTCGACGACATACAAAATATTGTGATGAAAATATTTTTTACATGTTTATGTTCTCTACCTGTTAATATAGCGACTCGCATGTATGAAATAAAAAAGAAAAAAGATACATTTTATCGACTACGACATGTAATCGCAGGAGCCCAAATCAGTAACTATGAGCGGCAAATCCGGAAATGATACAAAAAATTAATGTATTCAAAATTCTTCCAGCTGGTTAGAAAATTTATCATTTAACAGTAAGCTTATAGATCTACTAATCTAAATTCAATTGCATTCAGATTAGACTTCTAGTTTAGATCTAGAGTCTAGGTCTATATCTGTCTCCTGGACTCCTACTCTAGATCTAGGCTTTTAGAATCTAGATCTACTTTTTAAACAGTTTTAAATTAGAATGTCTCCCAATGTAAATCTAGATCTTTAAATGTAGATTCTAGCCTTTTATTCTCTAGTCTAGAAATCATTAATGAATTCGCAGTAGAAAAACTATTACACCTATTTTTACTTTAAACTTTGAGACCTTAGTACCTGTAAGGAAGACGTACCAGTATTTTTTTTTCTTTGGCGATCAGACTAAAGGATTAGATTTGACGAAAAACACTAGATCTAGATCTATAATAGCTACTCTATAGATCTAGATTTAGACCAAATCTGGGTTAGATCTAGTGCTTCTAAAGCAAAATTTGGAAAAAAAAACAGTACAAGTCTAGATCTAGATAGAGTAGGTCCATAATAAAATGACGACTAAGGCTGTTTGCTTTGCTT
The DNA here is from genome assembly GCA_003991915.1 of Elysia chlorotica. NCBI lineage: Eukaryota > Metazoa > Mollusca > Gastropoda > Plakobranchidae > Elysia > Elysia chlorotica. The sequence continues at coordinate 1,363,806 of RQTK01000009.1, forward strand.
TTTAACAAGAAATATAAGAAACATCTCTAAAATATCCGAACATTCTCGGTGGTTCTTCTCTTTCATCCTCGTCTTTGAAATTACTGATCAAATTCAATCTGTTTCAAGAATATATTATAAAACATGTAGGCTTTCAAGCAGATATTTTTGGAAGTCTGACTATGACTGTGGCTGCCAGAGCTAGGCTCAAACTCTGACGTTCTCTCTTGTATTGGAAGCCAATGTATTGCACGCTACCACGCATCCCAATCCTGATCCAGAAAAGTTTAATAATATTGTACCCCCCAAGCTGACGTAATGACGGTAACCCGTAAATTACCACTACGCTACAACATTAACCATTAGGAGGTGAAGTAGATCAAGCAGTATAATAAGATACTAAAAATGTACACTTTAGAATACATTTTAGTTAGGCCTCTATCAGGCTAGTATAAAATTATAAATCTCTCTGGACACCACACGAAAATTGTAAGTGCAGTGTACTGTAAGTACAAGTAGGTATTTAAGAAGTTGTAGTTGTATGTCTAGTAGTAAAGGTAAGCGTGTAGTACGTATACTAGTAGCAGCAGTGGTAGGAATACCATCTAGGAACACATTGCAAACTAGCACAAACATTTCTAAGCACACTCACAGACACATATGTATACGTTACAAATAATGCACACTTTATACAAAGAACAAACTTAATTTTTTTTTTTTTCATTAGGCAAGGGACACAGAACACTTAAATGAGATTTATAATGATTTATTCAAGTCAACAACAAAATTTTGCCAGAAATTTGGTCCCAAAAAAGACTTCAGTCTCAGGAGGAGAACCTTGTTTTGCCATCTTTCTTTCTAAGACAAGGACTAGTCTCGAGTGAGACCATTGAGCACACACTTTTTAAACACCGGTGAAGGAAAGTGACACTGTTACTATAATTTGGATTATTGTATGCAAGAATAACGCGCAACTCTATATCACACAGCCTGCGAGATTAACATCCACCCCATACTACAAAGGGGGCAGTATTGTTACTGGAACAGTGTTGACGTAGCTAAGAATGTATCGCTTTTTCTCTCCCTGAGTTTCCCTCAAACCACTTCTAGATTTATATTTATTATTTCATAGGCATTTCTCCACTCTGCTGCCTAGCAGACATATATTTCTCCCTTAGCAATCTGACATTGAACTATGATTGGGACAGTGATTAAAGACAATATTTCTTTCCAATGAATTTATCTTTACCTTTTTTTCTAGAAAAGGAGGATACTGATAACAAATGGCAGATATCTCCCTGAAAGAGCTCTTCATAGAGTGCCAAGACTCGCAGAATCAGCATGGCCTGCTTAAAACCTTTCATAAAATCTACAAAAAGGTTTGTTCAGAATCAATGTATGTTACAAGTTGGACTGTTGATGTTATAATTATAATTCTAACAAGATGTCACTTTTAAAAATTAAAAATCTATTATAAATCATGTATTTCTTGTGAACTTTGTCCTTAAATATTCTCTCTTTGACATTGCAAAAAAATGGCCTGGTGCAACCCATATGCTTCTCGGGCACGCTTGAAACAAAATTAACAAATCACCATGTGGATCCTTTCCGTGGACTTGTCTGTTTAGCTTTCAGACTAAATTATTCGTGATTCACTGATCATTTCTGAGGTAAACACTTAAACCTGGGTGTCCAGTGAGATGAGTTTTCTTAATGCCTACCGAGTACCGCTAGCAGCAAGGATATACTGTGGAGAGGTCCAATGACAAAAATTTCGTCAGATTGTAGGGGATTGGTTTGGTAGGCAAAATGCAGTACCTGTTAAGTGTTTTTAAAAAAGAAGAATTTATGAGACATCAAAAGCAAACAGATTTTGTTTAAAAAGTTTCAATTTAAACAGTCATAAACTTAAAGGGAAAATGAGCTGCTTTGTATATAAAATACCAGAAAGGGCTAGGAAAGCTCATTCTTGATCTTAATAAGAATATGAGAGTAAAATAGTGGAGGATCTACTTTTCTACTGCAATTCTTCAACTTTCTCGGCACATATTGGTTTGATAATCATATTAGGGTTTCTACCTAAATTAAAGCCAATTTGGCTGGTTAATCAAAAAGTTCATGGCTTAGTTTCATCAATGTTGAATAATCCCACTATATTTGTTATTGTACTGTCCTGATAATTTTCTTAAAAGAAAGTATGATAATAGGACTGATCTTTTTGCAGGCTGATAAGACTGAATTCATCTCGGAGTTTCTGTCTCTAATTCGTCACCCTATGTCCGTCTATGCAAGAGAACCATGTGTGGAAAAAACTATTGAATTCATGTCAAAGGCAGTAATCTACGTTTCTGTCAAGGACAGCAAAAAGGAATCAGATAAGAATCCAAGGACAGAAGATGGTGAGGGTGAAGATGAGATGCACCCTTTAATCTCAAGCCTTTTCAATTTTCTGCTTGATGTGAGTATTGTCATCAAATGTGATCCATATCCACAATTTCTGTGTTCAATTCATGCTATTGCTATTTCAATCATTTGTTTCCCCCCTCCCCCACCCATCCTCTTCTTTTTCATTCTTAGATTCTTTTATATTTCTGCACTTCATGCATCCTTTAAAGAAACCACCCACTTCAATTTAAAACTCTTGTGTGAAACTATTTTAAAATAAAAAGGCTTTTGCTTTGCGGTTGAAAAAAATTGTAAGTGCAAGGAGTAAGACACACAGAAAAAATCTTAGTGAAGAAATGAAGTGTGATTGTTCAGTAGTAAAAGTAGAAAAAAGTTCTTGAAACTCTCTGCTCACAATTATTATTTACCTAATTAGTTGTAATATACTCTGTGTGATGAAATTGTTTGTTTTTTTACTAGGTCCACTCAGCTAAAGAGAGGGCAGTTCGTTTCAGAGTTTGTCAGATGCTGACACACCTCTTGAAAGACTTGGGTGATGGTGCCCAAATTGATGATGACCTCTATGATCGCATCTACCGCTGCATGGTACAGCGACTTCGAGATAAATGTGCTCAAGTACGTGTACATGCTGTGCTGGCCCTTATGAGACTGCAAGACCCAACTGATGAGACTTGCCCAATCATCAAAGGTAAAACCCCTACAGTTTAAATTGATATCTAGAACATTCTTAATTAAGGTTCTTGAAGCATGAGTTGTAAAGGTCGCAATTAGAAGAAAATTGTAGAAAATATCCAGTACATTTTATTTTCAGATTGGGTTTAGCTGGCTTTTTTTCTTTGTCTTCATCTATTATGGCATAATGTTGCCTGTAGTATAATATAGTACTTCTATCTATTTTCCCTTCATTTAATTGTATTAAAAATATATAAATTTAGAAAAAGATTGAGTTATAAATTCTTTCTTCATCGCCCTCACAAACAGTAAACTGGTAAAGCAGCTCTTGCATATATATTTATACTGTAATGGTTTTCCTTTTTTTCCCTCAGCTTACATGATCTTGATGACCAAAGATCCTAACATGGAAGTGAGACGCATTGTTCTCACTTGCATTGCGCCTTCCACGTTATCTTTGCCAGCAGTCCTTGAGAGAACTAGAGATGTGAAGGAGGCAGTCAGACGCTCAGCCTATTCCGTCATTGCAGAAAAGGTTCCTTTGAGAGCACTTACAATTCAACAAAGAGTCGATGTTATTCAGAATGGTCTGGATGACAGATCTGGTATACTTATTGCTCAAGTTCTACTGCATTATTCTTGTGTAATTTCAGAAAGTCGGTAGGGTTTTTGTTTGTTTTTGTTTTAATTTTAATTTTTTTTTAAATTACTTTCCTGCTGGCCATATTGAAGATGCACCGATCGAGCTATCAGACATCCTCTTATTTATACTTATCTGTGAAGAGGTCCTGTTTATAAACTTTTGTGGCTGTTATTGTGTCCTTGATAGATCTATGATCAACTTATAAAACTATTAAAATATATAAAAAAAAGTAGTATTATGTTTTTAAACTATGGTGAAGATCATAAATTAATATAACTGTTGGCTGTGGACTGGAAAATAAAAATAAAATGATCCTTTTTTCTTTTTCAACATCAATGAAGAGTTATCATTCAGTCTTTTAAGCTTAGATTTTCTTTTCCACAGAAATAGTAAAAAATGCTTGCACTAGCAAACTTCTTCAGAGTTGGCTGTGTGCCTGCCAGGGAAATGTACTTGAGCTTTTAGAGAGACTGGACGTGCCATCCTCTGTCAAAGTTTGTCAAAAAGCTCTCAGTCAGCTGTTCAAGACTTCAGGCGTTCTTGATCTGGTGCAGAAATTTGATATCCTGGATGACAAGTAAATTATTTCAAATTCGCTTAAACCAAACTCTACATTAAATTAAAAAATAATAGAATATTTATCTATCTAGTCAATAATACATGTCTATTTCAGTAACTTTTATACCACTTTTCATTGCATTATATATGAGCAAAGATCAAAAGGTGCCAGAAGGTCTAAATTTTAGAAATGCATAAATTCATTTTTAATGCTTTCTAACATGCAGATTAGGGCTTCTGTAAATGATTTTTACGATTGCGAACATAGTATAGCATAGTTGCCAACCAGTGCATATAATACATGTTTAGTATTTGACCTGCCGAGTATGTCTGTATCATGTTTGGAAGTCTCATAAGTAAAATGTGTAAATCCTCCCATCCTTCGTGGCACTGGGATCAATCGAGCCATCCAATCAACTTACAGTATAATCATTCACTCGATGCTCTTTTTGGTAAATGCTGTAAATAATATGTGTGTTTTAATTGCTGGCGATCTGTCCATTCGGAAATCCCCTGGCTTTGTTTACCGGTGATAGGCTGAGACAAAGAGTTTGTGTCTAAGAATCCAGGTCTTTGTGCAACCTGTGAAACTGATTATAAATTTTAAGTCATTTTTGCTGTCAAGAGTCGGCCTTCTCACATTTCACACTCTCGCAGGGTTAGCAGACCTGCCAATATTACGCTTACAGTACGGTTTATAACTTCAGTTTCTAGCCACTGGTTCAGACATGGCCAAACAAAATAGACTTCATATAAACAATATAGGTCTATCTATATCATCTAGATCTGGTTATAAGGTACTTTCGTTTTCCTTTATTCAATACATTGACTTTTAATATTAGTTTTGTTCGTGTATTTAACATGTATCCATAGTCACTTTTTTTTTATACTAACGTTTGGTCTTAATTTTTTGTTTGGGTTGTGTTCAATAGCGTAATACAAAGTGGTTGTCTGCATGCAAAGCATCAATTTGCATTGATTAATGAATTCAATGTTGTGACAGTGACTATTGTAAGTTAAAGAAGTAAGGCGGCAAGTGAGCAATACAACAAATTAACTGACCATTCTGATAATTATTTAAGAGAACATAAAACATGGAAATAGGCAAACGCTATGGCACAGAAGTTTAAATGCTTTTTGAACATAACTCATGTCTTTCAACAAATTGGATTTACCCTTGATACTCATAGATACTTCTAGAAGCTTCATCTTGCAGTCCTGATTTTTTTTTTACATCATGTTATCTATGAAACAAGCATGAAATACCGCATACATATTTCTATTTTTCCCCCTTCATATTTCTATAGTTTGCTTTTTTAAATTTTCAATGTTCAACATTTTAATCTGGATGTTAAAGATCTGTGATGAAACTTTTTACATTTTTCTTCAGGCAGCTTATTCCCCTAGATAAACTCTCTTGTGAATCTTCATTCTACTGGAGGAGTGTTGTTGGTTACATTCAGAACCAAGGACACGAGTATGAGGAACAGTTAGACTGTGTCCGGCCCAACTGCGTTGCCTTTTGCTCTTATGTCCAAAAGTAAGTGTTTTGCTTTTTTAACATAACTTTTTATCTTGTTTTCCAGCATAATGCTTCAGTGTCATGTTTTAACTTACATACGGCACAAAAAAATTAATGCATGGATGATGTTGGTGTGCAAGGAACTTCCTCGTTTTTTAAAGCACTATGAATTCTATGAAACCATAACAATTCTTTAGCAAGAAAAAAAAAGCTATCAATGAAGGTGGCATGTAAGATAAATATTTTATAATTTTGGATGTTGGAAGTTAACTTAATAACAGATATCTGTTCTTTTCAATGCTGTCTTTAGAATTTTGCTAAATTTAAAGTCTCAATGATGCTAGTTTGTTATTGATTGTTTTTTGTTTTTTTTTCAGGTCGAATATAATAAGTGCATTGAGTTTAACATTTTTAGGCTATGACTCTAAGAACATGCAAACTGTAAATTTTATTTTTCTAAGCTGTTAATTTTGCATCTATCTTAAATTTTTTCACCATAGATTTTCAGAGCAGCTGAAGAACTACACTGATATGGAGAAGTTGCTAGACCTGGAATTTATAATGGAGCAGCTGCTTCAGCTTCTATCGATGATGGATTTGTCAGACACTGCTAGCAGGTAACTTCATTAACTTTCATACAACTTGTGGAAATAGGACATCACTTACCTGTTGTCTGAAGACTTTGCAGCAGTCGTTGATGTCAGACATCTATATATGTTTTCACAATGGATTCATGGAATGCTCCTTAATTTTGTGTGTTGATAGGTGTCTATAAGCAAATTGCTATTTAAAAGCCTCTCCCATAAAAGCAAAATATTTAGTTAAACCATTAGGAAAGGTAGGAATATGCAAGATTGTCTAAAATAAAGAGCATTTCAAGACGCCATTTAAAATTTTTAATTGTGGTGCATAAGCACATATGAATTTATAGCTATAGCATACAAACATTTGAGTTTAGTAAAGCAAGTGGCAAGGAAATAAAACAGAATAGTAACAAAACCAAATGAGCTCATCCATTCTTTACTATTTTTTGCAATGAACCTGTTTTGTTGAATTAGTATTTTTTTTTTTTAATTTTGCTTTGTTTGAAATAAGTCTTTAAATATTCATGCTGTTCTAGATCCATACCAATGTGCTTTGTCACTGAGAACAAAAATGTATTAAGAACTTTTTAAAAAACAAACAAAAGAAAAAAGACGGTGGATATATATTTAAAAAAAAAAATCACTCAGGCTTGTATATAAATTCAGATGTTTAATATCTTTTGATTGCAGCAAAAAAGGAATTATGTTGTATCTTACTTTAAAAAAAATTTTTTTTTTTAGGAAAGCAACTGAAAAGCTCTTGCACAACTTGCTTGTGTCTGAGTGTGTGGGACCATCCTTGATCAGTTCCATACTGCCCTGTCTGCAGAAGGTGCATGCCAGCACAGATATTCTGGTGAACTACCTGACTGAAACCATTTCGGAGATCCGAGAACCAATCACCCTTGTGGAGACAAAGCTCAGCAAAGAGAAGCTGATCAATCTGGATAAAAAGGTAATGCAGATCTGCAAATATAAAGTGCGTCTAATTACGCCTTACGGGCTGTCGTTGTTTTTTTGCGGTGAGTTGAGAATAGTACGATCTATAACCTCAATTTCTAGCCACAGGTTCAGATGTGGCCTAACAAAATAGACTTCACACAAGCAATGTAGGACTATCGATATCACCTACCCAATCATAGGGTTATTTCATTTTCAATTATTCAATACAATATTGCCATTAGTTTTATTAGTTGATTTAACGTATATCTATAGTCAACTTTTTTGTATCACTACTGTCTGGTCATATTTCTTTTGGGTTATTTTCAATAGCATAATACACATTTGATATTATCTCCGCTGCAAAGCATCAATGTCCAATGAATAATGCTGTGACGGTGACAGTTGTAAGTTAAAAAAGTAAGAATCGCCATCATATTGCATATATATATACAGTCTGCAGTGCATATATTTAAGAGTACATGTTTACAATTTCAAGAAGACTGCTACTAAAATTTAAGTTAAATACTTTGTAGCTGCTTTTTTAAAAAATGGTTGAATAAAAAAACCCCAAAAGAACTAAATATCCACAGTAGAAAATTACCCAACATAAAGAGTTTTGGAGGAAGATGGATACGGCCATAGATTTAAGTTTTAAAGCTATTGAGCGGCATAAACGATCTTTCAATTTCTTTTATATTGTATTTGGATGGGTATCTCTCCTTAAATGATCTAAGCAGTTGTGAAATATTGCAAAGCAATCAAGTGTGAAAATATGTATATTAAATTATTTTGGTTTTGCTTTCTCAAACAGATTGCTGGCATCCGTGTCAAGGTAAACGAATTGAGACATGAACTTTCAGTCTGCATAGACCAACAAGACTTTGAAAGAGCAGCAAAAATCAAGACAACTATTTCGGAACTGGATGCTGAGCGATCTTCCCTCTTAGAGGAATCACAGCCGGCTGTAGAAGAAGTTCGCACACACAAGGTTTATTTTGTGTGTGTGTCTTTGTCATATCCTGAATTCTATCTTCAAGTCTAAATGTTTTCATGTTTAATCTTTCCAGGATGTTGTCGCTAGCCCTTTTTTTCCCTCAGGACGTGCTTATGTAAAGCCTATAAATCCCCTGTGATGTGGTAACTAAATGAAACAATGATAGCTATAGTAATTACAAGATTTCTTCTCTTTGACCACTTTCATTTTCTGACTGACAAAATGGTCAAGTTTGACCCTAGACAGTACAGCACAACATCTCCTATGGGAAGTTCAGTAGACGCTATAATGTCTAGTGCTGCGTCAACAACTGTTGTGCTGATCGCAGCAAGGATGTCTAGTGCTGCGTCTTAAAAAGGTTAACCTTTAAATCAAATAATCAAAATTCCTTCTGACATAATATAAAATATAAATTGACATATCGCTGTGATCTGATTTGAATTCTAAATTGAAGTATTTTTCTTATGAACGGGCCATCATTTAATCAGGCTTTCTGGGTGATTTTCTTGCATGGGGTGGGTCTAAAAAGCCCTATTTGGATTGAATCCATAGTGTCAGGTATCCTTGGTTTGTAAGACTTAAAATAAACTGGACATATCATCAATAAATGTGAGCCATTTAGGAATTTCTACATTGAATTCACTGCATGCTTACCATAGTTGCAAGAAACAAAATCTATTTGTAATCTTTTTTCTTATTTTTCAGAATGATCCTCTGACAGTGTTAAAATGTCTTACTATAGTTTGTGAGCTTTTGGTCTCAACAAATGTGAAAAAGTGGTCTCCTCAGATGCAAGGACTCATGGAAAATCAGGTGAAGGAAGACGTTTAAATTATTTGTTCTTTCTGTGAGAAAATGTCATGTATTTTATTGAAAAGAAACTAATTATGTATAGAGCAGTAAAAAAACGTGATGAAAAATTTTCAACAGTTCTATATATGTCTTGCAGTTGCTAAATTTGTTCAAATATACATATATACAACAGAGGCAAAATTACCTCAGGAAAGTTAATTAAGATTCATCTTTTTTTTCAAAAATCAAAATGACTTTTCTCGAATACAACAAATTGCTGTGAATGTAAATCCATTGAGTGTAATAATTTTTGCTTTCTTGCAAAATCCTAAGATCCTGCCTGGCATGGTCAATGAAGAAGCTGAGCTGCGCAATGTGGCTGTGAAGGCCATCGGTCTGTGCTGCCACGTTAAGAAAGATATGGTCATGCAGCACCTGCCAGTGTTGCTCCAGGTTCTCCTCCTGTCACTGTTTGATTGTTTTCTTTCTTGAAAAAGTATAATACTACATGTAATTTCAATCAAACTTGTACAAAAATTTATTGGCAGTTATATAATTCTAATCTCCTCCAGAAATAATCAACAATCATTGGGATAAGTCAGGAATTTTATCTGGTTTAAAAATTCATAAGAAAATTGAGAATGACATTGGAAACACATAAAATTATAGTAATTTGTAGGTGAAAATTATTATTTCTTTTTCCCCCCTCATAGAAATGAAGGCGCAGAGTAGTTCATTGATTTTACACTCTTATTAATTGCTCCATAAACATTTTTCTTTTTTCTAGGCCACTCAAATGGATACACCTCTAGTGAGGGCAACTGCTCTGAAAGCAATCTTTGATATTATCCTCATTTTCGGTCTTGACTCTTTTGATGGAGATGAAGATACAAGTGAAACTAAAAAGTCAACATCTGTCCAGAATGAAGAGAATGGCACGGCAATAGATGCCTCAAGTACTAGTCTAATTTCTAACACCTCTGTAAATGAGGATGTGTATGATTCAAAAAAGAGCCTTGTAGATGAGAATGACAAGAAAGGCTGGAGTGAAACTGCAGGCAAAGTAGTAACCATTCTCAGTGCAACTCTCAACAGTGAGGTGTGTAAGAACGTAACCAGTATTTTACTAAGTATTCTATTTATGTTTTCAAGGGAAGGGAAATTTGAAGAGAAAAATGATATACAATTAATGAACATACAGAGGTGACTGTTATATTGAGTTATTTCCAGGTGTCAGATTTATTTAAATCCACCCTCAATTCAAACTTGAAGGTGTCCTCTTTCTTCACATTTAAAAAAAAAATGTAAATGAAGTTTGTCCCTTACTCTTTGGAACTAAGAGTTAGGGGCGTGGTTGTTGTACATTTTTTATTTTTTTTTATTTGAAAAAATATTTTTGCAAAATATTTGTAAACTCATAGGTCCTATCTTTTCGCAACATCCTAAATATTAACATTGTTTTTTTTCAAAATGAAGGCTTATGCTGATGAATCTTTTAATCATTCTCATCAAGGACCCTGATTTGCGATGTGTGGCTGCTGAAGGACTCTCCAAACTGATACTCTCAGGTCGTGTGGTGTCTGCCAAGTTGCTGTCTCATCTTCTGCTAATGTGGTTCAACCCTTTGCTGGAGGATGATGAAACTTTGGGCCAGATCTTAGGGACTTTCTTCCCTCTGTTTGCTTTTTCTAGAAGGTAATAGCATTTTTCAATCCTAAAGGGCCTTTTTATTAAATGTGTGTAAAATTAAAATCTACCCTATGAGTCGATTACTTCACTTCTTTTATGATGCCAAAATAATTGTTTGTTACTCTTGTCTTACAACTTCAAATATTCAAAAAAGACATGCAATATTTTGAAAATGCTCTTTATTTTTTACTCATAGTGAAAACCAGCAACTGTTTGAGGAGGCTTTCCTACCCACCCTGAAAACCCTGACCCGTGCACCTACATCATCTCCGCTGTCTGAGATCAATGAAGTCAATGTAGCAAACTTTTTGATTGAGTTAACAGACGCCCAGCATCTGGTAGAGAATGTCAAAGACAATACTGTTGTGACGGTAATGATGTTTTTAAAGATATAAAGAACTTTGATATGTGAACAATAATAAAGCATTGCTTATAGATGGCATACCTCAAATGTGTCAGTGCAGATATTTGTTGCATGACTACACTAACTCCAGGAAGAATTAGAAAGGATAGGTGAGGCAAGAAGAGGGCCCTCATGTGGGTGGCCTGCCAGGCAGTAAGAAGTAATACTTTTTAAAATGAATACTACTCATTTGTTACAGTGGAACTGTAGAGGCCTCAGGACCAACTATTCTGAACTGCAGCGCAATATGTTAAGACATGTCGCTGCAGCTTGCCTTCAAGAAACACAAAAAAAAAACTTAGACTTCAACATCCGAAGCCTCTCTGCCTATCATCACCATTGCGGTGGTACGGATGGTCTAAGTGGTGGTACTTCTAGCTTTATCAAAAATACTGTCCCTCACAGACCTGTCCCTCTCAACTCTACTCTACAGACAGGAGGATGGGTCTGCATGACTTAAGTAATTTAAGAATATGGCAAAGCTGGGGTGGCTTGGCTGTGGGTCTTGATAAGAATCTACACAGTGGTGGTCTTTGTGAATCATGCATTGGTTTGTTTAGACTGTCAAAGTTTATTAATTTTTATCTTGGTTGTGTGTCTAATAAAGATAGTATAAATGTCATATTGGGTTGGAAACATGTCAAATTATTAAAGGAAATGAAGCAGTAAATCGTCGAACTAAACAATAATGTGCAAAAAGGAATTAATAGAGATTCATTTCACACTTTTTTGTCCAATTGAGGGACATTCGAATTATCAGATGTAGACTTAAGTGGTATGCACTGTAGATGCAATAATTGTAAATTATTTTGATCCGCAGGAAAATCCTTGCCATGACAGTCTGGCAGTGAAGCTCTGCAATGAAATCTTGTCTCACCCGGATTCTTTTGCTGTAAAGCTGTGGATCAGAGCTTTGACTCAACTGAATATCAGTCCTGATAACCAGAGTTTACACAAAGATCTGTATAAGATGACCGAAAAAATCGCAATGGTTGGTATCATTTGGGGGGGGGGGAGCCTTGAATCCTCTCTATTGCTTTTATTTTTGCTTGTTTTCTGGTTCGCTTTAAATTTCATTGACTGGCCTATCACCACATTTTAATTGGATTTTCTTTTATATGTTATTTTTAATTTAAACCAACTTTATTTTTCTTAGGGCTTTTAATAATGTTGAATTTTTAATATAAAGTACACCTTGAAAGAATAACAGATCAATGTCATTTTTGTGTTCCGGTTACCAGGAAGTAACAGAAAAGCCGTGTTTAAAACTTCTGGAGAAATTCAGAGATATTGTCTCAAGCTTACAAGATGCAAGTAGAGAGTCAGATGCCCCAGAAGATTCTGCAGAAAACCCTGCAGCTCAGGCTTCAGAGGATGATGGAGAAGCAGTTGAGAAAGGTAAAACAAAATGTGTCAGAGCTTTTTTGCACAAGCGAAAAACATGAAATTAAAAAAAGTATGCATCAGTGTGAGCTGAGCCTTATAGGGAGTATCAAAAGATAATACAAATCTAAGAGCCATAAACGATCTAGAAGGATCTCCTAGGGAACCTAGAACAGAGAGAGAGAGATTCATTCTCTCGGCAAGAAACAAAAAGTCATAAGTAAACTGGTTGCCATCACAGATAGTGAAGAGGGCAATTTTGACTTAGGTGAATGTAGCTGTGTATGAGTATTATTTTATTATCAGGCTTCAGGCTTGTTAGACCCGTGGACCTTTTTCTTGAAAAAATGGTAGAGGGGATACATTAAAATATTTTATTTTTATTTTGTTACGGCAAAAGGCAAAGCAATTATATTTGTACATGAAGTTAAGATTAATCACAAATACAATTTACTCGAAAAGTTAGGATTATGATAAACTTGGTAGTCACTATTAATAGTATGAAACAACTGGGATATTTGAAAAATACTACTAGTTCACTCTCATTTCAAACGAAAAGTTTTCATGAAGGATTTTAAACCTGTTCATTTTTTTAAATTTTTATGGAAATTTTCAGATCTTTTAGATTAAAGTAATCAAGTTGATTTTTCCATGATTATTAAGATTGCGTTATTATTCTTTAGGAAGGAAATCCATGAAAACTCCCATTGTGTCAAGAACTGCTAAAACTCCAGCAACCAAGGGTCGTGTAAAAAAGCCTTCTAGAACTGCTGTGAACTCAAGGTAAGCCTCATTACATGAACACTTATATAGTCCACTATAAAAAGTGATTACAGGGACACTTGGCAATGAATGTAAGAAAAGACAAGAGAAGGTGAAATAAAATGTCTGTCTGGAAATGGGAATTGGTGGTTTGTCCTAAAATTGTATTTAATTAAAGAATGCAATTAAATATATTCTGCTACTGAGGTGTTTTGTTGTTGTTATCGGTTACTTGGAAGAAGCTAAATACTATTTGCATCTGCTATCTAATTTGAAGAAAACGTTTTTAGAACTAAATTAAATTATTTTGTTCCATGATTGATTTTAGATATTGCAATTACATTATGAATGGATAATTTTTTTTTTTTTTTTTAAATTTTTTTTTTGTAACATATATGTAAATTTATCAGTGTTATCAAGATTGATCTGAGAAATAAAAACAACTATCTATTAATGTTAATGATGCAGTGACATTCAGTTCAACTTAAAGTTCTGTTGAAAGATAAATAAATGCAATTTAAAATGCCACCATTAAGAACAACATAAATGTTTTATAAAATTAAAATAAATTTTTCATTACTCAGTTTACTAAACAACCGTCTTTTCCTTTCATGATTATGAAATAGATGTATAATGAAAAGAGGAATATGCATAACTTAGCAACCGAGGGACACGATAAAACTAACACAACTAAAGGCTGAAATGTACATACAAACTTTTTGCCAGTATGAAGCCAATAAAGGCGAAAGCGTTTTTATGTATTTTTTAACCTTTAATTGTGTTAGTTTTATTGCGTCTCTCAGTTGCTAAGTTGTGTGTATTCCTCTCTCTTTTATCACTACCTTTATTACTTGCGCATATGCATCTGCTAGGGTCCTTAGCAATTAAGTTGGTGTACTCTCAAGTGTTGTGTTCTTGTTTCCACTTTGACAAAAATGTACCTGTTGTATTGAATATATTCTTATTACAGGTTTTCTCATATTACATTTGACTACTAGTGCAATCTTTGTTTAAAAATCACCTTCAAATTGAAACATTTTGTCACATGGTTGTCTCAAATGTCGGCTATGTTTGTACAAAACTTATGAAACACACAGTGTATTAATTACAGTCTCTATAATGATTATTATTATTAGTGTTTTGGATGGCTCTGTGTTTGCAACACCTGGACCTCGAGCTTTGAGGGGCAAAGATGCAGTAGAGGAGACAAGAATTGAACTGGAAAACCTCTTGGTTGAGAGCAGAGGGCCTAAAACACCTCACATTCCTGGAACACCAAAAACTCCCAAAAGGTTGGTATGGTTTTTATTGAAATTCTCCAAAACATTCCAACAACATGACTTAGGGCATTGCTTATAGTAAAATATCCAAACCTTAAATCGCCCTGATGGTGAATATGGCATGCATCATGAGTTAAGTGTTTTCATATTTGTTACCATGTTGGTACTGGGTCAATTCACGTTTTTAACTCTGGTGAATTGAAAAACAATTTAACTGCATCACTCCAGTTACTAGATATATTTTCAAACGGTCAAACTCAATAGATGTGATTTAATTCCCAGTCTGATTTTCTGCACAGTGTGCCTTCACCTCAACCAGTTTCTTTCGCTCTCAACGCTGTCTTTGTCTTTGCTTATCGCAGCGTTTTAATATATATATAGTCATCGGGATTCGGGAACATAGATCTAATCATAGATATATATATAAATAGCACTAGATCGCTCGGTGACGTCACAGCGTGGCGGAACTTGAATGTTAGTGGGGAGAGGCAAGTGGGGGCAGGAAGAAGCGCACACAGATTTATATGCTAAGGCATGATGCGCTAGGGTAGGCCTAGCGGGCCTATGCCTATAATTTTACATAACAATGTTACATGATGATCACATCTATGTATGAAAGACTTTATACATTGACGTTTAAATGCATTTTTAGTCCTGGGCAAGACTCAAAGACTATAGGTCTAACTTTTGATCTTTGTTTAACCCCCCTAAGAGTAATGTATAAAATAAAAAATTTTGAACACATGTGGGAATACCAACTATATACCATAGTCTTATCTTATTCCAAAAATGTCATAGACATGTAAAAATGTGGATAAAGAAGTATAAGTGAAAATCTTTTATTGTCAGTTGAACAACACTGGTACATATATGACACATATGACACAGCTGCATATTGCAGTTTAAATTCAATTAGAAAGCTGAGATTATGTAAGTGTGAAGCAGTAAAGCATCCCTGTTAACCACTAATTTATCATATCACCTGTTACATTTAATTACTGCATCGCCCACCAAACCGCCTATATAATATAGCCTATATATTACAACTAAAAAAAAACGATGGAGAAAAATAATTTAATACCAAAATGAAGGGCCTAAATGATAATAAGTTAAATACTGAGAAGAATCTGTTCAGAACTAGATCTATGATTTTTTTTTAATATGGGTTCAAGTTTAGATGATGAGGGCACACCTTTCGATGAATTTGACTAGGATTCAGATGAAAGTGACATTGATTTCGGTAATGGGGTAATGGTGAGGCTGCAATGACCCTAATGACTCGGATGACAATCTAGATACTAGATTTACACCTAAAAAACACAGGCAATGCAGATGCATTTCAATGGACTGACAACCGAAAATCAGCTAAAATTGATTTGTTTACAAAGTGTGTAGGGCCAAAAGTTGAGGATTTAGATCTAACTTTTGAGAGCAAACAAGTCACTTTTTTCAATTTATTCTTTACTAGAGACTTAGTCGAAAGAATAGTGACAAAAACTATCATGTGCGCCACACAGAGAGTTGCCAAAGATTTCAAGTCTTTATTTTTCACTTTATGAATTTTTGGATGTTTATAATAATAAATGCTAACAAATTTCATATAAACAGAACAGCCATTCATTTGTCTTTTTTTCTCAAAGAAAAGGACCAAAACTGAAATTTATATGAATTTTAAAAAACCAAATGTAATCTGTTAGTAATATACAGAATTGTATTCCCTTATGCCGGAAATCAAAAATTATGTGCCACTTTTACCCTGCTTCGGTTAAAATAAAGTCCAGATGAAAATAAATTAAATATAATGTACAAAGAACGTTGAGAATGTTATTTAAATCTTGAGTGGTTTTCAGCTTATATTCATGTCATCGAAATGGATTTTCCACATTGTGACTTTGAGCCTCTCTAAATTTCTTCAGTGAAGATGACCATTTATCAAGCTATATGCTGCTTCAGTTTTAATACACATGGATTCATTTTTAAATTTTTTAAATTTCAGACCACTTCACAGCATTCAAGATCCTGCCTTTACAGGGTAGCAGCTGGCCATAATCTTTTTGGACAGAAAGAACTGAAAAGAAATTATGTTGCAACATTTTGTGTTTGTAAGATCATGATAATTAACCTTCACCACCACTCATGGGTGAAAAACACCCAATCTGTAAAAATATCTGCACAATACTTTTTATTATAAGATAAAAACCAATGTATTCCTCAATTTGTGTTTTATGCTTTTATCTGTGTTGTTCGTTTTTCAAAATTATAATCATGTGCTTTCCTTGAAGCTAATCCATGCGCGGGTTAAAGACACCTGTACACTCATAAATAAGCTTCGGCAATGGTCTCTCTCTCTCTCTCTCTCTCTCTCTCTCTCTCTCTCTCACACAATCCATGTTCTGCTGCGCAGTCAAGCGGAACGGCCAGTTGGCCAGGCTTGGGCTGGCACAGGTAACTGGATGAAAATAATTGGGCGTTGCAGGGGGGTAGCTAGATTCATAGCTGTGTTGTTTATTTTAGTAGGTGGAGTACTGATGTTGAAGATTTTCCGTTTGTATCTTTTATAACGTTAATAAAAGTACATTCTTTGAAGCTGAAATTTTTGGGAAATTCACTGTTTTATAATAATCGTTTTGACTTTGTTACGGCTTCACTTGGACTGGAGACATTTAGCAATAGATTTTGATTTCAGACTATCATTATTATACATGTATGTGAATGCATACAAAAGAATCTGCATGGAATGATTTAACTGTCTTCACTTATCATTTGAATGTACTCTTCACTTATGCTTTAGCACAGCAGAAATGCATTAGAATTAAAATATTCTACTATTATACATGCCTTTTAATTCAATAAACAAATTTCTGTGAATCTGTGTCTATTCAGTTTTTGCTATTTGAGAGCCTATACTTTGCAAAGATTTGCCCAAAAATGACAAATGATTGCGAAACAGGTGTGTGGGGCAATGCTCATTAATCAAATCTTTCATTATGTCAGGGATAACTTTGGGATTCCAGGGGACCTCTCTTGTTTCGTAAAACTATCATGTAGGCCTATTGCTAATTTATATTTTAGGTTTTAGTAGATTTGGATTGCATCAGGATAAAAGTTTACCAATAATTTAAAGGTCATTAGAAAGCAATATATTCACATTTAGCTTTTTAAGAAATATTTGTTTTTTATTTGCAGATAGTTTCTCCCTCTTTTCGTTTTCATGCCACAATTTCAAAGTCAGTTACTATATTTTGTACACATTTCCAACTCTAATTGCGCATTTTTACAAATAATACCTATCATTAAAGAAGTAAAAACCAATTGCTTTTGTTTGTTCATTTATTTGAATTATAAGTAAATTATCACATTTTCTTTCAATGTTGAAATTGATCTTAATCATAATCATGATACAAATTCTTTACAAATGATAAAGGTACACGGATGATCTACATCAACATAAAATATGAATACATGTTGGTGAGAGAAAATAGTTAATAATTAACACTAATACACGCTGTATTCACCTCAAGGTCATAAATCAATTGGAGCCAGCGATTTCTTTTACAAAAATATACTGTATCTGAATGATAGTACAGTGAATCCTTTTCATGCTCTAACTATTTTACTAATTTCCTTAAATTTCATATTTCTTTTGAAAATGTTTTATAAACCTTTGTTTCAGTCTTTTAGATAGAAATGCTGAAAAATATTTTGTTGTTGCTGCATTGGATATGCACGAAAATGTTGTGGTCAGTGGTAATAAAAATTATGATCTTAAGCTTCTTTTGAAATTAAATCATTCAGGACTTGGTACTCCAGCTTCATTAATCATAACCCAAGGCAAAAAGAAAAACATCAAACCCACAAACTTGAAATTAAGACCATTTTCAGGTGAACGATTAGCCTCAGTTAATGTTTGTACTATTATTACTCACTTACTGTACTACAGTATGGAAACCAGAAACAGCATCTTGACATATACATACATATATATTGTTGCCAAGGGATCAACTCTCTTTGGAAGAGATTGGCTCAGAAAATTCAACTGAACTGGGCCGACATAAATCTCATATGACTACAGTTTCAACCAGTCATTTGGAAGCAATAATCCACACACACGGAAAGGTCTTCAATAACGACCTAGAAACACTGAAGGGCATGAAAGCGAAATTACACCTAAACCAGATGCAACGCCTGTGTTTAGCAAGGCACGTCCAGTCCCCTTCTCTATTAGAAATACACATGCACTCTCAATGATGAAAAAGAAGGAATTCTGACAAAAGTGAATCACGCGGACTGGGCCACACCTGTTGTTCCAGTAATAAAAGGGGACAAATCAGTACGTCTTTGTGGAGGCTTCAACTTCAAGATTACAGTTAATCCTGTTTTGAAAGTGGATCAGTACCCATTACCTAAAACGGCAGATGTTTTTGCATCACTGACTGGTGGGCAAACATTCAGTAAGCTGGATTTGAAAAAAATGCTTACTTACAGATGGAGGTTGATGAACCAAAGCCACTATTCACAATAAACACTGAAAAGGGACTGTACCACTACCAGTACAATTGGTTCGTTTATGGAATAGCCTCCGCACCTGCAATATGGCAGAGACGAGAGAGCAATGGACACTGTACTTAGTGGATTGCATGCTGTGTGCATCTTAGATGATATTTTAGATATTGGAACTTCAACTGAATATCTTCTCAACAATCTTGAACGAAGCAGTTCTCCAACGCCTTGATGAATATGGACTTCGAGTGAATGTAAAAAATATGAATTTTTCAAAGACAAGGTTAATTTTTGTGGACATGACATAAATGCAGATGGGCTACACAAAACGGAAAAGAAAATTCAGGCAGTTATAGATGCACCCCAATCAGAAAATGTTTCAGAACTCAGAGCTTTCCTAGGACTTGTAAATTACTATGGGAAGGTCTTGAGAAACTTATCAGCAATCTTTAACCGACTCCATCAGCTTTTGAAAAAAGACCAGGAATGGAAATGGGATGACAAATGCACAGCTTTCAAGGAAGAAAAAAGGCTGGTTGTTAAACTTGTATCAAAGGAAGTTCTCACACATGATCCAAACAAAGAACTATGACTTGCGTGTGATGTATCATCGAGGGGCATAGAAGCAGTCCTTCCACATGGGATGGAAGATGGTAGCGAGAGACCCATATCATATGCTTCACGCTCTTTGAACAGTGCAGAAAATAATTATTCCGCGATTGACAAGGAAGCACTTTCCTTGGTGTGGAGAACAAAACAGTTCCATAATCTTATGTACATGTACTTCTTTGACAGAAGGTTCACAATGATCACAAATCACAAACCGCTGGTTGCCATTTTCAACCCCACAAAATGCATTCCGGCAACATCGGCAGCAAGAATGCAAAGATATGCTCTTTTTCTTGTTGAACTGAATTATTAAATAGTGTACAAAAACACCAAAGATCATGGAAATGCAGTCTATTACGTCTTCCACTCAAGACCCATAAAACAGAAACAGAAGATGAAACTGATGTGAAGGTTGTACAAGCAAGTCAAATAATCAACTTCCCGGTTACTGAAACAAGATTTAGAAAAGAATCAACACTCGACTCTACCCTCATCAAAGTGATAAAAAACACCTTGTGGCGGTGGGCAGATGAAGCCATTTACATACAGGATGCATGAGCTGACAGCATATCAATGATGTTTGAAGTGGGGTCTTAGAGTTGTAATCCTCAAATCTTTACAAATGGACATTTTGAATGAGATTCACAATCACAGTGGCCACTCAGGAGCGGTGAGGATAAAAGCGATTGCAAGGTGGACTGGCATAGTCTGGTGGACTGGCATAGATACGGACATAGAACATACTGCAAAAGAATGCAGTGGATGTCACTTTGTCAGATTTTGCGGGACCCTTTATGGAAAGTATGTTTCTTATTGTGGTTGATGCACATTCAAAATGGTGGGAATTAATTCTGATGAAGTCAGCGACTGCCGAGAGAACAGTGGAAGTCCTACGAACAATCTTTGCCAGGAATGGTGTACTGAGGCAGCTGCACAGTGATAACGGCACTCAATTATTTCAGATTGTTTCAATTCTTTCATGCTACGAAATGGTATTAAACATACAACGTCAGCTCCATACCAACCTTGCACAAACGGTCAAGTCGAAAGGTTTGTACAATCAGTCAAAAACGCAATCAAGGCAAGCAAACATGATCATGGGAGCATTCAAACAAAGCTGTGCAGGTTTCTGTTAATATACAGGAACACATCGCAAAGCACAACTAATGAGACACATGCCATGCTTTTTGTTGGAAGACCACTTCTGACAAAACTGGACCACATCAGGCCAGATGTTCAACATAGAGTTCAACAGTTTTAAAATAGAAGGATGCTAGCTCGGAAATCAAACACAAGAATGTTTGCTGTTGGTCAGAAAGTAATCATTCAAGACTACAGAGGGAAGAGATCGTGGTTGCATGGCAAAATCATCGACCAGTTTCTTACAAAATAGAAGTGTCACCTGAAGTTTGTTGTAGGAGTCATGTAGACCAGATAAGAGATTTCGATCTCATGAAGAAATCAATGAACCCCTACCAATGAATTACCATAACATTGCCATCATCACGCCAGGCAATACGGATAAGTGAAACAACAGAGCCGACTCAAGAAACATAGCAGACAACTCCAGCTGTTGAGTAGACTAGTGACTACGGCCAAAGAACAAACAACTCCAGTTGTTGATCAGACTACGACCAATGAACAGACAACTCCAGTTGTTGAGCAGACTACGGCCAATGAACAGACAACTCCAGTTGTTGATCAGACTACGGCCAATGAACAGACAACTCCAGTTGTTGAGCAGACTACGACCAATGAACAGACAACTCCAGTCGTTGAGCAGACTACGGTCAATGAACAGACAACTCCAGTTGTTGAGCAGACTACGGCCAATGAACAGACAACTCCAGTTGTTGAGCAGACTACGGCCAATGAACAGACAACTCCAGTTGTTGAGCAGACTACGGCCAATGAACAGACAACTCCAGTTGTTGAGCAGACTACGGCCAATGAACAGAGTTGTTGAGCAGACTACGGCCAAAGAACAAACAACTCCAGTTGTTGATCAGACTACCGGTACGGCCAATGAACAGAGTTGTTGAGCAGACTACGGTCAATGAAAAGAGTTGTTGAGCAGACTACGGCCAATGAACAGACAACTCCAGTTGTTGAGCAAACTACGGCCAATGAACAGACAACTCCAGTTGTTGAGCAGACTACGACCAATAAACAGACAACTCCAGTTGTTGAGCAGACTACGGCCAATGAACAGACAACTCCAGTTGTTGAGCAGACTACGCTTGTCACCACAGACGATTGAAACTGGCAACCGTTATCCTACACGTGTGGGGAAGTCACAAGTCACGTTTAAAGACCATGTACAATTATACATGTAGTTAGTTATGATAACACTGTGCTAGGGCCATAATGATTCCCGTGTGAATCATAGGAACCACATAGGTTCCAGTTAAGTTTTATTTGCATTCTATTTTAAGTTTTAGTTCTTGTTTGTGTAAAGTCATTGTTAAGCATATTTCACTTAATTCAGTGACTTTGATGGTTGACATACCGTACACCAATTGTAATTGATCAGTTTCAGTTAGAAAATATTGATTTGTATGAACCTGATTATTATGAAGAACTCACAGACAGTGACTAAATGAATGTACGTTACTATAAATACATGTATAATCTACCTGATGATTCGAACTATAGTTAGTTTCAAATTAAGACCACTAAAAATCTAAGGAAGAGGAAGTGTTATAAAATTACACAAAATTAATCCATTACTTTTATTGTTTCGGTATTTAGAATGTTAGAATGACTCTTTATTTAGACTGTAAGTGTAATGGTTCTCTCCTGTACACATTTATGTTGTTGCTCTCTGATTTCTTGTCATGCCAGCGACAAGCATGTTGCTTGAGAAAACAAAGTAAAGTTGAATAAGGACACAAAAATTGCTTTTTTTTTGTCTAAAACATAACAGAGTAGATAGTGTTTCCGAGTCTACGTGAAATATTTTCAACAAATTGATTTGAAACACGGAGGCGCTTTATAATTATATTATACAGTTTATCGAATCAAAGCTACACCACCCAAAGAAATTAAAGTGGCAGTGTGGGAACTGAGCAAGGGTAAGTAGATTTCACCACAGGGCAGACCTATTCACAATCGTCCCAACTCTACAGGGGATGCCTCGAAAGGATCAAAGCTGCTGCGGTTTGGCTCAGGTTGGATTCCGTGATTGGATCTAATCAAGCTAATCAGCGCTATTGATTGCAACACTGCCTTATTTAAATTTTATTGACCTCCAGCAGAGGCGTGCCTTATAGTATACACAGCCGCAAGAATGGTCGTTTCTGTGAAAGATTTTTAAGTGTTTGACTGTGTCGTGTTATATAGGCCTACATTTATGCGTAATTTTGATGGGCTTGGCAATAATTATTATGTGAAAATCGAGAGATTATTTAATAATTTAAACGAAGAAAATGCGAGCGCGGCGTTTTTCGAAATATTTTTCGCTCTCTGTTTTTTAAACTATAAAGTACATGTATACATTGTAAATCATATGACAAAAAAAAGATACGAAGTAAAAACATTTAGTTTTAGTTTTACAAACCCATCTTGTCCCCATACAGCAAATAAATATAAGACTATCTAATTGGAAAAAAATGAATCATTTTAATTAATTTAAAGCAATAACTACATAAAGTAATATAATATCGTAATTTATGATGATCACATTAGTTTTAACAGTAAGGATCATAATTACCCATAAAATATTCGCCATTATAATTTTATAATGATGGTAACAAGACGTAATATTTAAGACGACGAGGGCGACAACATTTACGTCATATAATATATTACTATTTTTTTTCCTTAATTTTTTTTTTTCTAGTCAGACCCTTCAGTTCTTTTCGGAACGTCTATCGTTAACCTCGCCCTGCAAAAAGTTCTCGCACGGAACATGTTACATAACACTAGATTCAAACCCACCCTCTCCTCCATCAGTAGATCTATATCCGTACGTCACATTGCAAACTTAGTCGTTTACGGAAGCATTATGCTCGCGAAATGATTGAAAACATCGCTAATTAAATAAAGTTGTGGGAATACGCCGTGCAAAAAAAAAAATGGAAAATTTATATTATGAAGCATTGCAAACAAAAAGCCAGGGTCTCTAATTTTGAAAAAAAAATGGAAGAACACGCATCTTTTGCAAAGTAAAGTGAAGGGAAACAAAGTTAATTGTTTATTCAGGATAATTTTGTTACAATTATATTTGTGGCGATTAAAATCCTTCCAATTTTCAGCACTCCATTATGGTAATGAGTTTGCTGCCTCTCGACAAACATAGTGATGAATAAATTCTACAACACTAGCACTATCAAAAAGCGTTTTTAATTTTCCAAATTGCAGAAAAACTAAAAAAGTAAATGAGGAGAAAGGAAGATAGAGAATGAAAAAGATAAAGAGATATACATGTAGATAGATATATAGATAAAAATAGAAAGATAGATAAAAATAGAAAGATAGATAGATAGATAGATAGATAGATAGATAGATAGATAGATAGATAGATAGATTGATTGATTGATTGATTTATTGAATGATAGATAGAAAGATAGATAGATAAGAAAGAGAAAGTGGGGGAAGAGGAAGAAGGAGGAGGAGAAAAAGAAGAACATAAAGAGGAGGAGGAACAGGTAGAGAAAGATTAAAGATAAACAGATACAGACACAAATCTAGAGAGATAGATAGAAAGGGAGAGAGATTGATATATTATAAAGAAGGGGGCAGTGAGAAAGAGCGAAAGACACAGACACAGAGAAAGGGAGAGAGAGGTGGGGGTAGAATAAGACTAAGAGAGTTATCTAAGCAGGGGCCCCGCTAAAGAGGATTGGGTAGGTGAAGGCAAAATCGGAAGGAGTGCGTGGTGGAGGCGGATAGGAAGGGCCTGACATTATTGATCCTTAATTCGTCAATTTTTCAAGGCCTGATGTTCTGAAGATCATCGAGGTTTATTACCCGTGGCGCTGCAGGTGACTGATGCTGCATACATTAGAGAGCGATTCCACCCAGACACGAAGCCCAGGCTCACATGCCTGATGCCGACTTTCACGCAAAGGTTTTCCTCAGACACGGTTGATATTTTTAACTGGTGAAATGTAGCAATGTGTGTTCCGTTTTTTTTTCTAGTAACATTTGGTTAATATAGTTTATGTAGTCTTGCCTTTCCAATTTTTTTAATCATCTGTGGCACTTAATAATAATGTGAAACCTCGCAGAAAGTTACTCGTGTTAGAATGTAGAACTGTAAAAAAAAATTAAAAAAAATTAGTATGCCGTGTGAAAAGTTGGCTACCGAGCTAACTGTAATCTATAATTGATTTGGAACACATTACACTCGGAGCAGTTCATGATCTTCCGTCAGCTTTTAGGCTCATATCATTCACAATTTGTTACAGAGACACTGCTGTTTGGTTCTCCATCTGGGATTCTCAATTGATGAAAAAAACAGTGGAAGAATGTTTTCAAACTTCCAGCGACATGTCTTTACTGCGTGCATACAATGCATATATATGCTGGCTAATAGTAATACTATGGCAATATCATCCACGGACCCACAATGTTCCGCTATGTTCCATGTATGGCAGCCCGGACAAGATGCTCAACAGATGATTCGAGATGTCAATACCAAAATAGACAACCTGACTTCATTCACCAAAGTCGAAGTAAGTATAGCTGGTTCATTGGTTTGGTTTAGTTGGATTCATAACATCCAACAGATGTAGCTATTTATAAATCAAAACATAATGCGCTAGAGTGGTACGGAGATTTGCAAAAATTGTCTCTGTCTATATAATGTGATCGGTTGAGACAGGAGTCCTAACATTCTCGTTCTGAATTTGTGTCGACACGAACAACTGTTTACTTTAATCTTGGCACCAATCGCCGTATAGAACCTGTGTTCGAAATAACATAGAAGCCTTGGACTCTTAATTCTCCTACCATATTACATGTACTTGAAATCTCTGTGCTTTATTCTTCTCCATGCAAGCTATTTCTTTCGTCTTCATTTACATTTTGTAATCGAGAAAAAATAGTAGTGTTTTTGAAATAATTATTGTCAATTCAATTCTTAACCACTTGACCGCGAGGTGGACGAATTCGTCCGCGATGTGCAAAGATTTGGTTACGAAGCCGAAAAACAAACAACCTTGCCAATTATGATTGCAAATAATGAATGTTTTATTTACACGGCGTGTTTCTTTGCGTTTCACATCAAATCTGACAAAAATGAGCGATTTTATGACATATTGCCCTCGTTTTGGGCTTGAAAAACCCACCAGCAGTTTCCTATGAAGATTATCGTGGTCATTGCTAAGGAATTTCAAATTAACCTCCTTCCTTTTATAATTGTCAAAAGCAATCCTCGTAGAGCTAATGAGAATCATGTTTTAGAAAGAGAAAAGTATGCGGTATTGCAGTAAAACCCTTAGCAGGCGCCAGTTGTGTGAAATGTCGGGTGTATCCAAAATTATTATGCAAGCGAGCAAGCTTGTTGCCAACTTACCATAGCCTAACCTGTCTTTTGTTTTGAGTACCTTTTAATTAAGATTCACTTGGAAAGAGATACACTCCCTGTACGGCAATGGATATTTTTATATGTTCTTAAGGACCGCATTCTTAAAAGAACTGCACACACACACACACACACACACACACACAAATTAATAATAGGATGGGTTTATTTTCTGGTCCGATGTGTCTAAAAAATGCTGAAGACCATTATGTCAAACTTATAGTTTATACACCGGGTAAAGATTTTCCACGAATGTCGGAGATATATTATTATGTGATATTGGCTGACTTAGCAGTACAAAATTTCATTCTACTTCAGTGTAATTGGTAAGATTCCTTCCTCTAGTTGTTCTGTATGACTCTCGAAATAATTGGCTTGTATGGCTTGTTCAACTGATTATTTTGTTATTCTTCCGCAGGCGCGAGTTGTATCTCTTAGAAAAGATAGAATAGAATGTTAAACCATCTTGTCCCGTCGGATGTCCACTTTCTAGTCAATCAGATCCTTCGGTCTAATAATATCACTCAAGAATCATGTCTTCGTGTTGTGAGAGTCTGTTGAAGGCTAAAAATAATTTGGTATGAAATTTTCCTATTATAAAATGTAGGGTTGTCTCTCCACTTGTAAGAATGATGCCATGATTCATAGTGTGTACAAACTGCACATTTCTACGTGCATATCTGTTTGGATAGCTCACGTTATAAAAAGATAGGTGGCGCATGAGATAGCGCACTCGGTACTGCAACTTTTATGGCAAAAATGAATAGATGGGCAATCATACAGCACTTTGAGATAATCGTCAGGTAGGATTTTAGTTTAGATAGTTCAAAATTGTACACATTTACATTTCAGAGCACATTGAGTGGAAGCTGTCATCAGGCTTTGTAAGTTTTCATACTTGACGTTAATCTCCCTTCAGGTATTCCAAATGAAGGCCCATTTATCCGAAGAGTTGGCTCGTGTCAACAACTGGACGCACGCCCTGGAGAAGCGAGTCTTCCAGATCCAGATAGACCGCATGGATGACGAGGTGATACAGATGAAGTTCTCGGCGAGCTCTAACAAAGTCAAGATGCAGTTAGATCGAGTCAACAGGTAAACTACATTCGTGAATGTCGCAAAGAATATGTGAAGCATATGTCACGCTTTCAAGCAAAATAGGCCTGATTTGCGCTTCAAGAGTTTGTCAATAAATTTGTATCTAGAAATAGCCGCTACATAAAACACAATGCAGTATCACGATAATTATGTTTTTGTCACAAAATAAAAAAAAAACCTGCCGCAGCGTATGCTTGTATTTAATATGACTCCCGTTTTGTCGTTGAACATAACATAAACTGCTATTGCATTACAAAACACGCACGGTATCACTTTATATGATGAATCAAGAGTCAGGAAAAGGAAAAATCAACAGAACTTCGATATCATACATAATTATTTAATAGTCGCTAATTTTGGCCTTTTCAGCACTACCTAATCTTTTATACAACCAGAGCCCCCCCCCCCCTTTTTTTTTTTCACCGCTATCGTTGGATTGAAGTATCAGCATAATTATATGATATCGAAATTAAATTAATTAATTGTTTTTAGAGTGACTAAAGGCCTACTACAGTATTAATGTCATTTACTATAACATTTTTAATACTGTATATTTTGAAAGCTGGAATGAGACGGCGTTATTAATGCATGCACAGGAATAAAAAGTCCACAAAGCTGTCATTATGCCAAAGTGTTTTTGGTCAATGAATAAAATAGAGCATTATGAACCTTCTTCGTCTTTTATTTTACCAAATTAAATAAGCTCGGTTACAAATGAAACTACGAAGGATGTATCAACAAAAAACTATCAATTTCCCCCCTCATTATGTATGTCTATTTATTATCAAAACTCATTGCAAATGTCTGTCCTCACGTGGCAGTAATACATGCTTGTATGGGTCTCTGGTGCAGGCGAGTGAGTGAATTGGAGCGCTCTCTGTACGACATTGAGACCAAGGTGCGCGGTGAATCTGGAGGAGACAGCTCGCCCCCTGACCACACCCGGCCCCAGCAGCAGGGCGTGTCGCTGGACCTAGGCCTCATGCTGCAGAACAGGTACCGCGTACACTGAAGGCTACAGTGAACGTGCGTGGCATGCAACCTGTTCAGCATTACAATAATTTAAAAGATATTTGACGTTGTGAAATGCGTGTATGCTTTCACCTCGTCAGAAAGATTATTATCGTCGGTATTAGAATCATTTTCATCATTACTTTCTTCCTATCCACAGCTCATCATCATCATCATCATCATCATCATCATCATCATCATCATCATCATCATCATCATCATCATCATCAGCAGCAGCAGCAGCAGCACCCTCACCATCTTCGTCATCATCATTGTTTTCAAAGCCACAACAATCAAAACCAGCAGTAAACCCTAAAAGAGCACTAGGATTGTAAAAAGTTAGTATGCATGCAGTTTGTTTCCATCCACCAATCAGTACATAATTATTAATTCTTTTGATTAAACTGAAAGCAAATAATGAGTAATGAATAATATACAAGTTAGAAAATGTTAGTATTCTTGTGTCTCGACATTGATGACTGAGTACAGTGTTCCATGCGTCGTGTCCCACAGTGTGTCAGACTTGAAGTCCGAGTGGATCCTGCTGAAGCGGGACATCGAGTTCCTGAAGAAGGAGCTGGCCACAGTGACAGTCCGGCAGGCCGAGCTCACCAACGACACCGTGTCGCTGAAGCTTTCCCTGGGCGTCACGCAGGCCTCCAACAGGCGCCTGGAGACCAGGGTGTGTCTCTCCAAACTCCTTGACTTAATAAACTTTGTTAATTTATGTACAATATGCTTTGACGGAAACTTCAGCAAAACAGCAAAGAACTGGTGCCATGCCATGCGAGATTTCTAGCTTTGTTCCACAAGAAAAAAATTCTAACTAAAAATAAGATCTACAGTATATACAAAATACACTAATAAACTAAGTCTCTATCGACGCATCTAGAGTAATAGCAACAAAGAGGAAGTAGAACTAGGCGCCCACTATGGTTTCTAAATCCATTGTAAATCGGACGAATAAATCTACATGTACTTCCTTCTTTCACTTCTTACCCTATATGTAGCTGTATGGATGAACAAGGATAGCCTCTTTTTGTAACACGATAGCAATATACCTTTTGTTAATTACATTTGTTCTAACGTGGCACATGATAGAGGTATATGAAACAGCGCGCTTTCTTTGTTACTGAAATTGTCAATATACCATTTGTTGGCTATTAAATTTACTCCTCTTAGAAAAGACACATATTGAATCTGTATTAGGCAGATTGAAGGAGAAAAAAAGAAATATCCATGCCATATTTCACCCACATCTTCTCATATACTGTTTTGCGTTTCTCAATGTTTTCTGTCATTATATCAACTGCATGCCCTGTGAAGTTTCTAACTGTGGCTGGCCAGCAGGACAAACTGGACTCCAAGATTGAGGAAATCCTCACGGACACCACGAACACGAACCGCAAGCTGGAGGAGTACAGACTGGATGTGACACACAGGAGGTAACATAGCCACCCTCTAATTATATCGTTGGCTATATATTATGATAAGAAATTAAGAGAACGCATAATTACCATCTAATTTGACTTACGGAGCATGCTATAGTTTTTACATTGAAAAATAACAACTCAACAAAGGGATTAAATTAGTTCAGTACGATTACTTAGGCTTATGCGAAAGCAATAAACCATACTTAGATCCAAGAAGAAATTCGATTCACCTGCATCATTTCTATTTACAATATAAAGCTTGCAAATAAGACATATTTATGAATAACATGTCTACTTGTACTTGTGCTTCTTTTTGTTGAGGTGGATATTTTGAAAACTAAGCTATGGCCATCTTATTTTTATTCCTTGGAACGATTTTATAAAGAGGCTCAAGCGAAAAGCTCATAATTTCTCAAACTATAGATCCAATTTGAATGAAATACAAGCGCGACTGGTGGCGGTGGAGAGGGATCTAGGAGACATTCAGCTGAAGCTGGCCACAGCCCCCACCCCGCAGACTCTGCCCGCCGTGAGACACGATGATTCGCGACAGACCGTCCACCTGACAGGACCAGAGAGACTGCAGGGCACGCACGGCAAGGTGGGCGGGGTTGGTCAGCTGGGGAAAGATGGCCTGCAGCAAGAGAGGACGTTCCCATCAGGCAAGTAGATACATGCTTTCAACTAATGTTTGTTTCAACAACAATTTCATCCTCAATGATATTATCTGTACATTTGGATAGAAAACCCTATCGAGTAAACTGCAAACTCTATTTTAATTTCATAAACAGTATCGATATTAATTTTAAGCACTGTATTAAAGTTCCCTTGCCCTCGAAATCAAGTTATGCTGCAAATGTTAGCGTTCCAGTCTGAGAGTAATGGGCTAGTCTTCTCCCAGATTGCCATGATATTTATCAAAGCGGTTTAATGGTGAGCTCCGTGTACCAAATCCGCGTCCAAGGATCCCGCTACATCACACCCGTATACTGCGAGATGATCAACAACACTGGGTGAGACTCCTGCTCTGATTTATTACTATCACATTTCAACCCATCATTTATACTCGTGCAATACTCTTGAGATGCGTCCATACAAATAATTAGATTACTGATCAGCCTTAGAATATTTTCATAAATTGCTTTGAGTTCTGAAGGACTCTCTCACAAATAAAGAATAAGACTAAGAATAAAAATAATTCATCTATCTACGATATGATCAAATCAAATATTCTATTTAGGAAAATAAAAAAGAGAATTTTTAGATTATTTATGACTATCTCACAGCGTTGACAAGATAACATAAAAACTTAGAACCTTTTTAAACAATACATCATCTTTTAAGAACAGCTCCCGGAAACCAACCTTTGATATAACTCTATAAGCTTTAGGCATCGTTTTGTTTTATTAACTTTCTTTAAAAATACACTATTTGGCTGTGACAAAGACTTCTTCTTTCGGCTCACGTATTTTTGTTTGGTCCATATTAAGTCTCCATTGTCCACTTCATTATTTTATTACTATTATTATTTTGCTTCTCTTTTAACAGATAGACATTGATTCAAAAGTGGCTCAATTATTATGCCTCGACCGAGTACTTCATCTATATTTTTCTTTGTTCTGTCTACAGTTATACATTGATTCAAAGACGCATTGACGGATCCTTGAGCTTCAACAGAGGCTGGTCAGAATACAAGCAAGGTTTCGGAAACCCTTACGCTGAATTGTGGGCAGGTAACGAATTCATCCATCTGATTTCTTCCCAGGTAGGTCAAATCAAGTTTTGATGTTACTTCGTGCACAGGCTTTGATTTTTCGCTGCTCTATGAATACGCCAGACTATTCTTTTAAATTATAAGCTATCAATTGTGGCAAATCATGTTTTGTGACAGTGAAAGAAAAAACGAAACTGTTCATATCGTCTGGTGGGCGCTATCTACTGCATTATTTAGCTTAATTTGTGTTTTACGCTGTCTTTAGGATTTGAACTGAGGGCGTCGAGTCATGATTTTGAGAACGCCTCAAATCATTAAAATAAAGACTAATGCATATAATAATGAGTAATTTCAAATTTGTGTCTTTTCATCTTTGAACTTTATATCAGCTCAACCTTTATCTGGGTTTTGGGTTGCTTTTTATTTTCTACAATTCAATGAGAGATATCAATTCTTCATGTGGGATTGTTGGAGCAGAAGAAACATTTAACAGAGGTTTGAAAAGTGAGACCAGAATAATTGTTTAATTTTGATCGAGGACACAATAAGATCATTTTTAAATTAACTTAAAAATAGCTTTTGTTTTATAAAATCATTTGATTTTGTGTGAATCACGTGGTAACATTATTTTTATGTAACGTTGACTGTTAATCCACAGAAAAAATATGCGCTGCGCATTGACTTTTGGGACTGGGATGGAGAACAGTACTTCGCTGAATATTCACAGTTCTACGTAATATAAAAATAACTGTTTTTTCTCTGTATACATAGACATAGCTTTTTAAACCCCAATATGAATCCATAACCCGATTTTTTTTATTTTTTTATTTTATTTTTTTTTGTTTTTACAATCGTCCAATTTTTTCGAAAATAGTGCAGAGCCTGACACACCCAATGAACCTGGAATTTGAAACAGCATAAACAGATAGTTACTCTCAAGATAAAAATATATAACATCAAATATATTCCTTACCAGTAATCCCAATAAATAGAAATAATATTATAGTTATTTTGTTGGCACTCACCAGTAAAGTAATATAGATTTTTTGCATCTGCATGGTTTTTAGAGGAAGCACAGAGGAATTATATATATATATATATATATATACATTTGTCTACAACAGTATACATTTTTTAGACAAAGAAACGGACTTTTTGGATTTTATCATTCAATAAAGTAGATATATGTTAATGAAATTATGATGACTAGAACATAAATCAGATTGGACAATTGGCGACGTTCAGTCTTTATTATTACTGAGTAGAGTTATCATATTACAGGCTTAATAACTTCAGCTCCATCAATGATCTGGTAATGGTTTTTAAGGCTTCCTAGGAAAATAAGATATTTTCCCAACGACTTGCATCTCAATCTGTTGAGTTTGTTGATCACGAAAACTCTTCCTCAATCATGTGATTGTACCCCTGTCCATACGCCGATGTTTTTAGGAATACGTTCTCTCTCAATGGAGTGAAAAAATAAATGAATCAAAAGTGTTAAAATTTAAATTTGAAACATAATGTTTGCGGTCTTAAGTCCCCCCACCCCCTCCCCCACCCGCGCGCGATGGCTAATAGCAAATACAAACCATTGTCTGTGCGCAGGTGGAGAGCGAGAAGGATCACTACCGGCTGTTTGTTGGCGGATTCACGGGGTCCGCGGGGGACTCCCTGTCCTACCACAACATGATGGCCTTCAGCACAGAGGACGTGGACAATGACCTGCACGAGAGGCACTGTGCTGCTGAGAACAAGGTAAGGGGGGTGGGAAAATATCTGCACGAGAGGCACTGTGCTGCCGAAAACAAGGTGAGAGGGATGGACAAATTGCACAAGAGGCACTATGCTGCCGAGAACAAGGTGAGGGGGTAGACAAAGACCATGAGAGGCACTGTGCTGTCGAGAACAAGGTGAGGGGAGTGGACAAAGACCTTCACGAGAGGCACTGTGCTGCCGAAAACAAGGTGAGGGGGGTGGACAAAGACCTTCACGAGAGGCACTATGCTGCCGAGAACAAGAGAGGCACTGTGCTGCCGAGAACAAAGTGAGGGCAGGGAGGGGGCGGGGTGGGAGGGAAGACAATGGTAAGCCATTTAGTATTGAAACATGTTTTCCTTGATGTTTAATTTTGTTGCTGAGCTAGAAAAAATATATTTCGTGGTGTTTTCTTGTTTTGCTTTTCTTTCTTTCTCACGAGATGGCAGTAAGATAAGTCTCAAACAAAAGATTCAGAGCGAAGCTCCCTCACAGTCTGACGCCTTTTCGATCTTAAGGAAGTTCTTTTTTGTTGTTTTGTTCGAATCACGAAAAGCGCGATACTCGGGACTTGGCCAGTCATGTTACACTGAAACGACTCCACTTGTAGACAAAAAATGCAGCCCCCAAAGCGGCGTTCATATTTGAACCTCAGGCATCGGAAGCCGATGGTCTAAGCTACCACCATTCCCTCCCGGCAGGGTCATGATAGTTACTTTCACTGTGGTTCTAACGCTCCCCTCCCCAGAGCGGCTGGTGGTACAGCAGCTGTTTCTACAGCCAGCTGAACGGGCGGTACCACACTGCCTGGTACTCGAAAACTAACTACGCTGACGGGATCGTGTGGTACACCCTCAAGGACAACGAGTTTTATTCCCTCAAGAAGGTCGAGATGAAGCTCAAGCCTTTGCCTGTGTAGGAATTCAGGCAGCTCTGTCCAATAAGCATCTTTTGTATCAATTTAAATCAAAGATAGTCATGAAAAAAGCATACACATCTCAACACCTTCCTCTCTTGTGTCATACTTAAAGACAAGTCAGGTCGCGCTGCACATTTAAGATGATCGAATGCAATTGTTACTGTGCCACTGAGCATCAGTTGCAGCATCGATAGTTTTTAACAAGATTTTCCCCGTGCTATTACCATTCCAAATTTGACAAGGGACGTATTTATTCCAATAGAATGGAAGAAAATAGCAACACTTCATCCAGGTAGATACATATATGCATCACAGATGATTTAAAAACACGAGCTAGCACTTTTCGAAAAGCTATATGTCGCTTCATAACGGGGCAATACAACTCCATTGTAATCATCATGGTCATGAAGTTCATGAAACTCACACTCTGTATTAAACTTAGCGAATATTTAGCTCTCACATTTAAAATTAAGATATGATCTGTAGCTATTTTGTTTCTTACAGTTCTTTCTTAATTCATGCTTGCTGAAGATTGTGCATTTAGACTTTAAAGTTTAATTTAGAGATACCATTTCAATTTGGACAATAAAAATACATTAAAAAAATTATAGCGTACCTCTTTTTATTGCCTTGTGCGTAGAGTGTAATTGAGAAAATTTCGAATCCCAAGAACATTCAAGAGTGGCTAAAGCGGCTATTAATTTTTGAGGACAAAAGTGACAGAGAATGTATAAAATTAGGAAGTGCCTTTATAGGCTACTGGTAGCCTACATAAAGTAACTCACATAACGGAACATATAATTATAGGCTACCTGTTCCCCATTCCCGCGGTCTTGCTGTTATCAAAGCAGGTAAAAAGACCGGTTTTGGGGGAGGAGGGGGGTGGGGTGGCTGACAAATCGGATTTGTTCTTGGGTGCAGGGTTAACAATTAACTGTTAAAATAATTATTTGTAACAAATCTTCATGATTAACAAACTCGCTGTTATTTTGCGTAACGGCACACTAAAAATCGGAAGGAAAAGGGAAGGAGTCATAATTTTATCAAAGGAAAGTGTATCTTTTCTCTATAGAAATATTGTAGGTAAGACATCCTGCTCACACAGGAAAAATAATTAAATTTTTTTGTGCGTGTGAGAGTATTTGGTCTTTGTTGGAAAAGATAAAGTATAAACATATAAATTATAGTTGCTTTGTTCATGTGCTAACATTCCGCAATGCATCTAGAATGCATGAGAATAGTTTTTGTTGTAGCGATCTTTAAAACATAGTATAGAAGTTTGAGGTTTTAATTCGCAGGTATTGGAGATGAATCATCAAATTGTATTATTATTTTCTCAAAAATACAAGAACAACACTATACCATTGCCAATGTGTTTTTCGTGTTAGTTAGTGATTTTTTTAGAAAATCATAGAAAAACAAAGCAGCTGCCGTCTAGCACTTGAACAGATTAAATTGCATATAACAAACAAAAGGAGGAAAGACCTATAGCATTACGGATACGTTCTTCATCTTTATTTGCATGGCAAATTCTTAAGATAAAATTAATGTGAAGCTATTACCATCAAAGAATTATTTTATAGCCAATTTCAACAAGGTTCTTTAAATATAAGAACAACAATGCATTAAAAAAAATAACAATGCGACACAGATAGTGCCAAAGCAGGATCTTGTAGTAGTCGGTTTTTTGTTGTTGTAGGTTTTTTATATAATTTATTAATACATCCTACCTTTAGTACCGGTACCATACATTAAAAAAAATCAAAGTCCGGGTGATGTTGGAATGGTTTTTGGGTAGTAAAAACCTACCAATGAGGCACACTAATTTTGAGTATTGGGTCATCATGGTTTATCAGATCCCAAAAAGCTTTGCACTATTGCTTTTCTAAGCTGTGACATGTTTCGAGCATGCTAAGCCCACCATACACAACCTATCCAACCCGGCATAGTGGCGTTGACTGCCCCCACTCTTCCTCGCCAAGTAATTTAGCTTAAATTCATTGGGATTCTTACTTCTGTGGGGGCTAGCAACATATAAGGCAACATAATCACGGCGGCAATGGAGAAAAAGCTGAAGGCGAACTGGTAGCTGGTGATCTGGGCGATGGCTCCCACGGAGGCGGCGAAGAGCAGCTTGGCGATGAGCTCGCCGAAGCTGTACAGGGCGTAGTGCTTGGGCCGCTCGTGGCGGGGTGCCAGCTGGGACAGCTGCATCAGGAGCGTCTGGACGCAGGTCGTGATGGCGCCGCCGGTGAACGACACGATCAGCAGGGAGATTATTCCGCTCACTGGCGGGGGTAAAAAAGGTGGCCAACGTGGCAAAGAAGGAGTTAAATAGTCTCTAAAGCTCATCTTTACGGAATAATATGAATAATTTTCCAATCATAGTCTAATAAAAAAAGAGAAATAAAATTATAGGAAAAAGAGAATAATTATGGTCAGGTATATGTCTGTCGCCCTTCTAATTTTCTTTATTAGACAATGTAAGAATTGAAGTTGAAGTAGGGGTCATACTCATTAAAGGGAAAATATCATTCGTTACTATTATCCTTTAATAATATTAAAAGTGCTTGATCTCTATTGTTTAATCGGAACAACAATACGTATCGGAAAAAGCATCCCATTTTAACGTCTCGTGCGTCATAAGAAATATACTGCGCATTTTACCCCCTGTACCGAAAGTCTAATGGCGTTATTTGTTATTGCGGTGCTGGAATGATTTGCTTTCTATGGGATCGTTTTGGATGTTTATTCTTAGTCCCAATTACATTTAAAACTTTTAATTATACATTATGTAAAAAGTTCGTTTACTAAATGGATTTACCATAACACGTTGCAGGATCCACATGCCATGAATTCACAGCCATCCAGCTTATAACAATACACACAGCTCTTATTGTCATAAGTACTGTCAAAGGTCCCAGAAGTGAACTGTTTTATATAAGAAAGCGTAGCAAGTTAGTACAATATATCGATTACTACTACTACTACCACTACTACTACTACTACTACTACTACTACTACTACTACTACTACTACTACTAACTACTACTACTACTACTACCACTACTACTACTACTACTACTACTACTACTACTACTACTACTACTACTACTACTACTACATTGGATTAATTATGGGTAAAATGTTTTTTTTAAAGGTATTTTCCACAGTGGTAGAGGTAGGCTTTTATTGAAAATGGCCGAACAATGGTCTTTATGGTATTAGAACCCTCGACTTATAGATGCAGTGGCACCAAATCGACTTGCCACTTAAAGCGAGCATGGCTATACCACTAGACCACTACGCTCCTTAAAAAAGTAGTTTCATGACTAGGGTACTTACTACCTACTTGCCATCTTGATTGGGAATGTCCAAATCGAACCAAAGACAATGACTATTTTAAATAAAACGGCGTAGAGTGATGCATAATTAGGATTTATTAAAAATCGACAAAAAAGGTTCAGTGCAGTAAGTGTCAAGTGCTTACCCAAATGGATAAAACGCTGTGGCCGTGGAGCCTACAACAGAAAGAGACTGGCCAACAATGCCCAGCCAAAATCCGATCTCTGAGGCGTCAATGTTTTTGTCCACTAGAAACAGTGGAAACAAATTTAACACCCCAACCTCTCCTGGAGATTTAATGAAACAGAAATACATTACATCAAACTTATTGTTGTATAATTATGCAGTCAAGATGGTCTAAGTCCTTATGACAACAACAAAACAATAATATGAAAATCCATTAAAATAGGAATTTACGCCATTAAAAAAGGAAGTAAAGCGGTATTACATAATAAAGCTATAGCAGCTAGATAAAAGAAATGGTATGACATTTCAAAAGAGGGAAAGAGAGAGAGAGAGAGAGAGAGAGAGAGAGAGAGAGAGAGAGAGAGAGAGAGAGAGAGACCGA